>OX336886.1:24821310-25286310 GCA_946959425.1 Argyrosomus regius | reverse complement strand
CAAAGAAAACAAGCAGTCATTTATAGAAACAGTGAAATGAGGAAATGACTAAATTATGTTCCGGAAAAGTTCACTGCCAGCAGGAATGCTGCTAATATTTTAATTCATTTATGAGAGTCAAGTCCAAACCAGAGCATGAGCACCTGAATATGAAGGGAAGACTATGCTGTGATATTATTGTGTGTAGACATAATATTCATCCTTCATTTGTTTTATGTTTAACTGTAAATGCACATCAGGTTGCATGTTCGAAATATATCAGAGGAAGATAATCAAAAGTCATAACTAAAACTTTAAGAGGAGATAATCTGAAACTGATGCTTATGGGACTCTGTGGTAAAGTAACATAGTTTATTAGAATATTTTTTATAACAAAGCCATGACACTATAGCTAAACTTGAACTGCAAACACACTTTACTTTTTATTTATTTAGTGTCTTGAAGCTAAGAGAAAAATTCTCACTTGTGAGTGTAGGAAAAAGGATGAGGTGAAGGTGTTGCAATCAGCAACTACATCTCCAGATGCCCCTAAATCCAACACCCTGGTCCTTTTAAAGGAAGCAATGAAGTTTGCTTTTTTTAAACTGCTGTTTCCAAACTCAAGAATGAACTTCGAACTCCATCTTAAGCCAACATGATAACACAAAGAGGTGTCCTTAAAGGAAATGTAAACTTCTATAATTTTATGAAAACTGGACAAACTCCACCTGCTGATAAAGATTATACAACAGGCACAAAAGTATAGTTATTAAATGGTAAAGTGTTTGTGATGGTGTGATAAAGTTTAATATAGAATTCTTCTTTCTACTTTTTGAAATAAAAATGCATTTCCTCATAATAACAACTGTCTACTTCCTCCAATAACCTTCATCCGTCCAATCATCACTATGAGTCATGTCTTAAAAAGGTCTGTGAGTCCAGACAATCACCTGTTGATTTGAAGAGATATTTATAAAAAAAAGAAGAAGAAAGCACAGCGTCTCCAAATAGTGACACAAAGACTGAATCTTTGTCATGCATCCTCCCACCCTCACACATCACTCCCTCACCCCTCCATCCCCATCCCTTGGAGACAAGTGCAAAACGAACCTCTGACTGTGTGCATTCATGAGGGGAAATAACCAAATCTTCCAAACCTTGACGCAAAACGCTTTCCCCTTATGATGCCAAAGTGACGTTGGATGTGAAGCGATGACACAGTGACGGGAGGGAAGAGAAAATGTAAAGAGATAGGTGGATGGATAGATGGACGAATGGGGGTGTGTTAGTGGGTGGGAAGGTGTGGGTGGAGATGAGAGGAGAGATGGGTGAGAGACTGATCCTCGTGACATCACATTGGCTCTTATAAAGTGAGGGAATGGAGCCCACTGCACTTCACAACCAACCAGAAAACTGCAAGGAAGGGAAACCATTTGGAGCTGGAAGAGAAGAAGAAGAGACAGAGGTAGAAGAAGAAGAGGAAGCAGCAGCATCACTACAGATTTCTTCACTCAGACTCTTTACCTGTCTGTGTCTGACCCTTAACCTTATGGACTAGAGTCCTCCTCAGGTGCGTCTTCAGTTTGGGATCCTTTTTTTGGTTGTTTTTCTCATCAAGATGCAGGCACAGCTGGTGTGTATCCTTCTCCTCTGTTTCACATGTGTTGGACTTTGCACAGGTAAGCACTGGGGCTCTTTCAGCATTTTTTGCATTTCGGTGTCTTGTTATGATTTATGATTTATTGTTCATAGTAAGTAAATGAGGGGGGGGGGAACAAGTCCTCTCACATAACTCACTGTAAGCAACAGGTGCATCATTTTGGTGAGCTTGTTGCTGATCATTCTGAATTATGGAATTTGTACTTCTATGAGTCTTCATAACATTATGGTTGGCTGAATTTGTGTTTCCAGATGAAACACTGAAATATCCTCGCTGCCAAAATGATTTATTCTTATTCAGTTTTTCTGGTTCCATAGTTTATTCAAATGTTGTAAGACTCTGAAACCTTGGTTAATAGTAAAATATATTTCTTCATACTAAGACATTTTTTTCTTATTTCTAAACTGTGATTTATTGCTTTAGCTTTGCTCCTCTTTTAGCTTCAACAATACAATATAATAATGCCTTGTTTAAATGTTTAAAAACCTGTACAATTGATGAAACATTTTTTTTTTTGCAGAAAAGAAGTTTTTGTCCTTTTAAAAAAACTCGGATTAACAAAGCTTTATTATGTCATTTATGTTTATTTCACGCACGGGACACACTGTGAGTTCTGTAGTTGGTCAACCTGTTGCTCAATGACGTCCAACAAATCAGATTGTGTGATGAGTTCTGTCAGTGCTCGAAATAGCTCACAAAGAGATGAAACTAGTCTAAATGTCAGTCAAAACATTAGACAAATTGATAAAGAGCATTTTCCATATCAAATTGGCATTTCTTCTGCAGCAATCACTCAGGATTCACTTAAGTCTTTATTAGATTTGTTTAAAGGTTATATTTCTGTTTCTCCTCTAACTGACAGACGTCAACCAGGATCAGCGAGCGCTAGAAGAGGAGCTACTCAGCAGTCTCTTCACTTCTAAGGTACGGGGTCCCTCCTTTGCACCTGTGACATCAGAGAGTGGGTGTCCAAAAAAAACAAAAAACGCTACAACCCACCCGGTCAGTTAGCGACCCTTCACACTCTCAAGCTGACTCAACACTCTGGCTGTCCAGGTGTTCTTTCATGCTGCAGTCACAGCTTCACCTTTTGGTTGTGTTCATGTTGAGTGGAAGAGAAATAATTCAATATAAGAGGCTTTTCTGTGTGTGTCACTCAGGGTTAACTTATATTTGGACCGGCCTTGTTAAGACTGGAAATTTAATTCGTCTTTTTTTTTTTTTAATACAGTTGGAATTGGCAGAGCCAATCTACTCAGTTCAATTGCTGCAGCCATGCAGTATATCCTTTGAGATGACAAGGAAATAAGAGCTGGGGCTGAGGGAAGTTGTACCTTTATGATGTTTTAACACATTTATCTGGTGCTGTGAGCTCAAGGCCAGGTAATGGGATGAAGTTGGTGAAAGTGGAACTTGAGGCACGGAGAGACATATTGGCCTGGCCTAATAGGATTCAGATGGACATGGCAGCATCATAACGACATGTCTTCCACCTCTCTCTCTCTCTCTCTCTCTCTCTCTCTCTCTCTCTCTCCCCCCTCTCTCTTTCTCTCTCCCTCTCTCTCTCTCTCTGATGGATAACCGTGGCGCTCGTGCGGAGACGTGACGGTGACAAATCAGCCATGTGATTCATTGCTGCTGATGCTCGGAGGTTGCTTATGGGTGATGATTGTAATAATAACTTGTCGGATGACTGATAGAGCGCTCAAGAGCCTGAATAAGTGCAGTATGGTCAAAGATCTCTTTATCTAAACAACATGTATGATCTTTTTTTTTAAAACTAAATTGATTACTTGTCAACTCTCTCTTCTTATGTGATTAGATACAGGAGGTAGATTTCCTCTCTGGCTCTTATTTCACTATTGAGCGTGATTACATTATACCACAGCCAGGGTTCATCTGTTAGTTGAAATGTAGATTGAGGTTTCGCAGTACGTTGCTCATTGCAAAGATGCTGAGGAAAAGATGTCACACAAAACATGTCAAACAAACTGAGTAACTCTGAATTTTAATACAGCTGTAGTAGCTGAATGTTGGTAGTTTAGTTACTCAGACAGTCACTGACAGATATTTCAGTTGCCACAGAGACACTGGTTTGTTAAAAGTAAAGGGTCCACTGGGGATTGTTAGAATATTGGTGCCTCCCTGTGACCTTTCAGCACAATTAAAACCAAACCTGGCTGTTCACTTAGTTAATTTAACACTAAATGAAAACCACTGGAATCGTCTATTCATTAATTATTTCTAAATGTCAGTAGCTGCTTATATTTAGTCTCTGGTGTGTTGTTCTTTTGATGTCGCTACAGCTTTTATTACATGTCTCCCCTCTGGCAAACAACAGGAACCTATACTCGACATGGCTCCTATCTTTACAACATCAGAGGAGACTGTATTCCTCTGCTGCTCATAAACGAAGTGAGCAAAGTGACTCTTGGAGGGCTTGTGGCCATTTACAGTAACTTAGAAGAGACAATTTCCCATTGCCCTTTGAATCCTTCCATCATCCTCAGTGACACCCAGCGGTCTTTGTGGCAATGTGTGCGAGATCACCGGCCCACGCACAAGGGGGCCCCGAGGACCTCCACCATCTTAAAGCACTCAAACTAGATTATAACACAAACAGGCTGCAGGCAGATCAGGTTAGATGTGACTGAAATATGACTTTAGGTGTCTGGTGCCTCAGAATGCTTAAGAAATAGTACACATACAGTATAGCTGTCTTAAGGTGTGGCGGTCTGCATCAGTGTAAAGTGGATGTCTGAGATGCAGCATCCTCAGAGCATCTTAAAGAGGATTTTCTAAACCTTTAACTGTAAAAGCAGTGTGCAAACTTCACTCCAGTGCAAAAAATGAAATGCATGCTGATCTATTGAATCTAGTCTGAAAACCTGACACTATTAACTTTACACATTTTTTTGTCCTTGTACGGCCTAATTGAAATATAAAAGCGATTCAGAACTGTGACCCAATATGAAACAGAGAATCAAAATAAATTTCAAAATTTGAAGATATCACGCAGCTTTTATCCAAAGCACTTAACAGGGTTTTTGCAGCTCATTTACTCATTCACACTCACACAACAAGGTGCTGGCCTTAATATTGGGTCTAACTAACACTGTGCCATGCTCTCTACCTTTTGTTGTAGAGCCCACAATCCATGGATACACCATGAAAGAATTGATGATCTGTCTGAAATAAGAATTATCCCCCAAATCTATACATATAGAGGGTGGGGTTAATAACAGTAAGAACTTACAATATCAAACATAAGCATTATGACAGCAGGGCTCTTGGGTTAGATTGTATTACATGAAGTGTTCTTCAGCGCGAACTATATTTAATTGTGTGCATAAACGTTGAATAGAAAAATGCAATATTAAATAGATAAAATTTAAAATGTGTCACTCTCTCTCGCCCCAGCTCAATTTTCACCTCACCTCAACACACAACGTTAATCGAAACTTCAGTTAAGTCATCTCTCCACGACGAGGATCTCATTTATTGCCGAGTTTTGAATGTGGAAAACCAATCACGCCCTGCATTCAATTTGAAACCTAATCCTTTTCAAAACTCAACCGCCCTTCACCCACTCTTCCACCACCCTCCCCCGTCTTGTTCCCCACTTTTGCAGATGAAACAGAATAAGCAGAGTGCCCCCTACTGGCGTGTGTCACTGGCCAACCTGTGCAGGATTGTGGGCAGCCTGAGGCAGGAGGGTTGGAGTGGCGAGGAGCAGGAGGACGGCGAGCTGAGGGAGGGGAACCTCCAGCTGCTGGAGGAGCTGTACAACCTGCAACAAATCTGCAGAGTGCTGCAGAGCCGGGAGGAGAGGGTGAGGCGTTTGCACACAACAACTACACACACAGACATACACACACTTGTAAGATGTGTTCATGCACTTGTTGTAGCTATTCTAAAAGATTAGATTTAAGTTGAATGTCAGTTGTTTCTCAAACAAATACAAATAACTTAAAAATGAAAATGGCAATAAGTTTTATTGTTGACATTATGTGTTAAGTTTGTCTTACGTATATTCATATTCATGTGTATTATTTTTCAAATAAAAAGGAATGTTTAAGCAAAAGTAAAAATTTTACGATAAAATGTACTTAACTATAATGAGTCAAATGTATTCAACTATCATAAGTTGAAGTACAGGTTTAAACTGTTGGAGATTTCCACCCTCTTATTAGATGGATGATTACATGATGCTCTATAAGTTGAGGCAATTATCTAAAACGCATTAGATATCAAACATATATAGAAATCCAGTTTAAACAAAGCAACAGCACAACGTTTTATGGGTTCATCTCACACTGAATGTTTGCAAAGCAACTTGCAATTTTAGCTTGAAATGAGTTTCTGATTCAAATTTAGTGGAGACAGAAAATAAAAGTGGCTAAATACAGAATACCTGTACCATTAAATTGTAAAAAACATTAACAACACGCAACACAAACACAGTCACATGCATACAGGCTTAAATCTCACTTACATCTCAGACACGTGGACACAAGAGCCCTTCCATTCTCTCTCAGAGTAAACGCACCTCATTAAACCCCCCCTCCTCCCTGTCTCTTCCTCTCTCCATCATTTCCTTTCACTCTCAGCTCCTTCACAACAGTCTTTCTCTCCTTTAAAAAAAAAAAAAATAAAAAAAAAAAATAAAATATTTGACACAGCGACTGTAGATTAGCACCTGTTTTGCCATGGAAGCACAGAGCTGAAGCACTCGTTTACAGCTACACAAGCATTACCCTGCCACTCAGCAACAAAACATGTGTTTGTCTGCCATTTTCTGGTCGTCGCGTGACACTCATTTGCTGCCGTGTCTCTCTCTCTCTGCCCCTTAACAGCTACTCAGTGACTCTCTAGAATATTTAGAGGAGAACAGTGACAATCCGCTGAAACGAAAATCACCCTACATCCTGAAGAGGCAAGCAGCTCACACCACCAAGTCCCGGAGGCCGTACATCTTAAAACGAAATACAATTTACTGACGACCATCCGAGAGGCCGAGGTGACGTTTTAGGGGACCAGACCATATACTTTCTGTGAAGATGTGATCGTGTTTTTTTTCTCTCTTCTTGTAGCTGCGATGTTTTTTTCTTTTCCCGTTGTCGTTTTTATCCAGTCAGACCCTTCGATTGTATGTCCAGCATTCAGACCTGCCTGTATTCTGCTCCTCTCAAGTATAGATCCTGAAAATAAAATCCTGAGCATCAAGCAAAATGTGTATCTTTGAGAAACTATATTTATTTACTCTATTTCTTCACCGCACACTAAGTCTATTTTGTTTCAGGATACGATTAAAGGATTCATGACACAAACTGGTGTGATGTGACTGTCTCTTCTTTCATGAAGCTGCTTCTGTGAACTGGTTTACCAACAGCCTCTCTAGACCTTCTTTACCAACTTACCACACCTTCTTTCCCCAGGGCTGGAACCACAAGCACCATCCTGCTACCAAAAGTGCTCACTTAAGCATCAAATGTGTATCATTCCGCTCTGAAAAATAGTCCCCAACAAATGCACTATTTACTCCTGTTTGACTAAAGTTCTCTGAAAACTGCAGTGACCAGCTGTTTAAGAGGGGGGCTGAGGTATTTTTAAAAATAAAAGTTTATATCTGTGAGACATTTACAAACATTTATGTGTTCAGTAAAAACTTGGGCTTGTGGCTGACAATCTTAGACAGAGGTGACACGTTGTTGTCTTTTATTGACATTTGTTATCATAAGAGTAACAGCAGCTTTATTCTTATTCAAAATATTGAAATAATCAATTCTGAATTATTATTGTAATTATTTGTTGCCTCCATGTCAGAATCAGTGTATTTAAAAAAGAATTTTCTAAATGTGTCTAAAGAGGCTATGGTTGAGATGTGTATCACAAACTTTAAACAAATTTCGAGTAATCCAGTAGTTTCTGCTTGTGAAGAAGGTTACATCAGATCTCTGCTGAGCAATCATGGATGGATTATAGTGAGCCATGGGGAGTCTGTTGGAGCGGAAACAACTGATCAGTCATTGAGTAAAATGTTTGCTACACCACAACTTATTTGAAAAAAAAAAATGTTTCCATGAAGAACACCGACTCCTTTTTCTACAGAGGCAAAACTCACCTCAAACAAGTGTGAAAGTTTTCTTCAATGTTTGCCGTTTCCATCAAACTTTTCTAATGGGACACAAAATGCATCAAAATATGTTTAAGGGAACATGGCTAATAACACTATTGTATAAGGCACATGAACTGTGGTACGACTACCACTGGTGGTACATGACCTCCCTGTAGTACTTGGAGGAATTATTCATTATTATAATTTTTTTTAATGAAATTATTCAAAATCAAATAAAAAATTCTACAACAGTTTGAATGAATTTATACTAAGATATCACTGTAATTTCCTGTAATATTTTGTTGCAATATCAGCCTGATACACCATCACTTTAAAATATTATAAAAGATATTATTATCAGTTCTACACTCATTTTTTAACATCAAGAATCATTTAATTCCCAGACACAAGCACATTGTACCTTTAACATGAACACAGTACACATTGGGTGTTCCTATTAGTATGTGTGGTGTCGAACACTCCTTAAAATGGGCACAGAGGCGGTTCGACACCAGCAGATAAAACAGACTTGACTGCAGAGACTGAGAGTCTTGGCCTTAATAAATGGCAGTTTCATCTCCAAATCAAAGTGCTTTGGTGTCCTTCTTTGAAACTTAACCCTGACAGCCAGAGAGTCCGGATTAAGTGCAGCATGCAGAGAAACATGCTTTAAAGAGCCTCATTCTGCTTCTCCTTTCCCAGCAGTGTTCTGCTACACGTGTTGTTTTACTCAGTATATTCGAAATGGCACCTGTCCAGTCTACAGTGTGAGCCAATGAGCAGGTGAGAGAATATTGTGGTATTTTAGTTTTGAAGGAAAGGAAACGCAGACACTTCACTATGTTTAATTTAATCAATGCACCCTTTTAGATAGTATCTGTGTATGTTCATCTCTCCCTGAGGCCCTCTTGAACAAGCTGATTGGTGCCATGGGATTATGGCAACAACCAATAATCATCTATAAAGCTGCAGTTACACTTGTCAAGATGCACACACAAACCAGATATAAAAGTAATCAAGCTCACTCCATTATCAGCATCCAATAAGCCTCTTACAAACATTTATGACGTACATGATTTGTCAAATTCTGTATCAAACATTCTATACAAAATCTCAAATATGCTAATGATCTTTTAATGCATTTTAGAGCAAAATGTCTCAGGTTTTCCTCACTTTGTAAGATTTATTATATTTTAAATGAAATATGAAACACCCTAATTATAATGCAGACAGAGCAACTACACTAAAGTTATATTTTAAGCATTGCTTTGCTTTTTAAGGATCAAAGTCAGCTGTACTACCCACTAAAGTCAGTATCACAGTGGTTTTATGTCTTCAGAAACAATGTTCCAGTTTCTGTGAATGATTCACATACCTCAATGGGACTATAGCTTTGGAAAAATTACAATGAAAACTTCAAATGTTATTTTTCAATTCTTTGTGCGCCAGAAAAGAAAATGAATCTAACTGCATTGCTAGAAAGCATTGGATTTGAGTTGAATCAATCCTTTAATATGGAAAGCTTAATGGGCTTTCTAGTTACTGTATCAAATCAATCAATTCTATTTTCTTGTGAAAATAAAAAATAAGGAACCTCAGAGATACAGCGGTAGAGGAGAAAGTAGTTTCTGGCACACAAAGAGCATTATTCAGGTCGGCGAGTGTTGCGCACATAAATGTCTCATTTAATCCGTAGCCATTACTGTGCTAGCTTTTTATCCACTTCAGGTGGACATTTATCCACTCAAGAGTTGAGTTGCAAAGCTGTTTAAACTTTCCCTCAACAATTACTGCTTAGGTGCCTTTGAGTCAGACACTTGTAGCTACAGTAAATGTTCCAGTAAGCTTCAGTTGGCTCCAGTTGAACTTGAATGTGTCAAGTTGTTCATGTGTAGCAGGAAAAGGGCAAACCGTGCATAAATAAAGGATAAAAATAAATAAATAAATACTATAGGCGGCTTTCATTATTATTCCTCTCATGTCAGCGACCACCAGCAGTGTATGTGCCCGTCACAGGCAGCGGATGGCAGTGTTGTTTAACTAGTCCAGTGGTCTGATTTACAGTGTGAATGACTGCTAAGTGTCACAGAAATACAAGTATGCCTTCAGGCAGAACGACAGCTTATTGAAAGAGCAACACGTGGAAAATGGCAACTGAATCAAAACAAACTATACCATGAGAATCTCTGATGTTTCTCTGGTTCAGAGAATTTTCAGGTACTGTATATGTAAAATGATGACATGTTTACAAAATGTAGTCATGAAGCACACAGCCAGTAAAAACAAAAATGAAATATTGTTTTGGAAAGAGCTTCAGTATGTCTTAATTTAATAGTATTGACAGAGAAAAGGTCAATGCAGTCTATAGCTGTGTGATGTTCTAATTTGGCCTTTGATTGAGTTGACTGAATGAGATATTTTAATTAAATTTCCTCTTGTACATCCAATTAGACACAAAGCAGTTTTGTTAATTAAACAAATTTAGTTGTGGGTAATGCAAAGCTATCGGCCCCCCCAAAAAACTCCAAGACATGCTTTCTGCAGGTTTTCAGTTACTTGCATACACAAGGGTGCATTACACTTCCACGTAACCTCATGCAGAAAAAAAAAATTGAATTTCACAAAATGCAAAATTTTTTATTTCCCAGTAGAAGTGGAACATCTAAAGATGTAATAGCAATAGATTTTCGTTTTACAGCTCACAGTTAACCACCCAGAGGCACCTCAAGTCATTTAGTTATATTTGAACAACCTAAGAAATCTTTTTAGTACTTAACAGTCTAAAAATCTCACCTTAACACAATGAAAGTTGGCAAAGGCAGACAGAGATTGTGCTATTTCATTCTCTATCCAGGGAGTTTTCTTTCTTAAAGTAATTTGCCTTTTCTCACCTACAAATGAAAACCTATAATAAGTCTCCAGAATAAAAGGACTGAAGCACAGCTGGGACAGCAGATTCCCACAGCAGCAAATGTTGGAGGTTGAATACTTGAATACTGAAATATTACTTTAATAAAAGTTCCGCTTCAGAGAAGAAAATCTTAATCCTTCTCTTTGGATTACGGCCCCTAACCCCAAGTCTAACCCTTCACTTTGTTAGGTGTACACACACACAGAGTACGTACCAGCAGGTGGTAGTACAGTACAACACTAATCCAGACTGTGGTTGACAGGAGCAAAGCAGGCAAGGAAACAACATTATATCTTTTAAGAATAAACTTTCGGTTTTCCTCCACCAAAATAAACATGTTTATGTACTCTTCAGAAATAATATCCAGAAAAACATTGGTCCTGGCCTCAATTCTAATGAACAATGGAGTATTTCTCCTCCAGTGTTCATTTTAATCATTTTAATCTGTAACCCAGTATACTCTGTGTATGTCTACTAAAAACTGACAGTGTGAGGCCTCAGGTTATATCAGATAAGTCACAATGTCAAGGAGAACTACAGTAACTTTGCTTTGGATTTTGGCCCAGAGCATCACACTGCTTAAACGGTGCTCCAGACTCTTTAATGTGATGCTAGCAGGCTGGACAGGAGTAACAATGATAGTCCCGAACCCCACAACACCCAGTCTGTGCACATAAAGAGACATGTTTTTACAGTTTTGATTGTAAATCCAATTAAAGTCGATTGGTTATTGAATGAATTCCTCTTTAACAGTCACAATACTGAACCATGGTTGGGCTAATTTTCATTCGAATCTACCACATGATGGGATGTCAGGTGAAATATTACAAACATTCCTTGATGGGATGTTTTTTGCTTTTAGCAATTATGTGCCTTGTCGTCTATAGTGGTCTCACACTATGCATGCATAAATAACAGCATCACCCTCAACATTCAAAAAGATTGGAACCTGATTTTTCTCTCAAATTGATTGACAGATCTATAAACACCAGACCAGCCGCCCAATCTAGACTACTTTCAGACGCCTGACTCGCTGCTCACATCTAATTCTTTTCAACAAGTCAGCAGTTTACCTGTTTGGAAAAAACAACCGAGCCTATCAGAGCTCTGTAGGTGGGATTAACGTCAGGTTCTTGTGCAAAAGCCAGCAAAATAAAGACTGATGAATTGCTTCTGAAATGTCTATAAGCTGTAAATTAACTGATTCTAGTAACTTACTAACGTGTCCATGTAAAAATCACCTCTATGGGACAGATGTGTCAGTCACTACTGAACTGCAAAAGTGATTATGAAGTTCAGTCTGATTATCAGGATAGAACAACACATGCAACCAAGTGAAGCTAATTTAATGATGTTTGCTCCTGAATTGATTTATTTCAAAGAATTATACGTGTAGAAACTGGAGAAAAAAGGCCTGTATTAAAAAAAAACATGAAAAGGCCAGAGTATCACACACTTTATAGGATAATATCACAATGTATGTAAATGTAACAATAAATAAAGTTTGGGTCTTTGTATATCATTCAACATATACCACTGTAATACCACTGTGGTAAATAATGACAACTGTACACATATTTTTGTTGATTACATTACATATGATCAAAATATATGGCTTTTTGCTCGGTCACTCTCTCTTTCTCCTCTTAGATTCCTTGTCGAAGTCCTCTTAACCTCTGCCATTATGTCCATAGAGGCTACCTAGCTTGTTACATCACCCGCTTGCCCAGCTCCAGTTCTGTCACGACACTGGCTTAGCTTCCCATCAGTATTCGGGCCTGAAAACCTCTTCTTCCTGGGAGTCCAAAACACCTGTGGTACAAACACTAACACTCCCCTGATACTCTAAGCTCACAGTCCAGGCAGCCCGGCTCTTAAAGAGAGTGAACAGCAGCTATATTTTGCAGCCGTTTAGTTTACTGTCCATCAGGAAACTCTGTAAATCACAGAGAGGATATCAGAGGGAAAACCAGAAAACATTTTTTTCCCCATAAAATATGATTCAGATTCACCGAAATTGGTGAAATAGTTGCTGCTGGGTGACTTAAATCATTACATACGTGCTTCATACATACTTACGGGGGATCGTACCTGGAACCCAAAGTGACACCTCAACCTAAAGTAAGTGTAGCATCAAAATAATAATAAATACATAAATATAAATAGATAAATATGTTATTCTATGATAGAAAAGTTAATTCTGCATTAACAGTACAGTTATTTGCTTGTCGAGCACTTTAATACTTTCCCTTTGCAGCGCAATGTCCAAGCACATCTCTAGCTTCACGTTGGAGGACTGCAATTTATCATTATCTGGACATCAGAGCAGATCTGTCAGTTTTTGCAAATTTGCAGGCCGCCTCAGCAGATGTCTATCAATATAACGACTCTTGTGACCCTGAAAAAGTTCAGGCTTAGTACGCCTCCCACATCCACAGCACAAATTACACCCTGCGTGAATTAATTCAACTCCATTAAAAACCTTCATCGACATCTGCCGCTGCAGCGATGCTCGGGCCTGCTTGTCTTGGCCTTTCTCCAGCCGGACGCCTCTTCAATTTAACTCCAATTTGGAGTTGGTGGATGTTGGCTGACAGTTTGAAACTTCTCAGTGGGATGCTGATGAGCGTCTTCACTTCTGCTAAAGGAAAGTCATTCTCTCATCTGGACAGCGTTGCAAATTGCGTAAAAAGCCAATCCGATCAAGATAATGGCTTGTGAAGGAATGAGATTAGCTCCCTTTGTGAGAAATCTGATTGTGTGGATGGGACAGTGGCATAACAAGTGTGACCTTGTTGCAGGGGCCAGCAGAGAAAGTAATTAGGCCTCACATATGGGCAGCATTACTGAAAAAGCCTTCACACACAGCAGTGAAGGGACAAACCATGTCGGAGACGCTTATCGTCACAGGTAAGGCTTGTCACAGTTGTGAGTAGTGGCCCCTGGTTACTCAGTTAGACAGCAGATAAAGACAAACTGCAACAAAAAAGAGAGACTTAAGGCTCAAACCAAAGTGTTTTAATTCTAAGATTACGTGAACACTTCATGATGCCTGTTGATGGTGTCAGTGTACATCTGAATTAACAACTGACTACATTGACAGCTAAAGTGAGATCTGATATCGGGGTTTCATACCACTGAATCGTCACTCAAATCTCCAGATTGACATTGATTCCAAGAAAATTCAAAGAAAGCTTTAAAATGCAACCACAGCAACTTAACAACACATAACAAAATAAGCAGTGGAAAATAGATGAGACAAGCTTGAATGACTTATGGAAAGTATCCACCAATACAGTAACATTAACCCAAACCCCATATAAAATGAAATTATATAATATATTCTAACATAATAATAATGTTGTTACAATGCATAAAGTACCAATACAAGAGTCATTCATGAATCACAAAATATGGAAAATAACTTCTTACAACTTTTTCAAATTGATTGAAAATCAAAATACAGTTGAAACTACACTCCAGTATCCCACGACCACAAACTCAGATAGACTGCCCACAGCCACAAGACACATCCAACACATTTGAATTTTGTTTGAAACTCAGCCAATTGAGAAGTTACAACATGGTTCCATGTGGTGCTACTGGCCTGTAAGCATCTGTTCAAAATCCCTTGTCAAAAGATGCTGCTTTATTAACATTTTTCTAAATTTCCTCTGGTGGGTTCCCAGTCAGAGAAACAACCAAGCCAATCAGAGCCTTTGAGGGTAGGCTTACAGTTGGTGGCATTATACCTAGTGGATTTTATTTTAGCCAAGATGACAACATCTAACAACATCTCTACATGGCATCTGTGCTAGTTTGCTTACACATGTAGAAGCAATTGATCATGATATATTCATACAATAAATACAAATTTGAAATCCTTCTATGTTGTGTGTTGGGTCTGGTTGTTACCGTCCTGTTCCTGCTCCAACCAACTTAAATGGTTTTCTGTAATCACAGAAAACCTTTCTTTCACGCCTGTTCTCATAAGAAAACACCAGAAACGTACAAAAATCACGGCCATCACAGATTGGGAGGAGCATATTTTTTCTATACTGGAATAATATTTCGTCCCAGAGATGCTGTGTGATAATCTGATTACACGTCGTTAATGTAAGAATATACACTATGGAAGCAAAAAGCTAAAAATAATGACCTGTCTTACAGATAGGGACGCATAACGTCCTTAATTGACCAGATTTCAAAACATATTTTTATTCAAATTAATACAAACCAGTTCACACATAGTCATTGTGGAACTTTCAGCTCCCCTGAAGTCCTGGTGCTGTGGGGCAGCTACTTTGGTCAGTTGGTAAAATTGGTCATTGGCTGTTTGGATAAAACACTACCTGGGTCAAGCAGGTACACTCTTCAATAAAGCTTCTTGATTATTTGTCTTGAGTTAATTAAACACAGTCTCCTTTCTTTCTTTAGGAACTGTCAGTACTGAAACAGTGGTAATGCCCTCCGAGGAGTCCTGATAAAGGAAAACAATGAACTTGGTTGAGGAAACTAATTTTGTATTGTAGAAATCATCAACTTCACCTCATCCCTCATTTTCCTGCATCATCACACCATGTCATGCGTTGCAAATTGTATGTACTTTGACTGCCTTTCTCTGAAGGCTGGCTGACGCTGCTTCATTGTTGACTGGAAATGATGTCAGAGCTGTCTGTCATGTCAGCTACCACTGAAAGAGAGAAAACCAGTTGTCCACCCACAGACAACAGCTAACAAGAATATAAACCACCGTTCACTCTAAATATCAGTGTAGAGATTTGCTTACACAGTAGCAGGACATGCAATGATACATTTCGTCATTTTGGTATCTGAGATGTCACGCAAATAGAGCAATGATCAGATATCATTCCCCTCGGATTAGATAGAGTGTGGTTTGTAGCCCTGTATCTGTAATCTGTTGGCCTGGACAGCTGGCTTGATTTTACAGGATGTGCTTGTTTTTCAAGCTTTCAGATTTGTTATTTTGAGAATCCCACAGTGGAGGTGTACAGAGAGAGTTAAATAATAGGCCTTTCAGGCCATCAAAGTATCCTGCTTCACTCTGTCACTATGAGCCTCATCATATCGATTGTAAACATGGAAGCTGGCTGGGTCATCATCTTTGTAATGGGAGAAACTACAAACAGAGTTTCTGAGGATCTGGCATTATGTGAAAGGAAACCAACAAGCGCCATTACAGTACTGCCAGCACTGCACTGTCTCATCTATATCTATTTAAAAAATGCTGACAAAATACATGTTTACATGGACACACATGCATACACATGATTCATTGGCTCTGACTGTACAAATACAGCATACATGTACACCTCCGTTGTGTGGAGAGGCTGATTCCCACAGACAGATCCTCCACTCTGCATGCCCTGACATTATAAACAGGCTTCATGAGGAAGACGAGCGTCAGTAATTGTTGCAAGGGGTGGAGGGACAAGCACTCGTTGCAGCATGCCTTCAACAGGCCGATTGTCTCTTTGCCTGCCTGTGATAATTAAAATGACTCAACCCCCCCACGTTCCAGTCACAGTGGTGGCATTGCAAAGCGGGCAGCAGAGCTGTTATTGCTTGTCCTTCAGCTGAAAGGATCGTGTTGGCCAGAGAGCTGAAGGCTTTTGTTCTGAAAGCTGAAAAATCTTGTGTCCAGCCTGGGTGATTTTTTTTTTTTTTTTTAGCAACGCGCCCTGGGAAATGAGTTATCTAAGCAGCACATGCAAGAAACCCTGACATTAATCTTTAATTAAGGCCTTTACAATTTCGAACGACATGCCTGGAAGTCTGAGAGTTACTGTAGGGGATAGATATGAACAGCGGGCAGTGAGGACGGCCAGGCAACATATCTCGTGGTGAGCTCATTTTGTCTCATCAAAGTCAAGATCTGTTGATCTGCCAAGACGTTTGCTCGCGTAGCTGTTTAGATCATAGGAAACATTGTAAGGTAAACTTGGCATTAAGCTGTTTTCTTTCTCTTTTGCAAGTAAAACATGAGCAGTGTAGCTGTTGTTTTATACATGATGCTAAATATTCCACAGCTCTTGATGAGAACGTCTTCTAATAACAGTTCTTGTGAACATATCAAGGTGACTACTTTTGGCTGGCACATTGTTTTCCTTCTCTCTTTTTTTCCTTGTTTTTTTAGGTAATTGGTTGTGGATCTCATGTTGAAAGAACCAAGTGATAAACCTACTGGTAGAACCAGCACGCCACTGAAGCTTTTCTTGTTTTGTGACAGCTGCTGCCTTTGTGATGTTCCACAAAAAGCCCCCAAGACACAACCTGTTTCATTCTGGCTGAAGATTCACATGAAAAAAGACAAGTCTCCTATGAAATAAAATGGGACTAAGGTAATTGTTTTGATTACTCCTTTCCCTGTTCCCAGTAGGATGAAGGCATTACAAAGCTGAAAGTCGACGGTTTAGGGAAGAAGGGACTGAGGAAAAGTGGCAGCACATCTCCCCGCGGCAACATTTGTTCACTGGCAACAATGAGAGACAGATGGGAGGATGGTGGTGGTGGTTGTGGTGGCGTTGGGGTGGTGTGGGTCACACCTTTGTGAGGCAAAGCAATTGGGAGCGATTAAACCCTCATTTGCCGTAGGGACTATCCACTCTGAGCAAGGAGCTGGCTCCAACAGTGCCTGCAGCACTGTTCCTTTTATCTCCACTCCTCATGAAGACCCTGTAAATGCCATGGGAGTAGTTAAAGCGAAGCACAGAGTGTTCTGTTGTGCTGGTTCACCGTTAATGTTCAACATCATGACAGCAAATGAAAAGAATTTCTAAGGTTGTCTGCACCACCGCAATGGATCATCTATGGAATAAGAGTGTGGCCTAACCCGTGTAATTAAACTTGCGACCTACACAGTTATACCTCGTCCCTTTTTACCGCGTAGAACAGCTCAAACCTCCATTCTGCACATGTGCCGGTTCCACTTTACATAGCTTTGATTTGGCACCACCTGGAAACAAATGATGATTGAAAGCTTGACACGCTTTCATCCTCACCCTCAGCCTTTTTCATCCCAGATTTGGCAGATAAAAATACATCCTTTTTTCCTTTTCCCATCATGAAACTGTTTGAATACCCAGCGGCGCAAGCTGGCTCAGGCCTCTTGGTATCCACCGTAACTGGCTGCTCATCAGCCCGAGAGCACCTGAACGCTGAGGGGCCCCTCCATCACCAGCAGACACGCAATCATGAAGTTCTTCGCCAGGTTATTATGAGTCATTCATCACCTGCGTCTGCTTCGTGTTTCCTTGCCTTCAGCTTCGCTTCGACTTCAGTACTTTTAAAATCCCTGTGTGTAACCATTCGTCTGCTCATTGCGCTTCTTTTCAGCTTTTCCAACATGTCTTTTATCTCTCCACCTCTATTTCCCATGCTTAGCCCCACGTCAGCCTGTGCACCTAGCTTATGTGGGTCTGTGCTGAATAAAAGGCACCATGAAACACACAGCACAAAATGTACTAATCAAAAGCTATTGGCAATTCTTTGATGGTGCACTGGTGTGGAAGAAGCAGCCAAAATAAAAAAAAAATGAAACAGCCATGGTCATTGTTCTTTTGATTTGCTGCACATGTTGTGGCTTAAAAGATGGATAGTGAATGTAGTGAGTGGAATTAAAATCCCATCACAGAGGTGGATTCCCAGAGGCACGAGAGCAGTAGAGATCAAAAGGCAAATGAGGAAATCCAAACAAACTACATCAGTCTGGTCTCATGAGGGGTTTGCACTCCTGCATAGGTACATGCTGGCAGCACCATGGCAACCACAGCAATTGTTTGGCCAATGTCTCCCGCTGTGCACAGTGCAGGTCTTGTTATGTGGGATATTGGTTTTTTACTTGCTACCCTGGCTCCTTCATAGTGTGCATTAGCTGTGGTTTCTCGGGTACCGGGCCATCATGTACACTTACCTTCCATTTGGTTCTGGATGACTTTGAAGGACAGGCGATGGAGAGAGGCGGGGATGACTATGACAAAATGCTGAAGGTCTCTGAAATGGTGTTGATACTATGAAAGCCTGGAGGTGTTAAATTGAGTATGAGACTCGTCTCCGTTATCAAAAGTAGCTTTATCAACCTTCAACCTTTAATAACAGTGATTCTGTTTACAGATCCCAGACTATTTTTCTCCCAAACCTTTGAAGCATTTACAAATTAATTTGATTTTGTTCTGTATTTTATATTTCTTTAATGTGTTAGCATTGTTGTAAATTGCAATATGCCATATGGTCTTTAATAAACATCCAATTGGCAGTGAAACAACAATTTGAATGCTCAATCTGTTCAATTAAAAGATTATATGCTCCTATCTAAATACCACTGGGAGTGATTCTTGTCAATGTGTTTACATCTAAATCTCTGCAAATAAAACTAGTAAAAACTTTCTTTTTGTTTTGTTTTCGCCTGTCTCTCTAAGGGTTAGAGTTCAAAGCTCCATAAACATATGGACTTATGAGCCTATATGCCATATATATTTTTCTACAGATGAAGGGTACTAGTCTCCAAACTGGGGATCACACCCAAAGCTTCAAGGGTGATCACGAACCCTGCCTGATTTTAAGGGGTGTAGGAAAAGAAATATATGTACAGTAGGCTTGAATCTCAGTATTTCATTAATTTCTGTGAAGAAGATCTAATTAAAATTAATATTATTTCAAGTTTAGATTATTATTTAAGATATAAACTTAAAAGGGCTCGGTGAAAACCTGAACACAAACTATATTCACAGAGCCTTCACTCTGCTAAGTGGTTTCTTCGCTAAAAGAACAATGGCCAAATGTCAGGGAGAAGAAAACACTGGATCTGTCAAAAAAAAAGAATCACATTAAGTATGTATGATTTTTAAAAATACATAACACGGTGTTCCCAAAAAAAGTTCCTAAAAATATCATCTCTCATGGAATAATCACAAGAAATAATCTGCTCAAAATCCATTGAAAACGCTCGTTCCTGCAGTTATTGCTTTCACTGTTTGTGTTAATCGTACAATTTATCAGTTGTTCTACTCTGATATTGTTATGCGTTTAATATAATATGAAATATTTATTAAATATGACACTTAGGTGGTCAAAGGAAAAGATTGGGAACCATCGTTGTAGGGCAGTATGCAATTTCATGAATAGATTGAGGTGAATGTCAGGGTTCTAGTGATATACCATGACTATGTTCAACATTAGACTCCCACGTACTGTGAAAAGACATTGGCAAGTATGCTACTGTATGATGTTGCTATAAAATCATTGAGTTAGCCTTAGTCCCATTTCTGTATTCATTATTCTGTCTGAATTTGACTACATTTTCCTGAACGTGAAATGGAAAGTCATAATAATGTCTACTCCGGAGTTCAACCTTAAATGTACAGACAACTCTGACTTTAGATACTTTTGAAAAATGTCATGTTTGTGAGGAGAGGTCTGCTGTTAAAAGGAACGATTTCTAAATTAATTTCTGTGGACGTTTATCCTCTGGTGACATCAGAGATGCTGCTATAAAATTGCCCTGAATGCAGAATATGTGTGAATGACATCTGTGCTTTCACTAATTTATGACACTGAAGAAGTGGTGTGATATAAAAACGCTCTGGGTTAAATTTAAGCAGGCAGCGCCTCACGAGTCCCCTTTTATAATAAAAACTATACAGTAATGTGTATTAAATAAACTGCCGTGTCATCTGCACTCCACAGAATATTTGTTTGTCTGTTGTCCTGTCAGTCATGTTCTCAAGTGTCTGATGGTGTGCTTTATGTAAGATATTGTGTGACCCCTTTTGACAAATACACAAAGAGCATGAAGCTTTTATCAGTACAGTATCCCCCCCAGCATCATCCCCACACCTTCATTAAGTATGCAGTTTTTAAAAAAAGCAGAAAGCATATTAATATTGAAATGAATAATGTATAGTTTTTGCTTTTGGCTACAGCAAGATCTGACTCAAAGAGGGTTGCTCGCTGCAAGTCTCAAGGAACTGCAAATGTCAGTTGCGTTTTTTCTTCTTTTAAATTTAAAATGTACGCCATAACTGTATGTTCTGCTTTTATTTATAAACATTTTTAACAATTAAACAAAACATATTCAGGCAAAGACAACAGGAATGACATTTTTGATTCAGGGTCATGTAAATAGTGTTTTTGTTTCCTGAAAGGAATTCAAACCGATATTCAAGCCCTGACACCGCAGACACATATTCAATATTTTGTGCCCTCTCGGGTTCTCTCGCACACAGTACTGTGTCAGCAGTCAATGCACCACAAATTCAGCATTCATCCGTTTAATCTAATTTCATCTTAAATACAATATATACAATACAACATTTGAAATGATACGTGTAAAAAAATATATGTCATCTTACAATACAGTACCAGTTAGAGAACGATGGAAAGTAAAACAGACACGGGAACAACATCTTAACACACTCGCTCCACTTAACAATATACAGCACATGTGAACTCCGAACCTGTTGTAAGGTAGTATCGGTAGGCTTCTACGTACAAACCCAGTACAATTTCATTAGCAGAAGCTGAACAATAATTCATAGATCCCAACATACAAAAGGAGTCATTTTTATCCACTGAAAATGCTTTTGTTCATGCACTTTGTACATGCTCCACTGGAAGACAGCTCACTTTCAAATAACTCAGGATCTACACATCATATTCACATTCATTACTCACCTGGAGCTTTGGGGATCGGACCCTCACAGCCAATATAACTAATGATTCACAAACCTCTGGCTTTTTTTCTCACAGAGGTCTGCCAGTGCAGTTAGTGTTTAATTCTTGACAAATGGACAGTGAAGGTGGCTTCAACAGGAGGACAGAACTGTTTTCCTTTAACTATTAAGTGAAATGTGCAGTGTAACTGATCCTGTGCACACTGTTCACTCAAGGCCCCAGTATGGATTGTGGTTTTCAAACATGCTGCCAATAGCAAAGAATGCTGTACGCAGCAGTTTGCTGACATCCATTTGAGGAATTTATGCAGCTTTTGTTGTTATCCCCAAGATGTAAATCTGTCCATAAATCTGCAGTGTGCAGCTACTTTTGGCTGGCATCTTATTTCAAATAAAGATCAGACAGCAATTTCTCCTCCAGAAATATCAGCCCCACAACACGGTTGCTCTACTTGGGTATGAGGCGTATCAAAGCCATCCATTACACTTGTAAAACAGCTAACTGCCCTGCGGTGACATCATGAGTTTATAGCTCATAAGCAGGTAATACTAGGCTGAATTGGCACCATGGTGTGCATCATAAAGAATACCACACACGCAGCACAATGTAGATTGTGTTTCCAAGCATCAGCCATTCAAACAAGATCCCCTCCAAGGAGCTGATCCATGCAGGTCACGGAATCATTCACCAAAATGAATGGCGACATTTCAAGGGAAATGCTGAGGAAAAACAATACGCCATATTGTGAGGTGGTGGGCATTCTAATTTCATTTCAGATAACACATGGGGGATTTGCTAAGGAAGGATTTCGAGGTGGCGGTACAAGCCAATCTGCGAAAGGTCTTGATCTGTGACACTGAACAAGACCTTGAGGGAAAACACGGAACAGGTGGCTATTTGCAACAGCAGAACAAAGCTTTTCAAAACTGTTGCAGCATGCTTAATGACGATCTGCTTCCACCTCATGTTCCTAAAGAACGTCAGTGTTATGTAAACATTTACCTCTTTATTGCATTGAGTGATTTCTTGATGCCATTTCAGTGTTGAAGCAAATCTGTCACTGAACAGCGCTCACCGACAGATCGTAATTACATCAACACGGAAAACTACAAGGCTATTTTCAAAGCACGGCTCTGAATTGCTTTGAGCATCACGGTGATGGCGAGTTAACACGTGCAGAGTTAATTCTTGCAAATGTTGGCTGCTAAACGGAATGAAGCAAGGTGGGGAATTCTAAATGCATCTTCAAAGGAAAGCTAAGCAAGTTTCCCCAAAGCAGCGGCGGACTGTATGAACCGAGAGCAAAGATCACAGAGAGGCAACCGTGCAGAAGCAGAAACATTGGAGTTGTGAGAGTGCAACATTGGGGAAAGAACGAATTGAGATCCTATAGCTTCAGGGGAGATGTTGTTTTGCTGGTGTAGAAAGTGAGGCAAACACAGACCAATTTACTGGGGGAAAATTGTGCTGTGGTGGGAAAAAAAAGACCTAAGAGCAGACCTGGCCCATTCTTCACTGTGCAATCTAATCTCAGCTCTTGGAGAAGATGTGTGAAAACAAACATTGTTCTCCTGTCAGCAGGCCTGACGGAACATACAGTGCTTGTAAAAGAGCTCGGCCCACTCACACACCCGCTTAAACACAATAAAGAAGATGATTAAACTGAAAAAAACATATATGAAACTGAAAAAGTTAATTGTGGCATGATGAATATTCCAGGCAACAATAACCTCTGATACTTTACATGTGTGGATTTTCAAAGAGGAAAATAATTAAGGGCCAAATGGGGACATTCTCACTGCATTTGTACAGGCTCTATGTCAGTAATGAAGAATTGCAGCAACAATAGCTAATTTGATGGTATTTTTAAGAGGAACCTGTTTCTAAAATTATTTAGTTACACATCATGAGAGCCATCCCTTCCCTTCTGTTCGAAATGATTCATAAAATTTGAAAAAGAAACAACAATTAACTGATAAATTGAACACAACTGTAGTAAATCAGTGCTGTGCTATTCCCTAAGTTAGATTTGCCTTTATTCTGCACTTGAAGCACCTTTCTGGAGAGCCTTCAAATATGTCGTCATGGTAGGGCTGGGCGATATGGCTGAAATCCATCCATCCATCCATTATCTGTAAATGCTTATCCTCATCAGGGTCACGGTGGGGCTGGAGCCTATCCCAGCAGACTTTGGGTAAGAGGCGGGATACACCCTGGACAAGTCGCCAGCTCATCACAGTGTGGCAGATGGATATAAAATCAGATTTTAAATTATATTAGTGATGTTCAATGCAATGAGATGTTTCACTGTTGTTTTACAGACATTGCTCTTTGCTCGAAACCATTAAAGGATAAGGTTAGGCTGATTTTATACATTTGTCCACAAATCCAATGAAAAGGCAAAGATCTCTGTCTCTTTGTACTTTCTGACTGACACCCTGAATATATAGTTATATATGTAAAAACGCTTGGTAATTTCCTGAAGCAGTCGGCCACTATAGCTTTTAGAGAATGTTACTCTACAGGAGGAAATGCATGTTTGGGGATTATTATCAGTGGTGGATTAATACACATTTGGTGCTTTAGTGAGTATTTACAGCAGCAGGACGATGTATGAGGGACTGACTGAACATCAACTACAGTGCCCAAGTTAATTGTAATGAAGTCACCCAATGAAACACCATGGCTCACTGATTTTAATAGTTTTTGGAGAGCAATGGAGCTCTGTGGCACAGAGGAATAAGATCAGACTTTGGCTACACGGAAATACTTGTTAGTAGGATCGCTTCATTGTTGGTTTTGTTCTTTTCATAGGACTTGATGACATGAACACAAATCCAGAATTTCACGAGACTCATCCTGGATAAAACAACATTATAAAACATTACCAGAAAATGATTATATTAATATAATACAATATCCCTTAAGGTTGGTAAAACGTAATATTGAATTATCGCCCAGCCCTATGTTAAGGTTAAGGATAGCTATCAAAAGCTGAAATAAATAAAGGCTTGTGTAACATTTAGGAAAACATACGTTCATGAATACTCTGAGGTCAGTTGAACAGTCCATAAGAATGACTGGGAAAATGCTCCACTAACAACTTGCAGGTATAAAAAACTATAGACTGATTTGGCAATCAAAATGAGTATCAATAAATACATACAAAATGAATAAATAAACCCAGAAATACATACATTAGTAAATAATAATAATAAAAACCTTTGCCTCTATGACATACTAAGAGTCTTTATGTATAGTCCTCATTGGCTGGGGGGTTGTGTAGTCCATAAACTTATACTTCTAATAATGAGCCATTCTTTCTGACCGGCGGTCACCACAATGCGCACACACTCAATGTCAAAGGCAATTTTGTGGTCTACATCTTGAACCTCAATGTTGCCATTTTTAAACTCCCCTAATGTGATATATGATGAACACTGTTTCCCTTTTTTGGTCCCAACTAATTTCTCTCCTACTTCCAGAGCTCCATGGTGAAGAATGTCATTCTGGCGGTCATCAGAACCAGTAGCAATCTTAATTTTACTAATTTTGGTAGATTTATTAAAGACTATGACAAAGAAGTCTCCTGTAGAAGGAGGCTTTCCCCAAAAGTACTCGTCCACAGTGCTGTAAGCCTTGGTGGCGTCATAGTTTTCAAAGACATTGATGTTCGTGTAGAGGCTGGCAGGAGGGTTGTCAGGAATGTCTATGGAGTCTTCCTCAAAGTCGTCGTCCTTCAGCTTGTTCTCTGCTCCTTTGTAAGAAGAGTAGTAGCCCATGTGCTGGAACAGCGAGGGCTTGAAGCGGATCACGTCTTTCTGGGCCAGCAGACCCCTGAAGTGGATGAGGAGCCAGTCGCAGGGCATTTCCTGGTAGAACATGAGGAGGAAATGAGCCAGACGAGGGAGGTCTTTGGAGTGGTACAGCTTCCCGATGTATCCCAGCTTGGAGAACTCCAGCATCACCCAGTAGGAACCTTCTCTGGAGGTGATCACCTTCTTCAGTGCCGTCAGGAAGTTCCTAGAACAGCGCACATCATCCTCTAACATCATGTAGAAGTGAGATAGGTTTGTGCAGAAGTTGAGGAGGAAAGCGTAGTCCACGTTCTGCTTAGAGCGGAAACGGACCCGGTCCTCTGGGTCATTGTAGTTCCTTTTCAGTCCATCCAAAGATGGATAGTACTCCTCTGGTGCCTGGATCACCAGGAGGCGTCCAGCTATGATGTGGTGAGCAAACTTCCTGGTGATTTCCTGCACCAGGTTCTCACACCAGACCAGGTCAAAGTCTGCCAGGTGGACCACAACTACAATCTCTTTGAGCTCCTCATAACTAGACTGATCAAAGATGGACTTGATTGTCTCAAGAAGGTAGTTTCCCCTTTTTCTTTTGACTGAAGACAGGCCAATGGTCAGATACTCTGTCAACAGAAATGAGAATTTTATATTATTTCATAATGATGTAAACAGAAATGTATGCCAATGAGTAATTATATTGCATAGGCATGCAATGATGGATTTGAAAAGAACTGGTCCTCCAGAAAATAAACCAGAGCGAGACTGTTCATTCTTGCCATTGGAAATTGTAGTTTGAGATAATAAAATTAATTCAAAGTCCTCTTACTAATCTTTTCTCTTTAGTTTCAACTGCATCACTCAATCTAAAGCAGCTGGTCTTCCATACATGATATGTATCTTCCTCCTGTTATCAAGTGACCCATACGTAATGTAGCTCACATGATGACAACTGACTGAAGTCCACCCACTAATGAAGACTGTGAAATGCAACTGAAAGCTCTAAATGCTGAGGAATAGACATTGAGTCATTATTTTGTCAGAACGAAGATTTGACAATCACAAATCATACCACAAAATGCATTATTAATACCTTTTTATAATTAGAAATATTTATGATGAAACATTTATTCCACTTTTATAACAAGTTCTGTAAAACTTGTGTGTCTCAGACCTCAAATTAGAGCTTTGTGCTCATTGTGGGTAAAAAAAAGTCAAATGTTTGGTGACTGAAGCTTAGCAGTCTGTAGTGTTTTGATTTTGAGGTCTCTGTGGAGGAGTTACTTTTTATTGCTGTGCTTTCAATCCCCACGTCAGAGATTTTAAGTTTTAGTTTTTATTCTCAGCTCATGTTCACAGCTATGATTTACTGTAACTCCCCCAAGCTCAGAAAATAGTCAATGTAATTTCCTCTTTAAACAAACACTAAACTTACTCTTGCGGTTCAGTGGGGTTCCAGCGAGATAACGATATGTGACATTAATGGTTCCAGAGAAATTACTGAGGTCTCTGAAGGTGTGAACGTATCGTTCTGAGCTCGGAGGGTGGGCTGATGTTTCCCTGAGCTGCCTTTTATCCCCTTCCTGAAACACAACATGAAAAACACAACATTACTTCACATTATGAACAAAAGAGAAAACAAAACACACATTCAAGCTGTCATAACTGCTGCACAAAATGGACAGGGAAGTCATCTTTAGAATTTCAATTTCTACTGAATAATTCAAATGAGAGAAAACCTGACTTTTGTTTTCTTAAACTTGTCTCTAACATCCCATGCCAACTTGAGACAATATGTGTTTTTGATGTTTGGCTGAGCTAACTCTCGACGTTTGAAGACAAAAAAGGGTCTTGAAACCTCTCCAGGCAGTTTGCAAACCCGAGCAAATGGACTTGATAAGAACACTAGAGAGCTGAAATGTGAACCGCCTCTTAATAATTTAAATGACAAACACAGATAATGTACTGTGATCTCCAACTTTTGATGCAATCATGAATAAGAAATAAATCATCTGGATGATTTCAGCTTGGGTCCATGTTTCCTTTTAAAAAAACAAGCAATTATAAAAAGGGACGACACGGGTGGATTCACTCCACAAGAACACATTTGATTTTTTAAAAGCATATTTGGTCAAATGGGTTGTTCTCACATTACAAATACTAATGCTATTTACTAACCAGCACGTAGCCATCTTCAATGTAGAGGTTCAGGAAGAGGAGGAAGGTGATGAGGAAGCCGAGGAAGGGAATAGTGGAGCGTTTCCTCAGACACCTCATCTTGTCCAGGGATTTCCACACCAGCCTCATGCTGCACACGCTCTCGCTGGGATCTGCATGAGAAGAACATGAGAAATGACACGTTAGGCCAGCTTGCTTCGAATGTCGTCAGCTCTCGTTGATGATTGCGAATAATTTGCCTTTTTATCAGGCATCAACAGATTGTGGGGGGAATTAATTTTAGGACCAAACGGCCATGTATCACGTGATTATCTTCCACAAGCATCAGAATTATTATTCAACAGGCTTCTAATGATGTGTGACAGAGTGGTGTTTTTTTCAGTTAAAGACGTCGGCCAAAGATCGGCAAATCACATGAGAAAAAAAACTAAAGAAACTGCAGTACATAAAGGATATTGACATGCCGAACAATGGATTATTGATTCAAATCACGTATCAATGAAAACATACACTATTTGGTAGGTGAATTTGAGCAATGCATCCACAGCCCCCCACCATAATGGTATTTTTAGCTGTTCACTGATGGATGGGGGTGCTATGGTCGATGGCCAGCATTTCAATACATTCTGATGCTACGATGGTCAAAAAAAGATGCCTCTGTTTTCCATCCTACTCCTCTTTGTGTTGTGAACATGTGACTTTTTCTAGATTTCATCGATTACAGGCCAACATCACTAAAAGAAAAAGTCAATTCAATATTTTATTTTGTTCACTTTATTTCATATTTGTGGTACGTAGAAGTAAGAGATAAAAGAGACACACTAAAGCAGGGGTGTCCAAACTTTTTATAAGGAGGGCCAGATTTGACAATGTGAAGATGTCCGGGGGCCAATACTAACATTTTAAAAATGAAAAAAAAGAACAATAAAAGTTACATACAAATGCACTAATGTAGCAATTTTATTTTCATTGTCACCATTTTTTTTTTTTTTTAAATGGCAATGTCACCAAATCTAAGCCAATGAGACGTGAACAAATCTAAAAACCAAACATCTGAAGTCAACAAAGAATAAATTGTATGGAATACGTTAAACTTGCATGAAGTTGATACAAATTTTAACCTCATGTTCATTCTAAACATGACTTATTATGAGTAATGCAAAGTCTGTTAACATTTAAGTTTAAAACATCACTCCTACTCTTGTATTTCACAAGATCAGTCAGAAAGTAATATTTTGTGTCACATCTACAGATATATAACACCAGCAGTTATGTCCTTAGAGGTTAACGTTTAGCGCATTCAAATGCTTCATTATATCAACCAAAAAATTTAAATCTGGCAGCCATATAATATCTGACAATCCTAGCAGGCCATAAATGATATATTATAAAAATGAAGCTTTGGTCCGCATGAAATCTGACAGCGGGCCGTGATTGGCCCCCGGGCCGTACATGCCTGCAGTAAGGTATAAAATGAGTGATTACTGTATTTTATCTAAAAGCAACAAATTTGAGAAGCTGGAACCAGTTTGGGCATTTTCTTGGCATAGAACCTAAATTATTGATCAGTCATGATAAGACTGTTGTAGCAGATGTACTAACTGAGACCTGAGAAGACGGGCATCTCACAAGATGTTTTATTGGAAGTTCCTTGTAAACAACTCTTGGACGTCTTGGCCAATTAAAAGCTACTATAAATAACTGGGGAACAGGTACAGTGTGCTGGTGAAGTCGAGGGGTGAGTTATGTAGAAGGAGGTGTGCAGGATGGAAACATTACAGCATCTGCCTGTACAGACAATCTATTTTAATATCTGTAGGAAATTAATGCAATACCACACGAAAGAAGAAGTGCTGTGGTACTGAATATCAACACAGCTGCTGCCACGTATCAAAGATTCCATGTCGATAAGAATCTTGATGTTCGATTAAATTTAATATTGGAAGGATTCTCTCTTCAGTACAAACAGGAAGCAGAAAAACCTGGTAGTTACTTTGGTAACAGCCGAAAAAACACACGATAGACAGCGATTTAACAGTCAGAGTCTGTGTTTAATTTGTCATGTATCAGTTCCACCAACCAGATCTAATTTTAGTAAGAAATCTTTGAAATGTTTCACCTCATTCCTAAAGTCTTCTACTAAAATGGCACAGCTAACCAAAAGAGGCTGGTATCGGGTTCCTGAGGTGGGAAAACCTAAAATGTAGTATATAAATGTAATGTAGAAAGTTTGTACAGATATACAGTACATCTTTATGGATAATATTAATCCCAAATTAACAAAAAGAGTTATGTGTTTTTACGGACACACAAGGAATTGTTAAATATCACATTTCTTAAAAGAGTTTGGTGTCATATTTTCCCTGGACAGTGCAGGGAGCTTTAGTTTAATTCAAACTGTTAATATGTTTTTTTGTCAACACTACAGAAACTTTAGGTAACTGTTAAGTATGATAAGGTTGTCTGATGGTGACTGCTGTTAGTTATAGGTTTGATTAATAGTCGTATGTAATCTGATGAGGAAAATTATCAGCCAACTGTATTCAGATTCTAAAGCTTGATGCAGTAAATGGTAGATCCTTGGGTGTGTATTTTTAAACTACTAAACAACTAGAAATATGTTTATCTTTGTGGTACAGTAAGTTTTTACAGTCACCAGTAAAGCAAAGTGAAACATGTAGTTAAAAGTCTCAGTGCTGTTATAGTCTATAACAGACTCGTCCAATCAAATTACTTGGTCTGAACTAAATGTTGTATAAATTACCTTTAAGAAACATATTTAGAGAGTCAGACATATATGATGTAAGAATGTATTGGTACATGTTCTGTGTGGCTGTTACTATATATAGTGAACAGTATGTACATAACCTTATATAATCCACTGACAACAACAAACAACAACCTTATGACAACAGAACAAAACAAAACAAAACAAAACAGAAAGGCATAAAGTGACACAGTAAATTCAATTAAACACTTTAAACTTGTTAATCAATGATCTGTGGAGTACAGATAAAACAAACAAACAAAAAAAAAATCAAAAAGTCTATCTAATGCTGACAGTTAAACACAAATCATAAATCAGCAGACTTACTAACAGCAATGAAAACTAAATCATACACAGCTTTCAGCTAGAACAGAATTATGCATAAGGCTCAGTCACAAGAAGATTGGCAACACCCCCTAGCAACTGTACAGCTGAGACTAAGGGAGAAAAAGCCTGTGAACAGTGGCAGCAGAAGTTAACAGACTACAGATGTAACAATGGCATTGGTCTTTTCTTTGCCAGCAATTAGGCATCAGCATGTGCTTTTGTTCAGCTCCTGCAAAACCCCAGAGATGTCTAATAGAATACAAACTACCTCTAAGCTCAGTTCAATGACCAAACACACATCGATCACTCGCACCAGGAGTCAGTCTCACTTGGGGTTTGGCTAGTCAATACCTCTTTGTGCGCACTTGAAAACTGAATTTAACACATCCATCCACCACGGACTGTTCTGTGCAATTTTCAACTCAGTGAGGTTTAATGTGCCAATTATCAGTAATTACGATATTTAGAGGTGTTTTTCTGATTACACAATTTATAGTCCAACTGGCCACAGAAATGTAAAAAAAAAAAACCTGCTTTAGTTGTGAACTGGTTAATGGCTGTCAATTCTAAATTCAAAGGAATGGTATTTAAGGTACAAAAGATGCACCTGTTTGCTCGATTTTAAAGTGCAGTATTCAACAGTTTCATTCAATCAGGAGTCAGTATGATGAGATGAAATGATACTGCTTTTTTGTGTGCAAGTTTGAAGCACATCTGCAGCTGTACGAAGAGAAACTGACTAAATTTGTTTTGAAGCGCAACAAACTGTTTGTAAAAGCTGATAAGTAAGTTATGTGGTCACGGTGTATGAATGGATCTTAAACAGGAATATCACCTTAAAGGCCCTAAAGGAGTTTGTGTCCTTCATGAAACCAAAAATGGATGTTATATTTTTTCTCTTTAGTTAGAAAATTGCAGTTTGGTTAGTTGGGCAACAAACTCCTTTAGGCAACTAAAATATTATTTAGGTTTAGCAACATGATTTCGGTTTAGGAAAACATCATGGTTTGGGTTAAAATAATAAATTGAGTTTTGGTTTTGGAGATGAACAGCAGCTTTCTAGCTTGAAGCCCTGAAAGCAAACTTATCCACACGCAGAAACAAAAGGTACAAATCTCACGAGAGTTACTATCTAGACACGACCCTGACAAGTTTAACCTATGGGAAGCTAATAATCCCCAAATCTGTAGTTTGAAAACACAGACCTTTAATCATATTTGTAAAAATAAATATAATCTTTCATTTCACTCTTTGTAAGCTCTCGTGTTACCAACAATGTGTCCATGCAGACAGAAAGTCAGGAATATCCTAGAGACCATGTACATGCCATACAAATTCAGTCATTTTATAGGACTATTTTTAAAGTTGCATTGTCTCTAAATGTGTGGCGTGTCTTCAGTAAATTGCTGTAGAAAGCTGACTGCAGCACAATGATGATGAGAAGAATCATTAGGGCAACTTGAGAGGAATCTCAGCTGATGACTACAAGTACACGAGTCCTGCTGACACGGTGGCTCAGGTAACTCTTCCTCCTCAGTGCCTGCCTCATCGTCTTTAGTGAGAACTCAGCAGCAGCTCTTTCCTTTTGCACAAACATGATCTGTGTTGAGACGCCTGACCTACAATCAAGCTAAATAAATAAACGTCTCGTGATCCAGTGGGAGAGCTACAATTAAACAACGTTGTGCTTCTGTTGGAGGGGAGTTGATCTCTCAGACTGGAGTTCTGGGTGTCTATCTTGATGATACGAGACAAAGCGAAGCGCCTCTCTTATTTCAATAATTCAGTGTGGGCTCAGAGCAGGAAGAGGATGAGATGCTCATGCTGCGGAAGGCGCAGCTTGGAAGCATGCTCACTTCTACTACTCCAGATATAACTGTGATTGAGATGCACAGCAAAATATCTTTCAGGAAAGTATAGTATTTTCAGACTACTGTATATTCGTGGAATATGCTGGGATATGGAAGAGGTATACGCGGATATATGGATGATGGTATGAATTCACGGCAAGCATGAGTGAACAAGAGAGAAATACGTGTGTGTGTGTATGTGTGTGTATTCATTCTTGTGGCATGAATCCAGTTTGGAACTACAGCAGTGAAATGGACTAAGTGTGTTTTAATGGGTGTGTCATCCTGGCAGTCACACACTCAGCTGTCCCCAGCACCATTTCAGGACACAGCACACTTCCAGCAGGCTGGGGCTGTTAAATATCCATTATGCACTGTGTGTGTGTGTGTGAACTGGACCAAATAAACCACAACACTGCCTCTCTGCTCGTTTATACCCGAGCCCGCTGTGCACTTAACACGTATCAACTGTCTTTCCCCAACTCCTTTTGTAAAGCGTGCTCTCAGTAAGAGGTTAAATCCTGTTAGATTGACATAAAGGGAGCTCAGCGGCAACAAAACTGTGACAAAAGCCGAGTGTGCAAGCAGTAAGGACCTCACAAATTCAATTATACTTTCATTCTCGAAGCTAACTGTTCAATTTGATCATAAATGTTCAAACTTTGCAGCCTTTAATCTCATATTCTGTGCTATTTGTTTATCCTTTTTTGATCTTCTTTGTCTTTTTGCCTGGAACAAACAGTCACACCCTGCTAGGAGTCAGAATCCCTTGTGATTGTTACTACGGTTGCTCCTGGAAGAGATAAGATATAAAATATGCCCAGAAAGCCTCCCAAAAATCCTCTGAGGGAACTATCACCTGGTTGTGTCGCACCATGACTAGTGCCTTGGGGTTTTGAAATGGCTCTCAGCTGGAAATCTTCTGCCCATCAATCCTTGACGTCAGAGCAAGCTGAGGGTTATTATGTTACTGTGCACAAAGATGAGTGCACGAGGGAGTGAGAACGAGAAACAAAGGAATTGGAAAAATTACGTAAAGATCTCTCTGGAAACTAGGATCATGATTAATGTGAAAATTTTATGTTTTATTAACTATCTTCTACAGTTAGGAGCAGATCATTCAGGATTTTTACTTTATTTTTTTCCAGGAGGTTGAATGAAGTCATGTATCTATAAATGACCATTTCTTGTTCAATCATTTAGTGATTTATTGTAATAACAACAAAAAATGCCCATAATAAGTTCCCAGAGCAGACAATTATGTCTTCAAACTGCTTGTTTTGCCTGACCAACAGCCCCCAAAACAAAATATATTTAATTCACCATTATACTAAACCGATATTCAGCAAAATCCCACATTTGATGAATAAATAATCGGATAATTGTCTAATTGTTTCAACAGATACAGCACAGTGAGAAAGTAGGACCTCGTTTGCATGCATGCTCTGCTAGCAATATTAAAGATTTCCAGTGTTCCAGGCAATCCTTGGCAAGCTATCTCTGGATACATCATCAATGTCCTCCATGCTTCTCTGGCAGCCCATATGAGATGACTGATCCAGGAATTGTCTTCCTTTCCCCTGCTACACCCCCTCCCTCTAATGGTGAAATCTGACGGAGGCAGACTTCAAATGGAAAACAAGTAGCTCCCCAGTGAGGAGAAGGCAATTATGGTCTGGCCTGATGTGCAACCTAATGCCAAGAATTCTATATCACACCGAAAAAACAAAACAAAACAAAACAAAAGGCCTTCCATTCCCCCTCCATTCGTAATGGCTTGATTGCTGCCGAGTGGAAGCAGTCCTGCATGCCAACGATACCGCTTTTTGTTTTCGAGTGCTGTGAAAGGGGAGCGAAGAGCAGAGTAAATGGAAAAAAAAGGTATAGGATTGAGCAGAGCGGCACTGACATGCCACAAACATGAGTCGGGTTCCACAGTAATTTCACATCCCATCTTCTCAAGGTTGTTCCTTTAAAGTCATTTCCACAAAAGTGAAACCACAATGTCAGGATGCCTTGGAGAGCACATGGCAGGGCTGAGGAGTAACACCTGCAAACATGAATCTAAAAAAAAAAAAAAAAAAAAAAAAATCTGAATAGATTTCTTTTTCAAAAAGTGTTTGTGCACAGTATCAGTAATGAATTCATTCTTTTGAATGCCGGCAGCGAACTGAGAAAGGCAGAATAATGAAGATGAGATTTGAAAAATAAAATGTTCTCCTCTGGGAGTCTAAGGTACACACAACACTGAGTCCCTCCACGTGTTATTCAGGAATCAAAATAACCTCTTCACAAACACTTTTCTTGCCGACTTGAATCAACTCTTAACTTTCGATTTAGGCCACTCCGTTTTCAAAATGTGAAGCTGCATTTTTGTAATGGGAAAATCTAGATGGGAAACTCATTGTGAATAAGAAAAGGGAAAGAAGATTAATAAAATGGGTAGCGGAAAGCAATTCTCCCACATTTCATCGTTATCTGTTTTACATTATTTCCCCTGGGTATCCTGCACCTTGCAGATATACAGCTCTGCACAAATAATCAATTAAGCCTGCAGATTTGCAGGGATTCAGCAGTTGCTTTGTGTCAGGCCTTCAGCCACTTTCAATGGATTTTCCGTCCCGATAAAAAGCCGAGAGTAACAAAGGCTTTTGTTGATAACAAAATTGTGGCGCAGGGCGAAATAATAAATCCCTTTATTATGAAATGGCTGTTTTGTTAATATTTCAAATTGGTCAAACAGTTTACCAATTACTACATTCTTACAGCCTGCCAGACAAAGGAATCTGTCATCTACACAGACTTAGCGACCCTTGTCAGATATCCACGCCCCTTATAGAAACACTGGAATGATCTTAATTATCAGGATGCAACGGGGAATTATAAATGCATGGTGTGGCAAATTAAAGCCTGAAAGCTGTGTTACTGGTAGATACACCATGTAATTCCTGCAAACCGCGTGTGTCACGACCACCAGTCATATTCGAGGTTGATGACCTGTCATCTGCACAATGATAATCTTCCAAAGGAAGTCATCATGTTATTTGAGGATGACAACACAAACTCTTATTTTTTTTGTCTTTGCATCTGTAAGCTGCCAAGTGGTTTCCTGATCATAAAACGGTCTCAGACATGGTGTGCTTTACTAATCCTGGCTGCATCAAACTCCGGAGGCCAGGCGGTTGCACCAGGGACCCAAACAGATGTACCACCTCGCAACAGCAGCACCACCCTCCCCCTTCATCTCCCCGTGCTGAGCCTGTCACCACTGTCACCAGCTTGAGCTCACTCAGTCTAATGGGAGGAGGAGGTGTTGTGGAGGTGGCAGTAGAAAGGAGAGAGAGTGTGTGTGTGTGTGTGTGCTGAATGTGATGCGTTCCCCACAGACACACTGTCCAAGTGCGCCTCCCTCCCCCCTACCACCACCACCACCACCAACCGCCACTGCTACCACTGGCCCTCGAGGGAGAAACGAGCAGTCCAGTGACAACGGCACTTCCAGCTGTTCTCCCATAAGGAACCAGTGTGGAAGACGAGCCTTGAAGCGTAAAAAAAAAAACATGGTTTCAGCCTGTCAGGCTCTCTGATACAAGAATATTTCCAAGCAGCCTAAAACAGCCTTTTCTATTGATGATGGTCTAGTGTCCTTGCCTTTTATAAGCTCGTACAGTGAGAGGACGGTGCTTTGTTCTCATTCCAGGGTGTGTTGGAGACATCAACAAAGCTTTTCAATTAATCAGCATTAATGCATGTTCTTCTCAGAGCAGCACGGGCACAGGTGACACACAAACTACTGGAGTAGATTCTCATGAAATACTGAATAAGTGGCACACACTGATGCTACCTTCAGAGCAATCAAGCTTCAAAACACCTTGAACAAATGGCCCCTTCTCTACTGCAGCACAATCGTCCAGATCATGCAGCCGGTTCCGTAATTGAAATCTGATTGTAAAGAGCTTCTTCAGATTGGTCCATATTTCCCTCCCTATTTGATTTCTACTCACTTGGCTGCAGAGGAAAAGGTCTCGTATCATTTATAGCTCTGAATGGACTCGTGCCATCTCTGGACAGCCAATCCTTAACAGCATCAGTGATATGGAAGGGGAACTGCATTCATCATGAAACATAAACTGAGTGCAATCAAAGAGCTTAATGTGCTGATGATGTGGCAACACATTCAGTGCTCCATCACCGCTGAGAGGCTCTCATATACTCTGTATCAGTCTGGACGTGAAAGAGATTGAGCGTGTGGTTGCTACTGAAGTGTTGTTTGGATGTTTATGTTTAAGGTCAGAGGGAAATATGAAAGCCTTTTGCTTTTCCAGCTGTGGAGAGCATAATGAGGACAGGAGGTGTGAGAAATGATTCATATGTGGCCGAGCCTCTCCAAGGCCCTTCTAAGCAGTTAGCACTTTGACCCAGATTAGCGCTCTGCCAGGGGTGCACTTGGGAGGGATGGCGATGGAGGACTGCGATACTGCCTGCTTATTTCCACTAGAAAACACACTTGACATGTGTGAACTCCCTCTACACATACAGACACATACATATGGCCTTCATTTCTTCCCCCTACCCTTGTGTAATGTTGTGAAGATGCGGTCGGTGATATAAATTATTACCTACATCTGAGACACAAGATGATTAGTATTTGAATATTGTGAAGTACTCTCCAGGGCAAAGCTATTCAATTAGTTCTTTGTTATATCACATTCGGCTAATAGACTGTGCGTTTCCCCGACTTCAAACTCCCCGACTGCACTCTTTGCCTGACGTCATGTGTCATAAACATATGCTGTTGCTCCCCAGAGGCCATTTTCTACATTAAAAGCACAGACCCATGTGAATTAGCAGACAACAGCCTGTCATCATGTCTACTTCATAAAAAAAAAAAAAATGGACAGTGGCTACAGGGATGAGAGAGGATGAAAAAAAGGGGAAAAAAGGCCATTGAAGAAAAGGCTGGAAAGAAATCCCCTCTCCCTCTCCTCTCTCTCTCTGTCTCCATTTGTGACACAGGAAAAAGGAAGAGGAGACTTGGCTCTGCCTTAAAAGCACTTAAAAAGCCAAGGTCACCTCCTGGTCAAATCTGTGAAATGAGAAAATGGCTGAAGGGCCAAGAGGCCGGTGGCAGATAACATGAGAATGCACTATCTCGTCCCTACACATTTAGTGCAGTGGAGGACGGGGCACTGGCAGGCTTTTCAAAAGGCTCCGTGTTGAAATGAGGACTGGAGACACAATAAGATGGCCCAGTTTCACCCAGTATGACAGCGCATACATTGAAGTGCTCTTAGGGAATGAGCTTTTTGGTCAAGCAGAGAGTGGACAGCCAGAGAGCTGAATGTGATCTCACACAGCTGGGTTTTGCATTTAATCACAGTGGCTGAAAGTACTCAGGTACTTTAAAAGGTGCAGCCTCTATTTTAGTCAAAAATCATTGGCTTCATTAGGAAAATGCATCCTAAAACTGATTTGACATTGTGCTAATCTAATGATATACGTAAAAATCAATATCTGAAAAACATTGACAGCCATCTCCCTTGGGTAGAAGAAGTAGTAAAACCTGAATCAGTGCTATCAGGTGGCAAATCCCATGACACTGTGGGCTCATACATTTTCTGTGGTATATATATCACTGAAATTACTTCTATTTAAACTTTGGGCTTGCAGCTGTGACTGTCCTATGACTTAAAGTGCCCTTAACCTGTGAGCCCTGTTTGCACATAGGACTGGTATCACCTGGGGCACCACTGGGATTTATCATGATTGCAGATGGATGTCTGTGTTTTCATAATGTGTGACTCCACCTCAGCATGACTGTGTGCCATTGAAGTAAAGATTCAACCACAACACCAAGTAGAAGTCACTTAATACTAGTCCTAATGCCTCAGGGTCAGATATGCTTGGAATGTTTAAAGTGCTGTACTTGGAAATATTAATGTACATTTGTTGTATGGATGGAAATTACTAGTTGAGAACCTGTTACGATAGTGTCCAATTCATTGGACGAATGAGTCAAGGTGAAGAGGAAGAAACAGTGCAAATTGTGGCTTCATTTCTCAAAGAAATATAAAGTAAGGGTAAAAGACCAGAAATATGCTGATCTTTCTATGCAACATTGGCTGAAATTCCAGGAAAGTCATGTATTTGACTCTCTATGCATGAGTGTCATTGCTCACTACGTGTATGCATGTCTGCACCAAGGGTAAATATTCCATGTTATAATCAGTATCAGTAACATCAGTATATATAATTAACGTTAGAGTAAAATGGTTGTGTTGACTGTTAAAACCTGCATCCTACTTTTTTTTTTTACACACTTTACAAAATTGATCAAGAATCAGTAAAGGAATCAATACAGAATCGGACTGATAAACATAATCAATAATGTCATTGGTATCAATAAAATCTTATCAATACCCATCCCTAATTGAGTGCAAATTTAGAAGTTTCCTCTAGCTAAACCTCACTGTATGGTGCCTTCCCAGCACCAACGCTAGCAACAAAATTTAGTGATTAGTGGGTGAAAAAAGTTTACTCAGGAGGCACTGGTGACTAAAAGCAAGCTAAAAGGAGAGTGAATATTAAAATCATATTCAACAGGTGGCTAGAATCTTCTGAAATTCAACTTTTAACTGAAAGGAAACATCCTTTAAGGTTTTAGGGTTACAGAATCAGCACACAAATACTTCATTCGACAATAACATCATGCTTGAATGATTAGAAAACAACAGTTCAACTAAATTGCACACCTTACTAGCGGGTTGGTGATATATTAACATAATTATCATCATGGTCAATAACTGTTAACTGCATCTGTATGGATTCTGGAGGTAAACGTTTAAAAGAAAGTGAAATAAAGCAGGCTGTATTACTGAGTTTGTGTTTACAATTCAAATCAAGAAATCCGTAATCATTTGTATTTGTATTTCAAAAGCAACCTTTGTAATCCTAGAGATCACACAGTCCTTCCTACCAAATGCAGTAGACTGAGCAACAAGCAGAAATTGAGATGTACAGCACGATACCTCAACAGAGAAGCTCATGTTTCCTGCCGGCCTCGCCAGCCTTGAAAAGTGGAGTTCGTCTGGAGGCGGCTCTCTACTGAGACATTGACTACCTATCCCAGTGCTAGACTGATGGGAGAATATCCTATACCACTGCATCCTCGGAAGTCTCCCAAGTCTCCAGCATGAATATTTGATGAGAGATGTGTGGGATGGCCAATCACTAAAAGACATTTATCTCCAATACCCCTGACTGGGCAGCGCTCACTGAGCCTCTCCTTTGGTAATCAAAAACAAACGTTTCATGGATGAAAAGGCCCTTTCAAGAGAATCATTGATACCACTGTAATGTGTGTATGGAAGATTAGCTTGGCTACACGCTGAGAATGCATTAGGATTCAAAATCTGATGCAAACATGAAACACATTTATATTTACCACTAAACTACCACCAAGAAAATGATAAAGTGTGGCCTATTTATTTATTTATTTTTTTGTACATCTTGCCTGCTTGTGTTTGTGTTGTGTCTGGCCTCCCAGGAGTCTCCACGAGCACATGGTCTATATTAATTAGCTATTCTGGGACTTAAGTCTGTACTTATTCAACCTTAACGACCCTGTTTGTGCCACAGCAACATTACAGAGTGTTCAGCAAATTTCCGCGGTCATTGCTCAGACCTTGGGTTTTCCATCATCAGCCTATTATTTTATAACCTTGGTTATGCAAAACACTGTGGCATTTGTGATGACAGAAATGAGCTCCCAGGTCCTCATAAAATCCCTACTCCAATTCTGTACCCTTTTTAATGATGCTGCAATTGAGCAATTTCTTCACCGGAGTTCAACGATTATGCTTCCTTCTCTTCTATCTTCAACTAATGAGATTGGAAAAGTATCAAAAACTGTGGTTAATGTTGAACTTGCTGCTAAAACACTGACTTTTAAAAGCACCTGTCTAAGAGCATGAAATTGCTGAGTTACTGTTATTAATCAACAACTCTTTCAACCCCCTGTAGGTGTATTACAGTCATTTGGTGCTTTGGGGCAAGAAAGTCCTTTTAATTGCACCTTTTACCTCAATCTCCTCTTGTGAAGCTGTTCAATGGCCAGCAGTAAAGGACAGGGGTTTTACTGGGCCACAAGCAGGCGTCCTACGTGATGCAAAACGATGCTGATTCTTTGATTCGATTAGTGGTTTCATAACAACACAAAAGCTCTCAGTCAGTGTCTATACAGCTATTTTCTGTCACTTGTACTTTGAAACTGTGGTGGCGGTTTATTGCTATAATCAGATAGAACTAAATGAGGCACCAAACCAACTGTAACACAATTACACTTTAATTAACGAGTGTTTTACTGTTCAGTGACATTTATGCTCAGAGCTAAAGACTAACAATGTCTCCACAAAGATGACATCGGCTAATTTTGCAGGTTTCATTACTCCTTTTTGTCCTCCAGAAAATTGATTCGAATCAGGTTGTCCAACAGTGAAGAAAGGGTCTAACAGTCTACTATTTATATACATATTACATATATACATACATATACATATCTACTATGTATATATGTATTTACTCTTTTTGAAAAAAATCTCTACTACTGTTTTTTCTTTTACTTACGATAGATCGTTCATTAACCCCGCTGAGGTTAATGAACGATCTGTCTGTGTGCTGCAGCTCAGTCAAATTGTGCCTCTTGTTTTTGGATCTGTAGCCAAAGGGACTCTTCCTTTTGAATAGCTCTTGTCTGCAATTACTCTTTAGGTGGATCTGCTGCTGTCAGTTTGAGATGCTGACAAAGGATGCCCTTTGCCTTTGAAGTATTTTATCTTGCCTCAGGTAAAAGAGTCCATAACTTGGCAAAAAGGAAAACTTTTTGTTTGGTTCCCAGCCTCAGGCAGGCTTTCAACCAAGTGGTCTCCTCTGATGTTGAAATATACACATCACACATTCAAAGTAGTTTGTCAGAAAAGAAAAAGAAGCGGAAGAAGAAGAAGAAGAAGAAGAAGAAGAGGGGAATCATGTCTACTCATTTCATGAAAGCGCAACTGGACCACTCTATTAAGTGAAATGCTGCACATTTCCTCCTACCTTTTGAAATAGCAAATCAGAACCCAGTAAAAGCTTGTCCATGTGCATTATTAATGGCCACTAGAGTGAAAGAGGTAGACAAGAGTATATGTCTTGCATCCAAATCTTCACATGACAGCATGGGCAAGAAAAACACACACATCCTGTTCATCATTTTGAATCGGAATATGTTTAAATACTACTACTTTGCATGTTTTTAATAATAAATATTACTTAAAGCCTGTTAGAAATAATACAGTTTACGGTGTTAAGGCTTTAACACATTAACTACAATATCTTCACTGAAGGTGAGAGTCGTGTTTTCACATTCTCCAAATGTATTCAGCAGACACAGTCGTTCTTTTCCACCTCTAGAGCAGAGGCTCTTGTGTTTATTATTCAGCATAAGTCGGCACACCAGCCCGGCTCCACCTTTGGCTCATTTCCGAACAATTTTCAAGCTTCCTGTAAAATGAATATGCATTGCCTTTGCAGTGAATCCATTTGCAAGACAGAATGATAATGAAGAGAAAGTGCTTTCAAAAAACCCAATTAATCTCATGTAAAACGGCTGCTCAATGCTTCTAATGAGATGCCATTTTAATAAGCGGGTATGTTGTACAACAAAGCCATTTGGTAAACATCATTGTTTATTTGTTTGATGACATGCAGGAAATGGAATGGATTGGATTTTGTGAGAAATAAAAAAAAAAAAAAACACATGTAAAGAAAAAGTGCCTTCTGACGCGCTGCCTACAGCGCACGGATTACTGTAACACGTGAATGTGCATTTTGTTTTCAGGAGTTTAGACAAAGCTGCATTAACACCAAACAGCTCCTTATTGGAAATAACCTTGAGCTGTGAGCGATCTCAAGTGTATGCAATGAACATTATGATAACACAAGAAAATCAAGTTTGTCTCCATAGGAGGAAGCTGCGCTGAAATTGACACAAATTTAGATGGAAAATATTTATGGGAGCCTCATAAACAGAAGCTCCGTGCAGGCACAACCTAATTTCTTTTTTATTGCACCATGAAATCCACCTTTCAGAGGCTGCTGCTTGGACACGTTGAAAGAAGAAATGCGGTCAGACTCCTATCCAGGCGGTGTCAAAGCTCAGTGAAAACTTGTGAGAGATGGATCAAATTCGAGGGGTAATCGGTGGCTTGTAAACAATGCTGCTTTCAGAAGAAAACAAATCTACTTGTTATCGACTCAAAGCCTGCTGACTGCATCTCTGCCCGGTTGAATGTGTTTACTTATTCATCAAGGTGGAGGGCTGGCTACTTTCTGAAACTCCGGGTCTCTGCAGTTATCCTTTTTCCTGCTGTCGGACAAGAGGGGCAGACCCGATTAAAGATGCATGGTGACCAGTGAGTTGAGCTTAAAAATCTCCAAGCTTTGCGCAGCCCATGTCAAATATTCATGACTCCGACTGTGTGCGTGCATGCGTGTGTGTATGTGTGAAATCTTTGGCACATGGAGTTAATGTACAGAAGCTTTTTCCACTCATGCACGATCTGTGTGTGCAATCTGTGTTTGGCAGTGTAGGTGCTGTATCTTCATCTGTCATGCAGAAAGAAAAGGGAGAATGAGTGGGTGGCAGGTTTCAAAGGCCATCGGATGTCTTCACATTATCTTTAGCGTGAAGGTTCCTCCACAGAAAAGAAAAAGAGATGTCTCATTCAGTGTTACTGGGTGGTTAGGTACCCCATGTTGGGTTGTCTGACCTGTACTCTCTGCAGATTGCTTGGTATTCAGGGTGACACCTGCAGATTGAAAGGTAATGAGAGTGTACTGAGCAAACTGTGAATTGAAATAGAAATAGATGGAGACCAAAAGGGCCTCTGAGTATTCATGAGTATTCATGACTACTGATGTCTCTGGGTTGATCTAAAGGAAAGCAAAATGGGTTTGTGGTCAGATTGAATCTCGGATGAGCTGGTAACACAGCCCTGTTTCTGCTTTATAACAGCCAGTCCTGAGACGCTAACAGTACTTTTCTTATACTGACAGCATCCAGCTGTTCAAGTACAAAAGCTCCAGTGTGTTAGTTATGACTACTTTAACCGTGATATCTTGTTTTTTACATGTCGAATACACAGTGGAAACAGACAAGACAGCTTTTAAGTTTTTGGAGGGCAACTTTGATGGAGCTAGGCTAGCAGTTTCCCTTTGCTTCTAGTCTTTGTGTTCTGCTTGTTTTTCCAACTATTCTTTAAAGACTGCTCTAAAAGTCTAAAAGTCGCAAGATAGCCTCACATATTTTCAAGCGTCCTGTCAAGCTAGATTTCATTTAGTGAAAATATGTTCTAACTATGCTTAGCTGACTCTCTAACCAGCTTCATCATTAGCTATTTTTAATATTCAGGCACCTACTTTATCATCAATATGAATCTAATCTACCTGTAATTTCATCATTTTTTTTAAAATTAAAGCTGTTCTATAGACTGTGAAAATTAAATATCTCGAATAATAAACACTAACTGACACTGACACATCTTCTGACTCTGACAAGTTTCATAAGGTACATAATGCAACTTAGAATCTTTTCCTAAATGTAACCGAGTACCTAGTTTTTATACCTGAACCTAAGGAAGTAGTTTCTACATCGTCATATTTTGAAGCATAGGGGCAATAACTAAAAGAAGGTATTTAGGAAGTGGGAGTGAGAAAGTGTTGAAAAATTCTTGAACAGTTTGAGTTGATAATATTTCTATAACACAGTAAAGAAATGTAAGTGCCATTGTCTCATATGGAAATCTTTTTTTTTGGCCTTTTTGAGCTTTATTTGATAGCGACAGCTGAAGAGTGACAGGAACGTGGGGAGAGAGAGAGATGGGGAATGACATGTGGGAAAGAGCCACAGGTCAGATTCGAAGCCTGGGCCACCGCAGCAAGGACTGAGCCTTTGTACATGGGGCGGCTGCTCTACCAACTGAGCTAAACGACACCCCGAAATATGATATATATTTTTAATACTGAATCATTCATCTTTTCCATTCATCTATTCTATTCTGTCACTGATAGTCACAGAAATGGTGATTTATTCTTGGCCCTTTGCCATCATTGTGATATATTTACATTTGGTTTTAATAGAGTCAAAGCTTTCCAGTCCAGCTAATAAGCCATCAAAGAGAATCTAAAAATACCCAGTAAGCTTCTTTTCTCTGCTCCATTCATGACTCAAAAGGAAATATGACAAATGGCAGTCAAATCTCACTGTAACAGCTTTAAGTAGCTTCTACACTGACACTATACTTCAACCCACTGTCAAATCACTGTACTCACTCCCTTGATCTCCCGACTTCACTCTTTTTGGCCACCAGAAGAAAAATGGGCAGTTATCTTTCGTGGCCTAACACTGCTGTCCATACTATATATAAATATTATAAAAAACAACTAAAAATAATATTAAATAATAATCTAAAAACTTTATATATGTATCCTGTATAATATACAAGATTTGTTTTTAAATGTGCAGTGATGCTAAATAAGTTAGGCGTGTCATTGAGCGTCCTTTCACATTTTCTCCCCCTACTGTGGTGCCGTGGTGCTCATTTTCTCACCTTGTTTTATTCTCGGCTCAGAACGGAGATGCATGGGCGATTATTGCCTTGTGTTCAGGAAGAGTGACAATGGGCGCTGAGCCATAGCCTGCTTGGTCTCTCGTTTGTGTCTCACTGGCTGTGAAATACACCCGAAATGAATGGTGTGAGAGACAGCACAGTTCAGTCCATGATGGATGCTGTCATCGCTCACGGAAGGCTCCAGTACATTTTAGATGAGATTTATAACAACCCAGCCAAAAGATGCAAACAGCTTAAGCTTGCACACAATATCAAGAGCATAACGATATATGGCTAATGATCATAACAGTGTACTAAGCATTATCCTTTGCAGTTTCAACTGACCTGCCAGAGCTGAAATGAGGCTTTACCTTAGTTTTCAAAAAGCCATTTTCATTATTATGCCCCACTTATCAAACTGGGACAGAGTATCTCTCTCACACTGTACGGTCACCACTCCTGTGAAATCATAAAGCAGAAAATCACCATCCATCTGACATTTTTCGCTGGGGAAATAGTGGCGATAACTCCTGACTGAGTTGGCATTTGGAAGTTGGACGTTTGCGCCTCAGGGACAGGACAGGAGTTGTGGGTTGAGAGTTGAGAGGGAGCAGAGAACACTTTTTTTTTTCTCTTGTGGAGAGGATCCGCTTTATCAGTCACAGCTGCTGTGTGGCTGGCCCTGGTGGGCACAGACGTTCGGTGAAACCCCAACATTTCACTCTACAGACTACGCGGCAGGGAATCTCTCAAAATAGAAGACAATAATATGCATGGTGAGCTCTTCAAGGAGGAAATGTAACACACCATATGGGAGCCGGAGCATGCAAAATATTGAAACATTGCTTTAGACACAGTTGTCTGATGCTGCTGATAGCTTTCATTCCAGACTCTGACAGCCGTAAAAGCAAGGATTTCTTTGAATAAATAAATTCAGGGTATACATACAGCTCTGTGAAGGGTGGGACTAGATGACATAAAATGATGTGTCTTTCAGATCCTTCCATTATTTAAAATAGAGCTCAAATCCTTCCCAACAATACAGATAGAAAGCTCTGAATATTCACAGCTTCAAAATGAATACACCAATATTTTTATAGCTGGTAATTTTAAGTGAAAAATAGCTTGAAATCAACAACACAAAGAGGCAGCAGCAGGACAATGTTCAGTAAATCAGTGAGCACATCCAATCGCAGACCTGACTGTTTGACATACTTATCTCAGCATGCTTGATTGTTTTACCTGTAATCAGTGGTAATTAAATGGAAATACAGTATATCACTGTTATCTGTTCACAATAATCCAATGCAATGTAGTGACTGAGAATGCGATTCATTAGCTAATAAATTGTACCGTGAACAAGGGTTATAAATGTCATGATTCAAGTAATCATTATAAATGACTGCACCTCATCAATGATATCTTATTGTCGGTAACTGATGTTCTTCGTCCATTTCTTTGTCCCACTCTGAAGGGTTTTAAAGATAAACCTGAAGGGTCTTAACGCTTTGGGGTCCGAGCAATCGCCAACGATTGCAAAAGCAATTGATAGGGCCAATGATAGGACCCTAGAGTGTTAACTTTTACCTTAGGAAAAGCAGGAAGAAACATTTATTACGGAATATTCTTGACTGAAAAGTTATGATGGGTCACAAGTCATGAAGGTTGGGAATCACGACTGACTTGAACCACAGAATGTTTCTGTGTTACACATCTACAAACTGCTCCGATTTTATATATTTCATTCATCTTCATAAAATAAAAAGTTTGGAGTGAATACGTGATACTAATTTACGTAGGCATTTCGGTGGCCATTGGTTTATCCTTTCTGGGCTACTGTATAAACATAGTGGTCAACATGGCAGATTATGTTTAAGCGGAGCCGCACTTGTTGCAGATACAAAGGACTCACTCTATAGGTGATTTGAAAACAAGCGTATGAATATCATATTTGATGCTAACAGATTCTCCTGAATGTTACACACTGGACCTCAAACTAGCTGTATACCGTTTCTTTCAATCCAACCTTTGTGCTATTAATAGTCACAATTCGATAAATGTCATTCCACACTTAGGTAACTAAATTATTTAGTCATGTCCCCCTTGACATCTGATATAATTTATTCTCTCTCTATTTTGTGCACCCTCCGCCTTCATACGTTAAATTAGATTAACGTCTGAGCTTTGGGTAGGACATTGATCCACTTAACCCTGTCCCTCTATTACACAGCCCCCTTCCCCCTCAAATCTCTCCTTCCAGTAAATTATCATGGACCAAAGCTTGTCTTTGATGTGATTGAGGTTTGTCTCCACAGGAGAAATTAGCCAACATTCATCAGAACCTCACACAGGCAGAAAAACAAGATGAGTGTTTTCCTTGGTGATATGTAGAAATTATAGTCTTGTCAACAGAAAGGCAGACTGTTCAATTAGAGGCTGGGCTCCCTCCTGAAGGCAAGCAGCACAGCAATGATCCAATCAAGAGGAGAGCTGGCTGGTTAATATAGCTCGTCACGTCTGAGCTCCCTTATCTCTGGGTAATGTCGCTCAACGCCAAAGGGGCATCGCAGCCAACTCATTCCAATTGATTTAGAGCACCGAGAACCCGCCCCCTTTAGGAACGGAAATACCAACCTCGATGAAGTACTCGATGGCAGAGAGGTGGCTTTTATCCAGCCCACATGCTTTGAACTGCCGGCATCGCTTTGAGACACTAACTGCTGACATTTAACAAAGACAACAATGTGACCTCCGGGGCTCCATTCGAAGCATAAAGGTCAAAAGCTGGACTTAGGCGCCCACAGGCTGGGAGAGAACCATATGAACTGTGAGAGGTATTTGTTAAATGTTGACACTAGTTATGCAATTAAACCCTTTGTTCCTCCCACCACCACTGTGGTGTAGACACACAGGCAGCACAGGGAAAGCCAGTGATAAAGAGGTACTCTTTAGATAAAAGGTGAAAATGTAAAAAGCTCATAAATCATAAAGCATTTGCTCAGACGCCTTGTCAACCACCCATTCTGGAGTTCAAACTACAATTATCATGCTTTTACACAAACCTGGTGACATTTACATTCTATCTTTTTATAACATGCTTACAAAGAGGCCATTTCACTGCTGAAAAACAGAGCTCCGGGACCCCTGAAATGAAGCTGTGACTCTGTCAGCCATGAATAAACCATGCAGCGCTATCGTGATGAAGGACCCGGCATCTCCCACTCATGGATACACAGGGTCTGATGCTCTGTCTGTTGAGCCAGTGTCCCAGCATTGACTGCTGGTTGTAATTCTCTCAAGAGATTGGAGCTGACAATCTTCGGCTTGCCAGACACAAAATCCTGTTTATCTGTCAAGACGAGCGGCTGTAGCCCACCATTCTCTCCCAGCTCTGCCTGTAAGCTCTCTGGGCAGACAACGTCTTAGACAACATGAAGACAGAAAGACAGGCCTGATAGCAAAACTGGCTGTGCCATCAACACTCCTGACACCAAGAGGTTTGGTCAGTTGTGGCTTATCCGGTACTGCAGAGGCTCTAGTCAGAAGACTAGATTTGACTTTCATGTTCTTTTGAAAGAAGTGCTTGAGGTTAACTCAGACCTTCTTTGTCTGTAATAAATTGAGGTCCTCCAAACTTATCAAACTACATTCCAAGAAAGTTTTGGGTGTCTTCTCACTATCTTAGACCTACTATCTTTCCAAATAAGGGCAGATTTCCTTTTCAGCAGTTGACAATTGATTTCACATTACCTTATCTGACCACTGGAAGGGTATGTGCAACATTTAAAGGCAGTAAAGAATCAAGAGTGTTGACAAGAAGTCTTGAGACTACTTCAGAGATCAGTGTTACTGGTGAAGTGGCTTACACACAGCTTGTCTGTGTAAGAGGGACTGAAGACAGAGGGATTACAGAGCATAAAACATGGCCGAAGAGAACAAATGCGTAACTTGGAGAGAGCTGGCAGCTGTGGCAGACTTGTGAGCCAAGGTGCCAGTGGAGAGTGAGAGGGGAGTGTTGATGGGCTTGCTGGGTGGAAAGGAGTGATGTGAGGGTAAGGTCGGGCAGATGGTGGCCAATAATGAGGGTGTAGAGGTGTAGGGAGGAGGGGAGTCATGCTTTTCTCAGGCAAAGGCAGCAAAGGCTCAGTACTGACTTCAGGACCAGAGAGACTGCGAGAAAAAAAAGGTGTGGGAGGTAGAGGGAAAAAAGAAAGAATAGGCGCTGTGATGATGGTGAGCCCAGTAGCTCTCTGCAACCTTTAACAAGCACACCTATCATCCCATGATGTCTGCACTCGGATGCACCGACCAGTCACCAAGTGTGAGAATTATTTCAGCATTACCTCTCTTGAAATTCTTCAGCTCCTTTGGGTAGACTCACTCCTGGAATCTTTCTCCAATGTCTTGACCTTGCCTTCATTAGTGGGTTGACATTAATGCATAATTAATAAGAAACAAATGAGTCTATGCTAATAAAGCGGCTAGGAAAGTGTGACAAGGAGAGTGCAGATTTTTGTGGTCTGGCTCGAGGGGGGGTGGGGTGGGGGGGTGGATGTGCGACATCATCTTCTTTCCTGCCCGCATACACATCAGATAATTCAGGGGAAAATACAGCTGAATTGTGCTATCTGGAACAGCAGGGCTAGGAGTAAGAACAGCAGATAGAGATAACAATGAGAGGAACAGTAACAGGGCAGAGGAAATGGATGGAGGTGGTTGTAACGTTCTTCTGTAAAAATAATAAAAATACAGTCCTCTGAAGCGCAGCTTGCTACACCACTATGGTCTAATCACTGCATATCTAAAGCCCCTTAGCAAGCCAGCCTAAAAATGTGAGCGCAAGAAAAAAGGAAGTCAGAAAATCAACTAAAGTAATGAAAGGATGTGTCCTAATCCGGCTTAGATGTCATAATTTGTGTTGACAGAAAAATGTGTGCCTTAGCAGTTTTACATTAACATTCTGATAGGATTTCTTATTGGTGTCGACGATGCTCTGTGCTAATTCTCCCCCACCTCCCTGCAAAAAAACATCATAAGTTCTTCCTTTTTTTTTCACAAACATTGTGATTAGCCTCCATATTTGTGAAAAGAGAAATTTGTGCTTTATTAAGTCCCCTCCTCCCACCCTTTCTGCCTCATTTGGTCGCGATGACAGTTGACAAGCCCCGCTGATTTTTTCATTAACAGCTCATACCGTCACCAAAGCGTTGGTGTTACACAGGAAATGAGTGCTCATATCAATATTCCGGATGACATCTCACACACAATGCATCTCAAGTAGACACTGACTCTGCCACGTGGTCCCTAGAGGTGAGCTATTGATCAGCCCACATTATCATTATCGATCTACAAGCCGAATCGGGGGTGTCGGGAATCAAAATCAACCACTACTTAGCTTTGCCTCTTTATATAGAAAATCCGAGTTCCCATACTTGCAAGAGATGGTGTGAGCTGCCAAAGTCCATCAAGGTTCAACATTTTAATCATCTGGGGCGTTTCATCTCTCCTGTGATCTCACTCTATAATCATTGTATCATAACAGAAAATGTAATTATGAGACTCATCAGTGCCATTCGCTTTTCCTTCAGGTTAGTGTAAAGGAAAGTTAACAGTGTTGTTGATCTTCATTTATGACACAGCATCTGATATACAGGCAAGCTCCCGGGGTTTTCGAGTCAATACCAGTATCAGTTTAAAACCTTTCATTAAGGTAGGTATAACACTTCAGTGGCTACCTTATTTTCTCCTTTATCTTGGAGGCTGGAAGGAGGAAATAAAGCACAAGCGAAAGCCTAGGCTCCATACGGGATAAAATCTATTCTCTATTATTGCACTGCCGTTGCTTGAGGGCCGTCAAGCTAAAGGTAATGGCATTGCCTGTGATAAATTTATGGCTGTGCTGCTCCATGTTCCATGAGGGATATAACGGGCTGGGAATTGTCCAGATTGTTGAAGTCACAACTAAAATGACAAATGACCCACCAGTGACAAATCAACAACGTCATTTACAATGTCATTCAAATGACTAAGTGTGCTCTAATGGCAGTCAACGCATTATATATTTACACAATGGTGCATGAATAGACGGGCTGTATTGTGAGCTGTCAAACTTCCAGAATGATAGCAAGGAAGAGCAAACATGGCGGTGTAGAGTTGATTTGGGAGACTCGATGCAAGTTGCCTTGGATTACAACAGGATGGCACTTGGCGGGCAGAGAAACAGCTGGGTCACAAACCTTGCTACAGAGTCCATGCGGACCATCTGAGGACCTTGGTTTGCATCCTGTTCATTACACCAGCTTTCAACGGATTGGACACCCTGGCTTTTCCTTACTCGGCCGAATCTGTTTTCATCCATTTGTTCTCTCCTTCTCACCAGCCCAGACTGATTCGTGAGACTGTTCCGTGCCAATTAATCAATACTCGTGGCTGAAGCAAGTTGGCAGTGTTTCAGCGGAGCTAAGCTAATAGGGCACTAAAATGGCTCCACATTTCCATCTTTTATAGGGCATAAGACCGTCTATTAAAACAGGACATGGCTCCTCCAGGACCTAACTTTTGTCATCACATACTAAATAATAATTGGTTTACCAAAGGTTAATTGCTCAATAGATACTAGGCCATTGGAATTTAATTGTGCTGTTAAATGCCTCAGTTGTAGCCCATGCTTTTGTAATAGCTCATTTGACTTGGAATGAATGGAAAAACTGTTTAGATCCCAGATGACTACTAAAAGTTGCTAACTGCTGTTCAGATTTGACATAGTGTCAAATCAGCGGTTGATTCTCTAAATAATAATTTGAGTTTCTTAAGCTGAACAGTCTCAAAGCACTATCTTTCATTTATTAATTAAGCATTTCCACGATTTTGTTTTTCTACCCCTCCAGCTTTCTCGTCTCTTCTTAGCATTGGTAGATATACACAAGTCAGCAAGATCAGCTGCACGTGGGAGCCGTCTCTCCCTCAGCAGATAATGGGAACATTAAAATGCCAATCTGGGATTTTGTGAGTACATCAGTTATGCATATTAATTCTTATATCCCTCAACAGTATGGGTTGTATGGTAGATAGAAAATCTGCTCTCTGCAATCTTTCTTTTTCAATCCAAAGTCATTTAATACAAATCTAATCTATTTCTCCAATGTTTGTGAACAAGATAAAAATAAGTCATCTAACCGTGAGCTCAATAAAAGATAAAAACTTCCTCCTTTCAGTGCCCTTGATTCATGCATCAACAGGTCACTAATTCACTTTGAAAATGAAAAATATTCTCCTTCCCTCCATTATCTCCTGTTTGTTATTGGTAGATTAAGTAGTAGGTGTTTAACATTGAACTGTGCATACCAAGAGATAAAACTGGTAAGAAAGATACAGATACATATTTAAGAGTATTTGCCATTTGAAAAATATGTTTTCAACTGCTGGTGTAGTGCCAAGGGAACAATTTCAAGGCACATCCTGTCAAGAACACAACCTAATGGAGGCTTTATAAATTATGAGGACAACATCCATTCCTGGTATCAGCTCATTTCAAAGTGAAGGCTGGCGAGGCAGAGCTGTATCAAATGAACCTGGAGCAGACGTCTCATTGCTGTTTATCAAACATCCCCTGGCAGGTCTGCTGGAATAGCAGACTATCAAGTCAACTAAAACATAATTACTTTGTTTATGTACTTCCTCTGCCCTGCCTCCAAGGGCAGATGTGACCCAATTATGACAACTGAGTGATAACTGACTCGCTGTTGTTAATATCTGCCGTGCAATACCAACCTAAATACACGATCTAACTAATTTTAACTGATGAATTATGAATTTAAACATTGATTGTTTTGTGGCCAACTGTGGGGCAGAAGAACTCAAAAACAGATGAACGGATGAACAACAACATTTAAAGTTTTTAATGATTGTATATCCTTATATCCACAAATCAAGTGAATCACACTGGAGCCTTTTTCTGCCCACCTCATGAATATAAATCCAAATGAACCTGGAGCAGACTCACTACTTTTAGCTATGTTTACTACTTTTACCTACCCCTGAAAAACAATCTGGGAGTTTAGCTGCTAGCTAATATTTTTAATTGCTTATATATCTGGCTGCTGTTTGGTGCTGAGCAAGTTGCATACAGCTGGTTTTACAAAGTTTTTTTTAGCGTCTTGCTGCTAAATTACTGGGTTATTGAGAGCACTGAGGCTGAACCATACAGTAAATGTGTTGTACAACCGAAACAAGGGGCTAAAAGGAGCTAAATTGCTGGGTTCTTGAGAGCACTGAGGCTGAATAATACAGTAAATGTGTCGTACAGCCAAAACAATGGCCTAAAAAGGCTGTAAAGCTCATAAGTGGGACAGAGTGGGGTGTTTTTAGAGATTTAGAGATTTTAGTCATTTGATTAAATGTGAATGTTAATTAGTTCCTTCACAAGCCACAAAAAGTTAGCACACACTTCAGCAGTCACTTCTTACACATTGAGGCTGTGAATGATCAGACTGGAGTGGCACCTGGCACATCCTCTGAATGCAGCTTGCCACCAGCACTGATGCTAATGTTCTTTATGTTGCTGATGTATTCTGCTCTAAGTGAGATGTGTCATGCTTTTCCTTTGTTCTCTGCACTGTACTGCTCATGGTGTTTCTATGATAACAGCAATTTCCTCTTTGGTATCAATACAGTCTGACATACAAGACTGATAACATGGATTCTTCATTTTGCTATATACCTCTTTGCATTACTCTAAAGGTTTTCCCCTAGAGAAACCTCTACCAGGCTCACAGTGAAGCCAAGTATTCTGTCTACATACCCTCTAACATGTTGTCGAGGCAAAACAGCCCCCCTGAGGCCATGCACATGATTGGAGCTGGTGAAATTAGATTAACCGTCAGCTTCCTGCTGTGTTTGTTGTGAGAGATCCTGCTGCCAAACGTTTGACAAGAATGTCACACAGAAAACCTCCGCCACTCCGACAAAGCTGCCAGCCCTGGCATCTGACCCCTCAGCGCGTCCGAGCAGCTACAAGTGCTTTCCATCTCCTCTGACTGCTCAACCTGTCAATCTGCCTATTCAAAGGTTTCCCCTTTCCCCAGGAAAAGCTCATTTTCCCTTCCCCTTGGCCCAGTCAGTAAGTGTCACTTCAGTTTAGATTTCACTGCCTCCCTGCAGCCTTGCACTAAAGCTCCCGTGGAGGGATTTCTGTCTGCTGTTGTGGACCTGCTGTCCAATTAAAACTGTAGGGGACAGGGGATTAAAAAACAACTTTCCACTGAGTACCTGGGCCTATGCCTCTGTCCTACATCAACACACAGCAGTAAAACTGGCTTCACATTGAGCCTTTTTAAATGTGTACTTAAACCAAACAAGCTGGAAAACATTCAGAAAATAACAAACTAACATTAAGCAGCAAAGATATATCCCTGATCACTCGTGTGAACAGAATTTCATAGCGTGTCGATTGGATTGATTTTTTTTTTTCTCTATTTGTAATGCTCAATACCCACATGTCCTCTGGTGAGCTGCCTGTTTATAAGAATCCCGTTAGGCCTGTGGTCTGCCAACATCACGGAGGGGTTGAATCTTAATACACCCTGATGCTTGTCTAGCTTCCAATCTGCTACAGATTGCCAGCCTGTCTGTGAGAGTAATGAGAGACTGGTTCTGCCACAGAGATTTCCTCAAAGACCGCTGGATTAGGAATTCACAGGAGCCGCTGCCCCTGCAAGACGGCAAGCCCCTTTTCTCTTCAAATCAATTCTAATTTTGCTCTCCATGTCGATATCCTGCTCATTGCTCTCTTTCAGTCAGGTTTACTCGCTGTTTCCCATCATGCAGTCTTTTAGCTCTTACATTGGTTAACTTGAAGACAACCTCGGTGGTTATCAGGAGGTGGCGTGTGAATATGTTAAGCAAGAGTATCCTTTGTACAAACCTATTCAGCAAACATCCTCTCAAATAAGTGGTAATCTCATTAGCTTTAGCCAGAAGTATGTGGTTGTACATTCCTTGACAATTAAAAAGTTCTTGAATAATGTCCCTCAAGGCCTCTGTATACCTGCCACTCTGTCTCGCTGATTTTTTCCTGGGCCTTCGCATCAGTTGTCAGGTTACCAATGTCAGTGAGTGAGAGCGCGTTATTGCAGTAGAGAAATTGCCTGAGGCAACATATTAAAACAGGGTCACAGGCTATCTTTCCCCGGGGCTCCCTGTCAATTTTTGGTTTTGATGTAACAAGTATGTTTCAGGTGAGAAGGTGAAATGTATGCCAAGAACCCGCTCACCAGAACTAGAAATGATTGTTACATTGTGAGTGTATCAAGAAATAAACTGCACATACTGGAACTGATGTTGGAAAAAATAGATGGACTGATGAAATGAAACTGTTCTCGAACAAGTTCTGCAAACGGGAACTTGAGTAATGAAGACAAGAATAGTTCAAAATCAGATCAAATCATTGTAAGTTGTACTTCTCAGTTTGTTTCACATTACAGTCCATCATTCATTGTAAATGGAAGTCAAGAGGAAGATAAATAGATGCAGAAATAGCTACTTGCATGTAAATACACATAATAACCACAAAAACCCTGCTTAGAACTTCAGGGTGTCAAAGGAACCCTGACTTTCAACAACTCTTAATATTGTACCTTGTCCTCTGGCTACCACTTACTTCCCCAATTACAGAAATCATCACTCGGTGTACCATGGTTGCAGGATGAAAGGATGTGGGACACTTTTGGGAGTGACATTGGTGCAAAAAGAGCTGTCCATAGTAGCCCTGAAAAGTGCAGATGTGCCTGCTATCAAATGGCGGAATGTAGCTATCAACCCCATAATCACAAAATTGTCCTCAACAAAGGCAGCCAATGCTTTTTTGTCATTTCCTGTAGGTTATGAGTAGCCGAGTAGAAAATTGCCTGGCACGGGCTCATCGTTATGTACCGGCTTCTGTATCACCTCTGCCCGATTATTTTGTTTGCCGAAGCCCATTTCTGGGTTTCATCAAATTTTCTGGATGGTAGCTTTTATCACAATAGCACTAATCACTCCTACTTCTCATGCTACGGTAATGCAGAGACATGACACGACAGGTGGGAAATGTCAAAATGGATGTGACTTATAATTTGAGGCAAAACAGGTAGCAGAGGGACTGCTAATGAAGGTAGTGTTGCAAATTAGCCTGTATGGAAAAAAAACGGCATTATGAAGTTGCATTCACTTATTAGTAATATCACATCCTTGACCTTTTGTGGTTTGTCGAGCAGCTTCAAAGCAAAATAACCACACATAAAATATCCCACATACTGTAGAGCTGGAAAGATATTATCTAGAGGGCTTTCACAAATTTTCAAACGGACCCAGGCAAAGACGAGACTACCTGCACCCAGCAGGTGAGAAAACCAGTAACCTTTGTCAAAGGACGAGATTTTCTTCGACAAGAAGAGCATGTGCACACACTCAGTCCCAAATGCTTTGTCTCAGGAATACCTAATGCACTGCTTTGCTGGAGAGAGGCCAGATAATAAAGCTCAGTCAGGATCAGTGAAGACGGTCTCCACTGACTCTACCCTCATTGTTGGATGTCTCACTCCCTGGGAGTCGCTGTACGTTATCAGTGATCATCAAAGGCACTGTCAGGAAAGTGTGGAACTGGGGCTTCCACAGGCTGTCCAAGACGCTAGACACATCCAAATGAGACAGGCTTATTAATTCTTCAAAAGCCACACGGCTTCCTTTTCCCCAAGACTCATTTTGGTACATTTAAGGATGATAAAAGCTCAGCCAGGGAGCTCTCCCGCCTCTTTCCGCTGTCTCTCTTTTTCTTTCTCACACATACATCATACATAATGCAGGCACATGCATTCAGTTGATCTCAAGAAGATATTACTTCTTGCTTAAAAATAGCTGTCATGTCTCAAAGTCTTTTGTAGGAATGGAAATAAGGACATTTCAGGGACAAAAATTCAGAGTTAAAAGCACACACAGTGAAACCTGTCGTAACTGCTTTCTACACATAGGCACTATGCGTCTTTTTCATGGCTGAGTGTTCTGTCTTTTTCCTGCTGTCAGTGGCCAAACAGGTGAGTCAGACAGCTTTCAGTAATGTGTTTATGATATAAACATATGTTATGAGGACCGGTGCTGGAAAAGAAACAAAAAGTTTAAAAGAAACTGTTGTTGAGGTTCCTCTGATATAGTTACTATTCAGCTACAAAACTGACATGAGAAGGAGACAGAGTCGTTAATTCTGCAGAATGAAGCAACCAATTTCTCCCTGCATAATGTAGGAAGCGTTTCACTAAAAGAAAATGGAATCTCAGACAATGAGAGCTGTTTTAATGGGAGCAAACAGAGGAGGACAAAGCCTTGAAATTCATTACAACTTTTTTTTTTTGCATTTTCTCTCTATTGCTGCACATTGGATTATATGTGGGACATCAAAAGCTTTAATTATCTTAATTACTCCTACATTTGCAAGCAGGGACGGTCCTTGAAACCAAAGGAAAATGCAAGTGTTTCTGTGGCAAAACTAGTCGTTAAAATGCACATAATTTGAATGCTATATGAGAACCTTAATTGGTGAATTCATGGTTATCAAGGGGCCTCCTTCATTATAATTCAAGAGGCTCCTTCGTGGTGGCCATATTTTCACATAATGAATGTTTCCTCCCTCAATGCAAAAACTTATTGCTCAGACCTGCTGATCGCCTCCACCCCACCTACAAAACCAAAATTAATGTTTTTTGTTTACATGTGACAAGATGAATATGAGAAAACTCTTTACTCTTCACTCTCTTTACACGTGACATTGATAAAGTGGGTGCACAATGTTTAACCTATCATGGATTAAGTGAAATCCACTCTAAAAATTCCACTATACTAACTGGGATTTCATATTTTCTTAAGAAACTGAAAAGAGGCACCTGTGCAGGGAAATGGCTCATAACATTTTCTTGTCAGCATTTGATATTTTAATTTTTCTTTGAAGGAAAAATGGTTCACACATACTGCTTTCACTTAATTCCCTCACATAGCAAGTGGACATGAAAGTACTCATGGCTCCTGCCATGCTGTTATTATTTAAATAATATCTTAATACCAGAAAAGAAACCAGCGTCTCTAATTGATGTGACTGGGAGCCGTTTGTGCAACTGTAACCAAATCCAGTGGTGATGTCACGGTGTACTGACACACCCTCGAGTGCACTGTTACATCACAGCAGCAAGATAAGAATGAAAACCCAAAGAAAGCTGTCCATAATTTCATTTTTACTATAAGTACAGTTGTATATTACGTATTTGCATGCATTTACATTCAAATTGATGCAAATGTAGCCAATGCTAAAAGGTTTATGAACAAGGGACAGCCTTAGCGAGTGGCATGCCCTCATGTCTCTGGAGTGAATTGGATAATGTGGTGGGGCTCACCCTGAGGTGCAGGGAATCTCACTACAGGGCCAGATGACACTTGTGCAGGTCGACTCTTTTGGGCACAAAGCCCAGTTGACTTGTTCAGCAGAGCTAAGCCAGCAGTGACTGCCAGGGGGGTTAGAGGTTAGCGTAAGCTGCTCTGGGCCACCGCAGCCCACTGACTCTGAACAGCAGGGTTGGCTGTGGGCTGCAGGACCCCTCTGCTAGGTAAAGCGCTCAACAAAAACACATCCACGACACAAACATGGCAAGGACAGGAGAAAAAACAAACATCCATGAGGATTATGGTTGCTTCAGCATCGAAAGCAGGGTGGTATTCATGAGCACCTAATGTAAACAAATGTTATAGTTTGTCTGTGTTTATGACATCTGTTTTCCAAGAAGGCATTATTATCATTATTACAGCAAGACTGTGTGAGCTGCTTAGTATACGTATTTGTTATGCTCAGGCACTTAATTAACTGACATCCTATGACCACTGTAGCAGAGACACAGCCAATATGCATGTCATTTTCATATCTACGCAGTGACTGGAAAAAATACATTATGAAATCTAGACCAAACACATGTTTGCCGACATATTAATGAAGCCCCAGTCGCCAAGAGAGACAGCGCAGCTGAACTGATACATCTCTTTAGCCCCGAGCATGCTAACAGCAGTGTCAATTTCTTGACTGTGTCCCTCAAGGCTGCTGGCACAGAAGATACTTCAGTTTGAGGAGCGGAGAGTGTGTGTATGTGTGTGTGTGGGGGGGGGGGGTTAGAGGGTGGAGGGCTCCTCCCTCAACGCCGCCTCTCCGCACGAAAAGATAATTGTCTCCTCCTTACCCAGAGAGATGGGTGTATTTCCATGACCTATACTAGGTACTTGTCCCCTCTCTTGCACAGCCCGAGATGTCACAGTGGTTTGCCATAATTACTTTTGCTGATGGAGGTGAGAAAGGACATTTGCATCAGATGAGGCACCCAGTTGTTGGGTCTCCCCGCTTGCCATATGCAGCTTTTAATGTCACTGTAATCTCTAAAGGTTAGCATTGCCAGCACCACTGTATATCTCCGCAACTAGCTGAATCAGTGGTTTGGAAATAGGTTTGACATTGAGTTCGAGTAGACGCGAGAACACACATACGCGGTCACAAAAATATGCACACACACACACACACACACACAAACACAAAGAAGACACCCTGGAAGAGATATGCTGTGCATCTTCACACATCTTTTTGTTATACGCTAAAACTTGGGATGAGATTGGCAAGGTCAGGTTGTGATTTCTTAACACAGACTCCCATCTCTTTTGAAACTCTTGGGGCTGTAGAGATAAACATCTAGAGTGAGTACTCCTTCCACCTTTTTTTGTCTGGAGAGGTTTTCACCTTCACCTTGTATCTGATGTCTGCTGCTGTAATTTGCCTAAAGGTTTTTGTGACCCTGCATGTCAGCTAAACAACTCCAAACCTGGCTCATAATTTTAATATTTATTTTTAAACATTTATGGATGCAGAATAAACAAAATATGTACAATGAACTTAAAATCAATACAAAGTAGAATCTGACAAACTGGCACAAAAAAAAATCAGCTACCACGTCCACGAACACACACCCACCACTATAATTAAAAGGTAGCTCATCTGATTCAGTTGCTAGCAGTTGCAATTAGTGTTGCTGTCTGCAGTGAAATAGACAGGATGACAGCACCTTTGGATGGGGTGGCGGGTGCATCATCTCAATTATGTTTTCTATTAACATAATGAAATCAACGTCCGTCCATCCGTCCACGTATGTGTATGTGTCCCGGTGATTTGAAGACACCACTGGCAAATGGCATTCATTTTGGCCAGTCCATGACTCGGACCACCACTTCAGATCAAGCTGTCCTTCCCAATCAAACTCTTCCAGGTTTCTCTGTAATTACCCATAACACAGTGAGATGAGATGTGCTGGCTGACGGCTGACTGATCCATAACCAGGCTCAGCAGCCTCCGCAGAAATCTAAGAGACTGAAGAGGAAGCTGACAGAGGAAGCTAGGAAGGGAAAAGGAGAGAGTGGCCGAGCAAGAAGCCACCGCTGAGCTGGCCTTCTTGCTGTTGAACTCCCAAGTAATATTAGCTGGCTGCTATGTCTTGTGTTGTTAATAATAATAATAATAATACATTTTATTTATAGGCGCCTTTCAAAACACCCAAGGTCACCGTACAGGTAAAACAGGGTTTAAAATACATAACAGATATCAAAACATTTAACAAACTGTAATACACTAAAAGAATACACTAAATACACTTGTTGCACTTACTTGATGTTTGACTGTTAGTAGTAAGTTTTTGCCTTGCTAGTTTTCAGAACCAACATAATCAGAACAAATCGATGTGCACAGCTGTCCATGTTTATGACAGTGGTTTTGCACTCTGGGCGGCGCTAAAGCCCAAAAATACTCATTTCTACATGTTGCTTTAACCAAAAGTAGATGGAGTACTAGAGATAGACACGATCAAAGACAGAATTTAAAAGCTCTCACCAGCATTTTTTTTGTAGATTTGAGTGATAAATAATCTCCATAAACAGCATATAAATGCAGAATCTGTAGGCGAGGGACCAAGATCTTGGCACTGGAAGTGTTCGGGTTTCCGTCTGCAGTCTGAGTAAAATTGACCAATCACGTTTGAGTGGGCCTTAGTTGAAAGCAGGTAAACAAGTAAAAGAAACAGAACACACTGGTCACAATACAATCTTGAAACCCATTAGCCGCGCACATAGACACAAAACATAACTATGCTGGTTTGGCTGATTCCAAAATGACACATTCACAAGTGCACAGTGAACCAGTGTGTTCAACCATCATGCTAGTACCAAAGGGAAACAAACAAAAAAAGAAACTACTTACAAAACTGTGAAAGCTGCAATTAAGTTTCGTCCTTGGACCCTCTTAACAGTTGTACACTGATGCTGCTGCGGTGTTCAGTCAAGAAAACCTGCATCTCTCTGTCTTTGTGCCATCCGATTTATTCCTCCCAATCTCCCACTCGGAGAAAAAGATTGTGCCTTCCATAGTCTCTAAATCCCATACCTCCCAGAGCATCCGCGTCTGTTCATCACACTTTCTCCATTCTCTTCTTGTTTTTTTGTTTCTGGGATTCTGGTGACATTTTCAAAGTGCCAGATCCTTGCCTTGAGACATTGTGCATGTGCCCACACCTCTCCGCCCCCAAAAAACACACACACACACACACGTACACACGGTGCATAGAGCAGATACACACACTCCTTGCCTAGAGCCAGGGCCCTCTGTGCTCGTCTACCTCAGAGAAGCTGGAGCTTGGCATAGAGAGGAGGCTCTGGTGGATTCTGTGCTCCGCCTGCCAATGCTGCTCTTTTGATCTGCAGCCAGCTGATGACAGATCTACATTAAGCTCATAGTCTTCTCTCTTTCGCTTCTGCTTCTCCTCTCCTCCTCCCTGACACCGGGGCAAAGTGTTACTGTAAGTCCACGAGCACTGGTAAGAATCGACATCCCGTGGGGTCGGCACTGTGAGTCTCCTCTCACACCAAAATGAGTGAAATATAGAATGCTGAGTGGGTTTCCAGCTTGCAGAAAAATACCATGTGGGTGTAAGCCAAAGATAGTGCCATATCAACAATCCAGGGGAAGGCTTTGCAGATCTTTGATGTGTATTTCCAAGTTTCGAAGGAAAAATCCAGCCTTTAATATGTTCACACTTGAGATATTGTTACATTTGTATGTAATTTAGTGAAGTAGAGGTGCAATTAGTTTTTTTCTGCCCACTTGCCTTCAACTTTTTCTCTTCTAGCTGAGAAAAAGTGAGGTATGAAAGTGAAACTGTGGGTAGTGTGAGATTTTCAAACACTAAACAAGCGACTGAGGCTACAATTGGTGCAAAAATATAATCTACATTGTCTATGATAGATTTTTCTCTGTGTGAATGTTGAATGTGGTCTAGACAGAAGCCCATACTTTCTGGTTCTGAGTGACAACAAAAAACAGATGCTTGGGATTAATGAGTCAGACTGACAGCAGACAATTTCATAAAACTCTATTGGCTTTTCCAAGCATAAGAAAACAGGCTATTACATGTTTTAGAGGGGATTTTCTTTTAACTGAAAAAAAAAGAAGAAGAAAGAAGTCTTGTTAAGATTTGGAGGCAATTTTGGTGTGCTGTGATTTGGTCTATAGACAAAGCTGCCAAACCACAGAGCATATTGTATCTGAGCTAGGCATCCCCCTGGTAGAGTTTAAAATGAATTAGAAAATGAAAAGCTTTACAAACACGAAGAGATTATGACAGCTTGCTTCTTGTTCTGTGACTGAATTTTGGGAAAAAAAAAAAAAAAATCCAAATGCCTCGCCAATTTAAGATGCATAAAAAGCTAAGAGGTAACACAATTTCAGATGATGGAAACTTAACAACCGTCATTCAAAGATCCTCACAGATTATACCACTCTACAGTATATTCTGTTCAGGCTGCTCTCTCGCTCCCACGCAGCAAAGTGAATATCTGCTGATCGTCACCTCGACAGAAAACCGACAGAGTTTGCTAGCTGATCATCTTCAGCTGATCATCAGATCGCAAAGCAAAAATTGCACTCAACTAACTAAATGTTTGTGTTATGACTCATTCATCCACCTGATAAATGCTTGTGAAAAAATAGTGCACTATAGCAGAGAGTGAGAGCAATTACATAGGATGCATGGCTAACAGCTGCTGATGAACAAGGAGTGACGGGCGGTGATGGAGCCTCACCGGTAGAAAAAACACAGCCAGCTGTTATTTCTAAAGGGGATCGTCTGCTTATTACTGCGATATCCAGCAGGAATAGCTCGCCTTACGTAGCATGGCAGGCGGCTTTAAGCGAGGTGCGACTTTGTGCTCATAGTTGTCTTTTCATTTTTATGTTGAAGAGGAGTGAAAAAGCAGAGATAGCGTTTGTTTGGAGCTCACCATATTGTTTGTGTTTGTCATTACAGAGCTGTTCTTTGATTTAGCGGGGCAATGCTTTTATGTGGGTTGTAAATTGGCCATCAGCCTGTCACATTACCATTCAAATGGTCACTATAAAGCTCCTGCGATGAGGTCATGGCCTGCCTCAGTAGAGGAGAAAACACTCTTATTTTGCACTCTTAAAGATCATTTACTGAATTTTTGTGGGTTGCGGAGATCACAATAGCACGCACACACACACACACACACACACGCCTTGTGATTTCAGCTTTATCTGTATGTGTAACCCATTTAAATGGAGCACAATACCTCTCCAGGACCAAAGGTGGAAAGAGTTTATCAGGATACATGAGATGTGCTAAAAATGGGACACAGCGAATATGAGAGGAAACACAAGAGTCAAAATGCACGTGGGCCGAAGAGGGAGAGCAGACGATGGCAGCTACACGCTGACTGTGAATATGTACCTCATACCTCACACACATAACTCTGTCTTTAGTGGCTGCGCGGCTCTCACGATTTGGCATATATTATCACCGCGTCCGTCGTGAAATATCCTACAAATGTCAGCTCCAATGAATGCTTGCCTTTCTCTCAAGCCTTCTGTGACTGCGGTGCTTCACAATTCAACAGTCATGCTTATTTCGGAAAATGTCAGAGCAAAGTGTGTGTGTGGAAATGACTAATTTGGCTCCCATCAACTGCTTCCACTGAAATGGTTTACTGTGGCTTTGTATCGGACTCACTGCGGATTAAGAAGTGATTTGTTTCTTAATCTGTTTTGGCAAATTTGGGTCAGTTTTACCAAAACTCTCCATGTTCATCTTAAAGATGTAACTCTCAGTTGATCTTCAGTGTGTTCCCTTTCCTACAGGAATCATTTGCACGTTTTTTTTTTTTTTTTTTTGGACAAACACATTTCCTGCTCTCATACAGTAGCCAGCGCTGCATGTAACGTTTTTTTTCAAACTCAGATCCTCTAAGCTTCCCTGATTTGAAATCTAAGCACACAGCCGTGCTCTGAGCCACACTGTCCTGTAGAAGAAACAGCTGTTTGCATGAATCTTTAATGCACGCCCACATTGGCATGCCATTGAAGCAGATGAGAATGTGGTGGATCACCTCAATCCCTGATTTAAGCTGTTTTCAAGTCCCAGCCATTTCAGAATGTCAAACGTCTCATTCACTGGAGTGCACCACTTAAAGATGTTATAGGTTAGAAAAAACGAAAACAGCTACAGCAGTTTAGCCAAGTTGTGATACATGGGGGGATAAAAAAAACTAGTCCAGGAACTGCTGGATAGAAAAACACTATTTGGCACTTCTGCTCCTTTAAATAAAAAAATACTTTGTGCTAATCACAATATTTGAGCCAAAACTGGCATTTTGTTATAGATACTAGGGAAGTTACGATATACAGATATTGATGAAAACAAATGAAATAAAAATATTATTATTATTAAATAATAAATAATTAAATAATATAAAAAATATAAAATATAATATAAAATATAATAAATAATAATTGTGTTTCACACATTTTTTTTTGTTCGCTTTTGAGCAGTTATGGTTATGGACCCTCTCTCTCCACATCCCTACACTGTATTTTGAGTGTAATTATTTTGCCTAAAGGGAGAAATAAAAGAAATAAATGCAAAGAAATGTATGAAATAATCAAACTGGGTTTCAATGTTTTAATGTTCGTTACACCAAACCAAACATCTTACAGATAAATTCCATCGGGCAAAGATGCCGTGTGTCTGCAGTGGCCACTGGAACTAATCGTGGAAGCGTCTCAGAAGCGTCTCTCCGCTCAGCTCCGCGCCTGTTCTTTTTTTGACTGATGCCGCTAGCAGTTGCGTCAATTTGCACAGACCAGCTGACACACAAATGGCGTAGAGAATCCGCTCGATTTTCAAAATAAAATCAAAAACAGCCAAAAGGGAAACAACTTAGCTACGCAGCATATTTACTCATGGTAGATGCACAGAAACCACTGAAAAATGACCAAATCTAAGCAACTTAACAAAGTCTGATGGGCAAAGCGCTTCATTTCTGAAGCACTCGTGGTGGGGTTTGAAGACGTGGCCTGTGGGGAACTGCCGTTAAATGTGTAACAAAAATGCAATAATTGATTCTCCTACAATTTTCTTTGAATCAGGAATTTGGATAAGAGACTTTTGTAAAGCAATAACATGATATGTTCATCACATGATTCTATTTAAAGGTTATACAAGATAATATTGAATCGCTGCCATCATTTATTTAGCTTCCAGTGTTTGGCAAAGGTGGCATTATCTTGCTCTTACCAACATCAATGTGATATTGTTGAGTTTATAACTGCAGTAACAGAAGTAGCTTCATATCTTCTAACAAGGTGATGAACTGACTTTATCTGTGCACTAACTAATAATCAGAGACGTTAAAAAAAGTCACACACAACCCACACACACATTCTGCTATTGTTTTGTCAGTGTGTTTTGTAGTCTTAATTTAGAAGGAAATGTACAGGGCCCTCTGTGTTTTGAATCTCACCTAAAGAGTAAGTATTTTCTTTTCTTCTCACCTTGTTCCGGCACTTTTATATTTGTCTGCAAAAAGCACTTTGGTGAAATAAGCTAAAAAGTAAACACAATAAGCTGGATATTCTGCCCTGCACAGAAGAGCAATGCGGCTGTCAATATAGCTGCAGGTTTACAATTGTTGTGCTTGGCGACTGCTGTCCGTATCACACAAGTGTGAAAAGCAATAACACCACCAAAGTGCAACTGTTGGCGGTCAATATTTTCTCTCACTGATAAACCCTCTGGGCAGGAGCGTTCCTTCGTCTAGCCAACACAAACACAGCTTTGCAGTTTCAATCTGTCACAGTGTGTGAATATCGAGCCAGAAAGAAAAATAAATAAATAAAAATGTACACCCTTGTCTTGCCACTCGGCATTCTCGGTTTCACAGAGGAATCATCCAAATATGAAGTTTAAGGATTGCCTGAGATGAAGTCACACTCCTCGTCAATGTCAAGAGGCATTATAAAACAACTCCACTGTGCTCTTCATGGCTGTTGTGCTGCAACTTTGTTTCGGTTTACCTTTTTCTAATGTCACTTCTCTGCATGAGACCGTTTTAGGGAAAAGCTATCTGAAGTAGCTACAGTGAACAAGACACGCTTGCATAATCCAACACAGAACAAAAAGAGAGAGAAGAAGGATTACCTTGTAAAAGTCAGATGTGTTTGTGGGAGAAAGTCTGCAGGTTGACCTGGATGGGATACATGAACACGTCTGCCTCAGCTGTATCTGGGAAACAAAGAGAGGTTATTTCACAGCTGTGAGGCTTTTCAGTCATGATCGAACATTAACAGCATTCAGCCATGTGCGCACATCAATGTATCGAACTGTGAGTGATCCGCATAGCTCGTATTGATGCGAAACACGAGAGCGCGTGGGAAACACGAGAATTACAAAGTTTGTACACATACTGTGCAAAGTTATAGCGCCCACACTCCACACCCACGGATATGCACATTCTCACAAACACACAGTCAACAACAAGCCTCCAATTCCCAAAGCAGCTGTAGACTCAGCAGACTCTGCTACCCAGTGGCTTACTTTTGAAGATGAATCTCCAGAGCCCCCTAAGGAAAACGGGACTTTGCCAGGGATGTCCAGGAACGTTAACTGTCGCCGTCTCTCTCTCTCTGTGCTCAGACACTGACGGGGCGGTGATGGGAAGGCGCTGCGCTCCCTCACTGAGGCAGGGTAATTGGCTAGAGATGATGGGCCATAAACATACATCACAGGGGCGGCGAAGCGCCAAACAGACAGCTAACTAAGGCTCTCTTTCTACTACGTGGCTCTTGTTTGTTGTACGCACATGCATGCGACCGAGTACACACTCGCGCACACTCTGCTCATTGTCTCCTCTTCCCTGGATATTCACGCTCTTTGAACACATAGGCTGGCCCACCATTATTAGAATAGAGAGAGAGAAAACCCCAGCACTCCCTTCATTCAATCTATCACCATAAAACCGCGACGGCACGCACTGTATATTCTGCACAGACCCCTTCACTATTTTTTTTGGCATCATGACCGTAACCCAGAGGATGCTCTCTCCTGCCATTATCATCCACTGATATATAATAGGCACTAGCCATTTAAAATGCATCATCACCATAACAGATAGGATGCCCTCTCGCTCACCATTACTACCACCACACAGTGGTGGATAATAGGCTATCCGTTCCTGCAGCGCTATCGCCACGGTGCAGACTTTCCTTCCATTACCATAACACTTCTGTCATAATAAGCAGGGAGAGCCTTCCAGTCATGACCACCGCTCTCAGAGAGGAGGTCAGTCGTGTCAGACTGTTTGCTCACACGCTGGTAATTGGGAGAAATAAGGCTGGGCAAGGAAATAGCACTGGAGCTTCCCTTTCTTCTCAGTGGTTCGCTGTGCAAGGCAGCGTTTCGCTATGATCCAGTAGTGCTGTTAAGCTATTTGACGTGTTTTTTTTTAAAAGGCAAGGAAGTAATAAGAGATGTGGGGAAGAGTGCCAGTTAATTTGGCTCATGTAGTCAGTTGCAGCTGTTTGCACCATCTCATGACACTCTGCGTTGATGGATATTTCCAATATTTCAAAGACAGCATGCTCTATTCTGCAGTGTCTAATACCGACATGACATGAGACATGAGATGAGGATTTCATCAATAAAACCCACTTCATTCATCTAATCCTCTTTCTTTTTCTGGGTTTTCCAGATTTAGTTTGACAGATCTTACATGACCGCTTTTTTTCCTAGAGACAAGGGCCAACCTGAAGAGCCATTCCCTCTCTCTCAGTAAACTGGAACTTCAAGGGGAAGAGTAAAAGCGATGGCAGGGAAAGGGAGGGACAAGGGGGGTCCAAGCAATGCGCTCATTATTCAGGAAGACACTCGAGGCCACAGGAAATAGCACACTTCATTTTTCTTGTCAAACTCCGGCTGGCTTAATGGCGTGTTCACAGCAAGTGGTGAGACAAAGGGATGGCGTGGCTGGGCCCGAGACGTGGAAGGAGTGCCGATCAAGATGGAGACCGTCATCACAGCGGCAGCTACCCTACATTCTTTTCAAAAGTAGACCACCTGAGTTGCTAAAGCTGCTGAATGTGTTACAGGGGCAAATAAATATGTCTCATCTTTCAGAGAGCAAGTGAAGTAGGGCTAGCTTTCAAAGAGGAAAATGAAATATGGTCTCAATTATACTCTAACTGTAGAGAGGCACAGATGTTCCTATTGTTCCTCCTATTCCACATCCTCCTAAACCTTCCCTCATTATTGCCTTCATTACCGGTGCCATCGATATGGCAGGCGGCCGCCAGAAAACCTGGATGTATCCACAACTCATCACCCAAACACCAATTAATCATCCGCCCAGCAATTACACACCTTCCACCACACCTTCCATTGATTTTGAACACAGTGACGCTTGCTCTATTTTATTTGTACCAGAAGCTACTGTGACTGAGGCTACAGCGAGCAGCAGGCCATGCAAAGCAATCTCCTCCTGCTCTATATATCCGCTGGACTGGAACTGTGTTTTGATCAGAGAGATGATGGGGCAGGTGTTTTGGTACAGCTTCATGTCAGCGAGAAGACTCATTCCATTGCATTCCAATCTCCAGGCATGGCAGCAGGCTGTGGTGTCAGACAGCCTCTTTTGTTCGACTCCTAATTGGGGTAATTTATTGTCCTAACAGGCAGAGCAGCTGTGGCTTTACAGCGTAGCACCAATTAAATCCAGATGCTGGAATGAAAAGATGGGGCTGAACGTGACTTGGGGACCAATCACTAATATTAACGCAGATCTCTGCGAGATGAATATGACAAGCTGTGATGAGAGATTCTTCTCGACGCATCGCTATCCCACTGATATTAAAAATATGCAATTTTGATGAGGATTCATGAAAACAGTCACAAACAGATCTCAGGCAGACGTTATGCATAATCTCTAATAATGGATGCAATTATCTGCCAGATTAAACACTGAAACAAAAATCTGCGGGGACACCTGACAGCCTGGTGCTGGAACTGTGACTGCAATGCATTCCACAATTAAATGACTGGACTCCTGTTCTAGTTTCGCTGTTGTTAAAGAAGTTTTTCCCCCCACAAAATGGCTCTGACAGAGGATCAGGTGAATATGAGCGGAAGATCTGGGGAATATAGGGAGCAACTGAAAGAAATCAGGTCGCTGTGAAGATTTCTCCAGGGCAGGGCTAACCCCGCCATACTGTGCTTGGCCCGCCTGCCTCTTCAGTCCGGGCTCTTTAGACGAAGAGCCCGGGGGACAGACACAAATGTGAGTAACACAGAGGATGGAGGCAGCGCGAGGTCACCACCTCAGAGCTTACAGAGAAGCTGTAGATGTGCAGCGACTCCTTTGGCTTAAAATTCAAAAGGGAAAAGAGAAGGGAGTAATGAGACCATCGTAGCGAGGCTCTCCCTTTTTTTTGTTCATTTGTCTCCTCCATGACGTTTTCATGAAGTGTTTGTCCACTCTGTCACTATTTATCCTAAATGGAAGGTGTTTGTTGATGAAATGTACCCAGCTGAAAAGAAGTTAAACATCTTATTGACTTATATTGTTCTCATTTCTTTCCCCATGCCACGACGTGCTGCTCTGAATCTACTGTAAGTGTCTATTTATTCATTTTAATTCAATAAGTGTGGTTAATGTGTAGCAACTGAAAGGGTAGCAGGAATTTTAGGAGCTGCAGCAGCAACTGTGTCTGTACAGAGTTCAGACAGATATTACTCACTTTTATGGATGTATAAAGACGAGCAGAAAACATTTAGCTTGCTAAAATATTGAGCACGGGCTACAAAGTAAACCAGCAATGTCATGATACATATTTAAAAATCTGGTGTGTTTGAGAAAAATCACACATATTGAATATCAGAAACATTCAGAAATATAGAAACATTCAAAGAGGGAAAAATATTAGCAGATAATTCATATTTTGAGTGTGTTTTGTGTGTGTTTTGAGTGTAGAGTATTCAATATGGACCAATAGCCAATAGAAAGCTAGATAACTAATCTTTTTTTTTTGTGTTTACAAAATTTGCAGCTTTAGGAAAAATATAATATGAATATAGATCATAGAGGTTTGCTGATACTGGATTAATTCAGTATCAAATAGACAGTGTTATTATTTAATGTCATTCTTATAGGTTTGTGTTGACTTGTTACTAACAGTTTTCTCAATGCATACGGCAAAAATGCCCCTCCCCGTTTCAAATGCAGAATTTAAAATTTTTCATTAATGGACCCGACACCGTCACTGTGATCAGGGATTAGTGTAATCATTAAGACAAGCTAAGTGCTCCTTGAGGGCAAAGTTGCAAATGTGCACGAAAATAATGCTGATGTAAAATGAATCTTTTACAGTTTTACAAGTCCAACATTTCTATAAGTCAACTATTTAAAAGAGTGCAACGCTGTATATTACAGACTATACTCAAAATATTTCTACATATGCCTTGATAGACTCATACATTACCTTCTGCTAGACCCGAGGAGGTGAAGAAAACTTTTTCAAAAGAGTTTGACACAACAGCAGTAAGATCATATTCACTTGGCATCGGTGACACATTCGGCACCTCGTCTGAACGATCCCTCCTCTCCAGATGAAAGATGGAAGGAGTTCACGGACTTCACTATAGCACCCTTCTCTATTCCTTCCCCTCTCTTTTTACTCTCGGCACAGAGCTCTTCTGAATCCCATTACTTTCCTCACTGTACAACCGACTTCAAACCCTGAAGACAATCTGAAATACCTGTTTGCTGTAGCCTTGACAACAGTGGCTCTGCTCCGTCTTCGCCCTAACCTCTCTTTCTCCCTTCTCTCTCCCTCTGAAGGAGTCGAACTTTGAAAGAGCAAAGAGCCGTGAGCAGTCCGAGTGGAAGGCAGGAAACCTTGGTGCTTTATGAGGATAAAGAGCTCTGACCCAATTAGCTGTCTTTGTTAAATAAAACTCCACTGGCCCTCATTTAAACTGCCACACACTCCCCTCCTCCCCTTCCTCCCTTGCTTGTGTTTTTACAGTGCAAAGTGATTACAGATTTAATTAGCTGAGGACCTTGCTTCAGGGAGACTCCTAAATCCATATTGATATTTCTGCATAGTTTGGAGATAGAGGCCTCAGCTCTGTGATGATGACTTACAAGGGAGGCTGCAGAAAAATTTAATGAAAAGATGATTTGCAACTTTTACCCACTCCTGTTTATTTTTTCCCCTGAGGCTAATCATTCTCTTGCAGGATGATGCTGAGACTTATGCAGTAAGCGATCAATGCTGGCTCGCTAGAGCCTTGGATGTAAACAGGCCTGCTGTCAAGATAGCAGCTTTTCTGGATTTGACATGTGAGGATGTTCTACCACTAAGCTGCTAAAATGTATTAACTGTCTGTACACCTTAATTCAATATGTTTTTAAGAACTGGACTATGATAGGAATGGAGCTGAAGTGAAATTTTCCCACCACACACATATTGTTAGGCACATATTGGGGTTAGGCTACTAAAAAACTTGGTAAAAGTTACAGAAAGGTTACAGTTATGGTTAATAAAACTGCCAACTTCCCATCCAATAGACATTTCCCTTTTGCTCTGTGCTTCAGTAACAGTTGAGCAAGAGTTGGTCAACTTTCTCCTTTCCTGAATTCAGATATGCTAATTGCTAGCTCATCTATGTTGAAAATACTGTAGAACCACATTTTGATGGTTTAAAGATAAAAGTGTCAGGTGTTGTGTTAGCAAAATGCTAACTACGTTGTTATGAACAATTGAATTGAAATTATCTAGCCAGTAAGTGGGAATTTTGCTAACATTGGCTATCACATGTGACTAACGAGACAGTACTTTTGTTAAAATTATCTAATTAAAAATGTGGCTATATACAGTATATCACTGTTACCTTTTAATTACCTTGAGAATTTGGTTAGGTCAACACTGACAGGCCTAGCATATAGCATATCAAAGTACAGGACAAAGTTGACCGCGGTTCTGACGGTTTGTTTTGGACTGGTCAATTACCCGTGATGGACTGATATATCTGCATGTTAAGTAAAAAATATGACATTCCAGGAGAATGAACACTCAAAGTATCCCTCTTCCTATAAGGAAAAAATGACTTTTTGTGATGTAACTTCCATATCTGGGCCTGTTTTGATTTTTGATGTGTCCTTTCCTTGTATCCAGGTATACTAGTCCAAATTTAGATGACAGAAAGTTCTGTAATGATATTTCCATTGCCGTTAGAATAAAGTTTGTTCCACAAACATGTCATGTTTTGGTGTCAAAGAAGAGCCAAGGAGTTCTTTCTAGAGCCACTATTGTGCACCAAAGGAGAAATTCACAGTAGAGGAGGCTGAGATACAAATTGTAACACCGCATTACAATTCAGCGACGAGGAACAAGACGTTATTTAAGAAGTCTGACTCTTGCTTTTTTCACTAGAACACTCTCTCCCCTGTTGATTGCTATTATCATAACATTCTCTTCAACATGAAATCCAGCTGGATACATTAAGTCCAGCTGAGTTCTCTGAGGGATGTCGAGCAGCATAGCCTACTGGGAAATGTAGGAAGTCACGTATAGCACCCAAGGTTGAATTTTCCATTAACTTCAAACATAGAATGACAGTGTTCCCATTATAACAGGACGAGAAGGATCTTAGAGAGCGTGCTATAGAGCGCTAGTTTTAGCATGAAAGCCTTCAACAGAACGGTAATGAAAGCTCAAATTAAAGCCTTTCAGCGAACATGTTCTACTGGATGTGCAGTCTTTTTTTAAACACCCCGTTCTCATAGGTATGGAAATGTAAAAGCAGTCTGCTGCGGGTTTCTTTTCATCACGACTGTACTGAGCATACAGTTTGGTGCTAAACGGCAGACTGGAGGAGCTGTGAGGTAACGTGCAGGAGAGGAAATGAAAACGAGGGTGGAGTATGGAGGTGTCAAAGTGGCTCGTCAAACTCCCTGCATGTACTATGAATATTTCACTACTGACACACAGCAGCTTCTCGGTTGCACCCCTGGAGACAGACAAAGACAAAGAAACAGACAGACAGACAGACAGACAGATAGATAGATAGATAGATAGATAGATAGATAGATAGATAGATAGATAGATAGATAGATAGATAGATAGATAGATAGATAGATAGATATCACCCCCTCTAGCCCCCAACCCCCCCCTTCACCCCTCATGGATACCTGTCTCAGGCTTCATCTCGCAGCCCTAAATTTCACAAGGCAGGGCTGACAGGAAGAGCTCTCCGCAGCTGACAGCACTGCCTTCCAGCTCCAAGAGGGGCTGTCTGAGAGCTCACCCTCATCACACCAGCAGCTATCGCCCAGGACAGACTGACAGACTCACAACAGACTGCTTCCAAACACACACACCCAACACACCCACCAATGCAAATTGCATGCATCCTATACATGCAGACATGCAGACAACATAGTGCAAAGAGTGTGCACCGGGTAAAGAAGGTTTTGGTGTTAGGGTTAAAAAACAAAGAAAATGCTTAGAGTTGAATGTTATTGTCAAAATGTCTTACAATGACAATACGCTGAAGATTAGCAGGTATGTTTTCGTTCAGCACCTTAGCTTAGAGTGTTATTGTTTGCCAATTAGCATGTAGTTAGTTTTGCAGGTAAAGAGAAAAGAGATTTATTAATTAAAATACATCCTGAGGTGGTGAACATGAGTGTCTGTACCAACTTTCACAGTTGTGAAATGTTGAGAAATTTCACCCAAAAACACAAATTCAATCTCCTGCCAACACTGGAGAAAAAGTCAGGGGATCAGCAAAGTTGGTAAAAGTTATTTTCTGGGAACCAGAAATGTACAAACGTTTGTGCCAGTCCATCAGGTAGGTGCTGAGATGTTTCCATGGATAAGTCAAGTATTAACCTTGTAGGTGGCAGTGGATGAGAAGCTGGGATAATGTTTGTCCTCTGGGTGTCATTGATGTCATTGTGGTTTGATCCTTTGTCAGGGCCCTAAACGTCTGTATAAATGTCATGGCAGTCCATTCATTGGTTTGTTGAGATATTTCAGTCGGTCCAAGGTGGTGGACTGCCAGAGCAACAAACCGACATTGCTTTTCCTTGAGACACAACTATTCATCACCTACTCTTTGTAAATGCTTATCAAATAATGTTTGGTTACCTGCCAATGCTGCTGCTAGAAAGGACAAAGTTATCCATTACAGAGAAAACTAAAACACTCAGCTGGGATTTAGCGTTGATTTCATGTTCAGCTAAGACAAACACATAATGTAGACTGGTCCAATCCACAACTTGCCTCTGCTCCTTGAAACCACCAATTACTGATCACACTCCAGTAATTGGATAGCTCCAACTCTCAGGCGTGAAGCAATCACAAAGCAATATTTTGGAGCAGCAAAAAATGACTTTAGACTCATCTTTTTACTTCTTTGAACAAAATGTCTTGATTACTTATTACAAAAAACATTTTTGAAGCAAAGTCAACAAACACTGAGCCATGAAAATACTTCTGTCTTTTGCGATTGTGATCCTGAACAATCGCCACAGTGCAATGGTTAGTTTCCATCCTCAGACAGAGCTCCTGGAATTCAATTTTCCCCTTGGCGAACTTTATTAATTTCATGTTTAAGATACATAATGAGGTTCTGTATGTTCTCTTCCTACTCTAACATCACTGTACAGCTATAAAAATGCAAGCTAACACCATGCAGCCGACATGCCTTGCAATAAATAGAGATGGTTACATTTTAGCAGCTTCATGTTAAGTGCTACGTTATGATTTAAAGATTGCCATGTTGTACTGATCAATACGCCCGCATCAGATGAGCTAAGGTTTACAGGGGCAGCAGAGGGAGGAGGTCTACTAAAGCAGTAAATCTGACGAGAAGCACTTACTTCCACAGTGTATCCTATGGGCCATTATTGGTGGGTGAGCTCACACATCAAAGTGGCAGGGGTCTTCCAGGCTAAAAAGGAATAAGAAACAAAGTTCCATTAAATCACAGTGAGAGACCCTGCCTCCAGCAACACATATGTGGACACACTTAAACATTGCAGTATAAGGACCGTGAAGGGAGTTTGGGAACCAAAGAGAAAGACAGAGAAAAGAAGAGAGGGAGAGAAAGGGAGCGCGACATTGATTTTCCCCCTCTGAAGTGCCAGTTCATCATTCTGTGAGACACACTCTATCGATCCCTCGCCTTTAGTTTGTTTGTAATTTTGGGGGCTCAAAACCGTTCACAAAGATAGATCCTCTTATATGCCACTTGCCTCTGAGATGAAGAATGGAGGGATCAAAGGATGTGCAGGGATGACCTCATTTTGCTAGGTGCTCTTCACTCAGTTGGTTTTTGTGGCCCTGTTTTAAAATAAGGTACTTTGACGTGGGCACATGTGGAGGGAAACCAGTCAACTGAGTGTTTATTTCTAATAATACAATCCTCCAGTCTTGCCATAAGTTACCCTTTCTGCTTTTAGCGCACATTAGTACTCAAAATATTTTATGAATGTTGTATGTTAAGTGCATTTGCATTAGTAGATTTTAAGGCTACACAAGGTGAGATTTTCATGTAAAAGCCCGAGCTTTATAACTGCGTGCACTTTACCGACATCGCATTATGTAACATAGCGGTTCATCATTCAAGCAATTACCTCCTGCTGCCATTTGGAGCTGGAAGCAATGTGCTAAGTTGCACCTTTTCACTGGATCATTTCTTTCTATGTCTGGGAAACAGTAAAATTTGACTTTTTCACGCAAATCATCTTCTGCGTGGTGCTCCAATATCACAATAGGCAAAACAAGTAGATCTTTTGTAAAGGATGCCAAAAAAAGAGCTTCCTGAATGAAACAACCTGGACCATCAACAGAAACATTTTTGTACTGTAGCTTTGGCCATTACTTATGAAAAATTGTATATTTTATCAGACCAAAAAGAAAGAAGCTCAAGAATAAGACCCAAATTGTAAAAAGGGTCTTGTGTTTCATTTAGTTATAGTTTAGTTGTGGGTTGTAGATTCTACGTGTTTCAGTGAGATAAATTCTTCTTTCCTGGAGTGAGCAGAGAGGGTTTTCACTGCCAACATTACGTTGATAGAAGCATATTCATTGTAGCCTGTTTTCTGCGGCACACACACTGACCTGCATAGCTTGCAGGAAAATTCTCAACCTGAGAGACAACCACCCACATATGGCCTCACCTCAACATCTCATCTGCATTTTATCATAGCCCCACTCCCCCTCATATTCAGAGCAACAGAAAAGCTATGACCTCAGAATACCTTCAGAGATCCCAAGACAACATATGAAGGTCATCATACAATAGCATGCAACCCAGCAACTCTAGGAAAACATCTTTTAACCAGGGTTAGACAAAACATACAAACAAACAGAAACACCCACTCACATTTACAAAAAAAAAAGATAAAATGTCTGAGGTGTTTCAAAGAAACCATTATTCTCACATCATAATGTTCTCACTATTCTATTCTTTTTTGAGTCTGTTTTTGGAGAATTTGTAATCAATTTCTAATCACTATGCCAACACGTTTCCCACTCATACCCACATTCACCACGCTGCAATTATTCATGAATAAAATAAAATACATCGAGTAGGCCACCTTAAAAATTGAAGAAGTATAAAAGAGCAAATCTGAAATTGTAGAAGAGATGTAGGCACATTTTTTTAATCATGATTGCAACCTTTCTGTTATAAAGAACTGGTTTATCTTTTATTTCCATTTTACAACACAATCAATCATAATCAGAATTCAGAACTTTATCAACTGAAATGTATAAATCCAGAGTTTTTGAAGCAGCCACAATGCAAAAAGAAAAAAAAATATATATCAGCATGAGAATCAGTAGCTTTGAGCCCTTCATGGTTATTGACTACCGCATAATATTTACAACCTCTAAACACAACAGCAGCTGATTTCATCCTATTCTGCAGACATTCAAGATGGGTGACTAATCAATCATGGTGCGTCGTGATTGGTTGCAATATAAGCCTGCAGATTCTTGGGATTTAGTAGCACATGTTTGAGAGCTACTGTTTAAGCAGAAGAAAACAAATCCATCTGCTGCTTTCTATTGTACTGTAGTTCCCTTCACTGTTTGGGGTTTGTTATCTAAATGCAGCATGTAGGTTAGGAGTAAACATATCCCCACAAACTATAATCTGCAATGTCAAAGCTGTTGTCTCTTTCATTGCCTCAGTCTCTCTCTCTCTCTCTCTCTCTCTCTACAAAAGTGACAAAAATCCTTGCAAATGGGCTCATTAGAAAATTAAAATAATACACCCATAAAAAGGATTATCTGTCAAACACAGAGGACAAGTGCCAATTGTACGGAGCCCTGAGATGCCATGTGGATATTGAAGCGAACGGTTCTGACAGTTTCACTGTAATGAACCTCCATCCTCACAGTTAGCAGCAGTGAAATGACTGACAGCCCCAACACTCTGGGAGGAGGTCATCCATGTGACCTCAGTGCCGCATCCTCCAGATGCTCTTGCCATATTTGCTGCCTACAGGCAGTCTATCTGGGGTACTTCTTCATTTCCTTACTCCCCAGGTTTTTAAAATGTCATTTATGTCTAATGGCCGTGCTCATTAGCTGCATCTGAAAAACACACTCTGGTCATTACCAGCTACATTTGCAGTCAGGCTTCATGCCGAATTCTCTTGTTTGAGTCATCTGTCACAGCCCCGTTCCTTGGCAGTTGGCACCACAAATGACGCAAAACGCAAATCTTCTAATTATCTGCAACTATCTTTATCTGCTTACATTGCTGCTGAATGTGTTTTGACAAGGCTGCTTTATCAGTGTAGCGAGAAACCCAATCTGAAACAACATCCATCATTTTGAGGCTGCCAAGGCCACTTGGGGGACTACACAGGCAGTAGCGCGCTAAGAATTGCACTTTACCTTGGTGTGATCCTCTTGTGTATGGGCACAGTGGGAGAAGGGAAGGTTGTGCATGACTGAGGCTGCGATGGACACAATAGCACTCAATTCTCTTTCATTATTTACTTGTACTGTAACACTGTCAGATATGGACAAATGTTACTGGAAGACTTTTGGTATGCTGGGGAAAAATGTCTAAAGAAACCCCTTCAGTGTCAAGAGGATCAAAAGTTCATCTGAGAACCAAGAGATCCGCTTGTGTCACTGTCAGGTCTACTTGGAACAGAAGCACAGCGGGCTATTTCTACCATAATACTGCAAAATAAATAACAGCTTTGGAATCACAGCCGCGCACTTTTTTTTTAGATTCTGCATATTTCTTGAGAGGAGCGTTGTGTGGGTGTGCAACAGCCTGTCTAAGTAAGAACTAGAGGGGTAGAGGCGGTGGGGGGGTTGGCTATCCTTTGTCAACTGCTCAGTGCCATTTAATGGCCTGTAAACCCCTTTGCTGGAGAAAGAACAGGCAATTAGCATACTGAGTGGATTACAAGATTGCTCTGACTCCTGGATTAATGTGTGCACTTAATCTTCTCTTTGCTAAGCGATTCTTGGATATACAGCCATTCAACGGGAACAAATTTCTCCACCTTCCAAAATACGACATGAAAAGGGGTTTCTCCCATGATGGCATCAAAATTGAACTACACTTACTTTTTGCGTTGTTAGGCTGAATCGTCCAAAGTCAACACATGCTTTTAAGAAGTTTTTGGTCATTGTTGATGACCCTTTTTTTAAATTTACAAGCCCATAGCATAACAAGCACGTCTACAGTTTTTAACATTGGTGTGCAAAGAGGAAGATTCTGTAAACCCCCACTGGACATTTTTGGACCCCAATAAGCTCAAGTTTCATCAGTGGGGCACCTAAGTGGTAATTCAGACTGAAAACAGCCCTGCATTAAGACAACAGAGACGGCAGTGTTAGTGGAGGTGTGACGTTAAAGGTTAGACAATGAAATACTAATACTAAGTCTAGTCAGAGAAACAGATTAATACATTTAAAGTCTTATCAGATGCAAAATGGTTTGTATCCTGGTGGTAACTTTCTTTTATTGTGACTGCCACAGTAAGCAGTGGAAATACTACATAAGTAATATTAATAATAATAACAACAATAACAATAATTGAAACAAGGAGTAAAATTACTAAGAAGTATTCTTATGGTACAGTCTTAGGCAGAGTTCTCATGTATGATCCTAGTGGCCTGAGGGTAGAAGCTCCTCCTGAGCTTCTTCAGGAATGTGCGCTTGCATGTTTTTGATTGGCCAATGCAACGCTTAGCCAGATAATGTCGCATTGCAGCAAAAGTTGCACCTGCTTCGACCTTTTTGCAGGATGACACTGTTTTGTTTTTAACCGAGCCCTTTGTTGGCACAACAGCTGGCTCCATTTAAATAAATGAGCGGACTGTGTTTTTTTTTTGTTTTTTTATGCAGCGCTAAAGTTAGTTTAAACATGGCCCCCCAAGTGCCTCTCTGGTCTGGCTGAGTGCCCCCCCCCCAAGTGCTCTTTGTTTTGGCCCATGTGCCCCTTTCAGTCTTTTATAGGGGAGGTAGGCCTGAAATTAAACAACACTTCAACCAACATCATGAACAATTATATCGTTTGGTCAAATAAAATAGTAATCATCACGGAAAATGAGCATTATTTGCATTTTTCATTGCAAATGTCATTTCCCGACCTGCATTTGGTTGCTAAAACTGCCCCTCTGGTTCTCTTAGGTGTTCTGGTAGGACCTTAAAGCAAAATGAAATTCTAACCTTGCAACCGAAGGAGGTGCCCAATGTTAATTTTGGCCCCTGCCCTTTAGAGAAGCTACGCACATCACTGCGATGGATGCTTTGGCTGGCCATCAACTTACTTAAACTCTTCCATTTTGTGTCCTTGAACATAAAAGTCAAACATTTGCCAAGTTTCTGACGCACAACTACGCCACACACACCACACCATCTCCTTGATTGCTATCCTCTGACTATCTGTAGTCTATATGATAAACTTGGGGCTGCACTCCATATCTCCACAAACTCGGGCTTCATTTGCTATCTCTGCCATCGTTCCTGAATCACTATACCTATTCGCTGGCTTTGATATGATCTTTAATCCACAGCTCCCCACCTCACCCCTGAATCTTTCACCCAGAGTGTCAGCCCAGAAATGAAAAGAGCTGATAACTTTGCACAACTATCGCTCAGTGCCAAGGTATGGTGTCTTACAACGACAGCCTCAGCCTCATATAGCCCATATTCAGGAACACATATAAACACAAAGAGTGTGCACATTCTGGGAGACGAAATAGTGTCAAAACCAGAAATTCATTCATTCAGATCAGATATTTACTGGAAAAACTTCCAAGTACTGATGCTTATTTCTAACACTGCAGGTGATACCCATATGGTAATGATACTATATTATATAATTTATAACTATATATATATAAAAAAGTATAGGACATCTTGTTTGCATCGCCAAATTTGTGTGAAAATGGGCTCAGGAGCAATAACAGAATGCATCGTTCCCTTCCTCTAAATATCAACACAGATTACCATCTCCGCAGCAATTCTTTGCTTCCATCCTCGCAGATAAAAGGCTTTCAGGATGCACTCCTTCAAAAAAGAAAAAAAACAAAACAAACAAAAGTGCTGATTCACTGCATTGTGTCAAAAGGGAACAGATGGTTGAGGCATACCCTTGCTGTCCATTGAGATGAGTGCTCACTGTTCCAAAAGATAGAATGGCACGCCTATGCTATGGATGGCTTTTGCTGTATATCAAGCAACACTCCTGCATCATTTTTGGTGTCTAAAAGCTGTAAGGAACAGAGTTAGTATAACAGGGAGAAAGAGAAAGAAAGCCTGGATCCCTGGACACATTAAGAATGCGTTTTCTCCTTATAAATCAATAATGTCTCATTGCCTTGAAGATCGCCAGCAATGCCATCGCTTTCAATTTATTCATTCATTCTTCTCAATGAACACGCTGCGGTGATCCAGTGTTTTCCATCCCATCAGCCTTCCTTCTCCCTCCTGGTCTTTCTCCTGGGAGGTTCTTTTAACTTGTTAAGACCTCTTCTCTGCCCCTTTTAACAATAGTATTTGGCTGTGCATAGAGAGAGGCCTCCAGTCGGAGACCCTGGAGTTCTGTCTGCACTTTATTGCATCAGAAGCAATGAGCTTAGACATGTTTATTTTTTCCTCATCAGGCCATGATTTGATATGCTGCACTGCATGATTATTTTCCTCCGTGCACATCCTGAGTCTTGCTTTATGAAGGCACCCAGTTGAGATGAGGAATCATTTCAGCCCACCCGCCACCCTCCGACTTCCCCCGAAAGCTGCTTGTGTTTACCTCCAAGGTGCCCTGTGACTCAGCAGGGTTCAAAGCAGCACCCATTACGCAGCAGACTTAAGATGTCTATTCAATCCCCTTAATTATTAACATTAGCCATAGAATGTGGGAGAATAGAGGCTCTCAGACAGCTGCCACCAGTCCCTGCTCTCTCTTCAAACAGTGAATGGAGGACATGAAACATACTCAGACATCACAAGCAGCAACAAACCCCCAGCTGTGGGGTAAGCAGTCAAAAAGAAATTACAGATTGCAAAAGCAACCTTAGGGAATAAATGGTTGTTGCCAGATGTAGTTTTTAAGAATTGGCTGAGATAATATTTCCATTTTGGCATGCCTGTCAAATACAGCTGACTGGTTCTTGAGTCATCTCACTAAATTAGTGGGCTTCGCCTCTTAACAGAGAACTGAGAACTGTTCTTCCAGTGCATGTATGGGAGGACAGTCAGTGAGTCTCAAGAAGCATGTTAAGAGAGCGTGTGCACACTCGAATCACTTCTGCTGAGAGTAACAATAAAACATAGCTCAATGTGAAACCCTCACTCAGCAACTTTAATGCTGGCGCCGCGAACAAAGGGGTCAGAGCTTACAGTAATTTTTGTTCTCTCCACATCAATATATGATGCTTCACTGGGGGCAATGAGAACCTGTCCGGAGTTATAAAAGGCATCTGTTTGTACGAGGCGAGCGAACACGCTCTCTGTGCACATCAGACACCTTTCGACCCCAACAATGTAGGGCGTGAAACAGCGAGGGCTTCCCAGCTCAATTCTGTATTCCCTCACTAAACCACTGAAGTCAGCTCTGGTTTATTACAGCTAATGTACCATCTGCTTCCCAGGGCGACTCCTCATTAAATATGGAGGAGATAAATAACATGTCTCACGTCTGCAGCACTGAACCTAAATGTGACCAGTGCTGGTAGAGGCCTGACAGCTCCTTCTTTATATGAGACAGCCTGTGCAACACGGTGAAAAATGCAAGTAGAAGTTCTTTAAAAGACTTCTGCTCCAGGCAGTCTTGACAGATATTTTGCATCTAAAGGCATCCCAGGGAGCTTGTCACATTTATGTTCCAGACTAAGATTCAATCAATCAGGAAAGAAGTTTCACTTGTAACTACAAATCAATCTTTGCTCCCAAAGTCTATCCAGCTTTACTTTCACATGCTGTACAATGAATGAAAATGTATGAAATCCAAGGTCTAAAAATCATGTTTGTCTCCTTTAACAGGAGGTGTATCTGCATTAATGGATGCTTGTTTAGAAACAACAGAGAAATGAGGAGGTGGAGACTTCATTTATATAGCGTTTCATCATAAAATGGTTCATGTAGTCCTTAAGAACTGTTGAGGATCACTAGTTCTCGGCACCTAAGGTAACACACTCGCCACCTTTATAAACTCTGCAGTAATGCAACGTAATCTCTTTTGTTTATCTATTTCCCAGGACAATTACATTCTCCATTACTGTCACAGTGTATTACAAGGACATATGTGCGTGGGAGTGTAGATGTGTGAGTACGAAAGCAAAATAAATAGCTACTCCCTTGATACTCCTTAATTTTAGTAAGCCACTCAGGATGGGACGCTTTATATAAGCACCTATTTACCATCCAGAAGCACGTATGCTGTTCATTGGAAGATAAGCGGTGAGAATGCTTTTTTTTTTTTGTTGTCATCATTTAATTTTTCAAATATTATAGGAAAAACAGCTGCAGTTAATCACACTTCTCAACGCTGGTTTGTTTCAAAATGAATGTATAAATAATTGGACAAGAACTGCCAGAGAAAAAAAACACATTAGTTTTAAATATACACTGGACTGCTCTGTTCTGGTTCTTCTGAAAGACGATAAACATTTTTTTTAAGTTCAGTTCCTCAGCACAATACTGTGGAACTGAGGAGCGGGTTTTCATCTCATCTTGAGTGGTGTGCAGGTGCTACTGGTTGTGTTTGTAGCTACAACTTTGTTTAAACAGTCTAATCATTCATTTTTTATTACTGGATACATTTAAAATAGGACCAAGTTTACATAAATCATACACAATTTCTCCAATTTTTAATCTATCATCATTCTTTGGTGTTACGGCCGGCCATTTTCTGCTTTACATGTCCGTTCTTCTTTTTGACTCAGAGAGTGATTTTCCTGTTTATCTGAGGATCTTTGGGGCTGACCAAACCAAGATGCTATCAATCTAGCTGATTGTGAGCCCTACATAAGATCCTGCTTGTGCCAGAGACTGAGAGAACCTGGCTGGGAATGCAGTGATCTCCCTAGTTTCTCCTTGTGGTTGGTTTAGCTAGAGATTGAGGTTCTGCACATTTGTTTTCCCTTTGTTACCTTTGGTTATTGTCACTTGGTACTTGTGCCTCACGTGCAAACGGACGCAGTAGGAGTGAACTGCCTTTTCTTTTGATGCATTTTTCTCCTGTTTTTGGTTAGTCTAGGAGTTAGGATTAGTAATTGTCTTTTTGTTTGTTTGTTTTTGGTGTAGGGTTTAGGTAGCTCCCCTTAAAAGCCAATTTGTTCAAGTTCACTCTGAAGAGAACCACCATTTTTAGTTTGTGAGTAGTTGTTATTGTATTTCAAAGTGGCAATAAAATACTGGTTTGTGATTATTTACAGGCGTTGGTTTACTCCTTATGTTACTTTCCCCACACCCTAGACAGAGACGTAACATTTGGTCATTATGGATATGAAGTGATGCAGTGGGGCTTGTTTTCCTCACACAGAGAACAAAAGTTACAACATAACCGAGGCGCTCTGCTTTGTTCAGACACATAAAAGCAGTGGGAAACAGGTTATATCTCCAAGCTGAACTGTGTTCATATCTAGATCACGCAAACCCGCACAGATCCAAAGAGGTCGTTTAGTGCATGATGTTAGAAATGATGCTGCAATACTACAACGTCAATACAACACATGATTAAAAGGTAAGCAGATGAGTAAAATGAGATTAAAATTAGTGTTTGTTCATATTTATAGAAGGAACAGAAGTTAGTTTTTTTTTTTTTATGTTCATACTGAATTCTCAAAAGACTGAAATTCTCAGATGCAGATTACAATAAATGTTCAAATGGATCCTTTTGAAACTGCTGGTACCTTCAAGTGGTGTTTACAAAGTTTAAAGGACCCACTCATGTAGTATAATGTTGGAGGCAGAGTTTTTTTGGAGCCGTTGTTCTTTGTTGAACAAAATGTTGAAATTCAAAAAGAAAGATGGCAAATAATTTTGAGTCTGCTTCCATTTTTGGTTGTCACTTTCCCACTAACAGTTTTTATTACCACAACCTCCAGTCGAACACAATGGTTCTCAAACTTTTTCAGACATGTCCCCCTTCAGAAGCCGAAAAAAGCTCATGCCCTCCACCACAGGGGAGGCAACATAAAAAAAATGTTTTAGTGAAATAAAGTTCAGCTTGACAGTTTCAGCTAACCCTTGTTTATTTTGCATACATAAATCATATTCCTTCAGCTTAGTTTCTCTCCATATTTTGCCCCTGGTCATGCATGCCTCCTGCAGTGGCCCCAGGCGGACCTGCCCCACGGTTTGGAAACACAGGCCTGACACGTTTTATTCAAAGTCATGTGCATGTGTTTAAGTAAAAGCCTCTTCTTCCATGTGCCACAAATGCTCTTCCCAGTGAAATATTTCCACATTAAACCGCATCAATCATGTCGTCAACATGAATCTTTGAGTTTCCATTTGCATCCAAAGACACTGTACTCATCCCATAAGATTTGGTGAGACCAGAATCTGAAGGAAATAATTACTGTTGAAGTGCTTTTGAACAAAGCACTTAAACCAACACAGGTACTCCAGTGAAGGAGTGACTGCTCCTGTATGCCTCTCTCTGCCCTGAAGCCTGAAAAGGAAATTATTTCTTGGCCAACCTTCCCAGTTAAATACAGACTAAAAAGGGGAGTTAAATTACCTACTATAATGCACAGGAAAATTGTCATGCCTCAGCATAAAATGGATGGGGAGTCAGTCCTTATTACTCTGACTTGAAAGACTTGTCAGCCTATGACAGTACACTGTGCTGAGTTTCTACTCAAATTCAGTACAGTATGTGCTCCACAGTACAGTATGAAATCTAATTAATCAGTAATGAAACCACTTGTAGCTTTGCACATTTCTACCAGAGTTTCAGCTTATTAAAAAAAACCAAGAGGCAAAAATTAAAACATAAAAATAGCTCATGCACGATAGAGCTCTAAAATCAAATTTCAGTTGAAATCTAACGTTGACGCATGCTCGAAGTATGCCTAGAAAGACTTTCAGTATCTCTTAGCCCTCATGGTCAAGCTTTTATATTTCTCACACAAAAAAATCACATCACAATGCACCCAAGACATTAGTAAATTCTGCTGAGCAGCCGTCCAAATGTTTCTTTTCTGCACTTTTCTCCGAGGCGTTTACTCTCTGGGATGCCAAAGAGAATACTGCGAGCTGAAAGGAGCTCCCTGGAGTGTCTTTTTTTTTTTTCCTCCACCACTGGACACATTGGGGATCTCTTTGCAGATGGACACATGCTGTGCAGCCTCCTCATGAAAACACAACAGGCAACATTTGGAGAGGCACACTGTAAAGGCAAGAGGCTTTACTAAGAGCTCAAACAAAAAAGGCTGCTGAAGTCAGCTTCTGGCACGATGAGACAAAGCTGACAACTCGTTATACACTGGGCTTTCACTGCTCATGCTTTGCCACTATCTCTCCTCATCTCCCTTTTTCTTTGCACTTTCATTTCTCAAAGTTACAGCATGCTGTTTGCCTAAGTTATTCCCTGGAGCAACGTAATGAATTTCACAATTTTTATAAATAAATACACTTTTTGAGGGCTGGTCTCTTAAGAAGAAGACCCAATTTTTATTTGATGCGCGACCTTAGTGTTGTGTTGATTTATGATCTAAGAAGTCATATGTTACTATCCTCCAGCTTTATTGTGACTTTCAAACGCACTATGCAACCGTGACGACTCTTTGGCCCACCAACAGCTCCAGAGCTGGGTGACCCTAATTACGGTGTTGGCTTTGCTGCCAAACCATCTCATTGGAAACCAGCCACAGCTTTGGCGACCCCGACATACGAGCTGTTCCCAATGGAAAGCAATTTAATGCTTGGCTGCTCAAAGAACAAAATATATGCAGCACAAGAAATCCCTTAGATAAATTAAAGCAGGCAAGCGGACTCTGTAAGAGCCTTATCTGAAGCCCGATGAGCCACCTGTCACCTTATAGATGACATGAAACCTCAGCGTTGTGGGAAGCAGTTGAATTCTGTCACCAAGCACCAGGTACAGAGTTTCCTGTGGAGGGAGACTGCTGGGAGAAGAGTGGTGCACCTGCAGTGCATAGGTGTTTGAATAGCTATTGACAAAGAGAGCACCCAAGTGGAGAACTGTACACTACAGTAAAGTTCCAAAATACTCAACCTCACTGATTTAGAAGTGTTCATATTTTCACTGTTGGTCCTTCTGACCAAATAGTCCAAGGAACTACAGCACCTCAGGAAGTTCAGGACATTTCTAGAATCCTACTTGCAAAGAGGCAACACTCTCCTGAGTCCTCATTCCCATTCAGTTTTTAGTGTTTTACTGATATACATAACCAAACATACTGCATATGATCATAGTTTTTAGAAGGCTGTGTTAGCTATTTTAGCTCCTACTTCCGAGTAGGTATAGTGATTGGCCCAGATGTTAGTGTACACTAATGGGGCGAACACATTAGCCAATGCGGCACTGGCCCCTACCATTTTTAAAAACGTTAGCTGGGTAAAGTAGTAGTGCAAATGAAAAAAGAAAAAAGCCCTTCAAGGTATGTTGTTCTCAGGGGAATTGCTCAATAGGAAGTCCACATAACTCTTTGGTATTATTTTATTATTATTATTATCATTATTATTATTATTATTATTATTATTATTATTATTATTATTATCATCATAATCATCATTATATTGTTTTGTGTTGTTTCCCCCTTCTTGATTTGTTAATTCAACTGATTACAGAGTTGTGTCCAAATGTGATTGGTCATGGATGATAGCTCTGGCATATGTAACGACCAGCTGGACCTCACTTTTCAAACCAGTGCCCAAGTAGGCACATGGGCACTGGTACTAGTTAACTTTCATTTTTCATTGTATAATAGCTCAGGTCTTTTTTTGTTTGTGAATTATTTTTGGACTGATCACTTTACACAAATGCTATATTGAACTTTAGGATGGTCATCCCTGGGAACATAAAGAATGAGTCTACACAGCATGTTATGTTCAGTCTAATTCATACCTGTAACCTGAGTTCCAGAAAAAAAGAAAGCATTACAGGAAAGTCCCCACAGCATGAAGGCGAAATGTCTGTATCACTTCCCGCCGCCTTTTAAATTATGCTGACTGTGTGCTGAAATGGGCAAAGTTAATGCACGCTCTTGCCCAGTAATTAGTGTGGAAGTGCTAACAGAAAAATGTCCTTTGAAGTACACTATGCAAGGGTGGTTGAGGAGCAAATCAGCCTGGGTTGAGAGGTCCTTGGCTTGAGCGAAGACCATGATGACCTTTAGATTGAAACAATGTCCTAGGGAGTCAAACCCATTAAGCACAGTAACTGTACTGGAGTGAGCCCTGCACTGAGAATCCATCTCCCAAGATTAGCTGACAGCAAACAGGCCACCGACTGGAGCCTGCCTCCTTGAAGTGACGCAGGAGATGCCTTGAAGCAGCTTCGACAATGTAATCCCATTTGCCCTCCAAAGACTGGAGCTGCGCCTCCTTGGACTCCTTTTTAAACTCAAACATATAAAGAACACACACACCTTTCTATCAACTAGGGTGGTCCAGCGATGTCAGGCAGGAAATTGGAAAAGACAAGACTGAACCAACAATTACACAGCGAAAGCCTTCTTTTATGCTGTAAACCAAAGTCTGACACTTTCTTTTCATATCTGATTTGCAGTTGCAGGGCTGTATAAACAAGAATCATGAAGACTTGTATAAACAAGAATCATTTTTTCATCATGACTAAAATCAGACCCATTACAGAAACATTTGTCAACTTTAGAATTACTTTTTTTTCCTCCAAATGATGATAATGTCACTTATGTGGAAAAGCATTTTGCCCAGTTTTGTTTGTATATCTGTTACTTAATTTCTGGTAAGCATCAAAAGACTTTCAGAGCCATGTATTCTATTGTTATATGGAGAATGGGACAAAAGAAATTCTAGCTAGTGCTAATGAGATATGGTGAACAGTCTTTACAGAATTTAATAGAAGAAAAGTCTTTATACATCAAATGTGGAGGTAACAACAAGTTAGTGGAAGAGCATCATGGATAAGTAAACCCATGTTGAATGATAAGACGTGACATTAATTAGGGTCTACAGTGTGTAATACAGAAATAATTGTAATTGAAATAATAAGCCTAATCATAGCTTGTTTTAAGCTTATTTAAGTCAATGTATTTTTTTAATATTATTTTCTGGGGATATTTGACTTGTGTTTTCATTGATAATAATTAATGGCATTAATTGTGTTGGTACAAAATCAGCCTGCATAGTCCGGCCTTGGTAATTAGAAAGGTTGCCTTTTGTTTTTGTTTTGCTGTTTTGAACATTTAAACCATATCCCTTTAAACTGTGGCATGCATTTGGAAGTAAAAAAAACCCACATGCATTCACTGAAACGCAGACAAAGACCTCCTCCCTGCCCCAAAGTTATCACACAGACAACAGCTCCAGTACTTTACTTTGATGGTAGCACTGTGTCTGTAAATGATACCAAGCAATACACCGCGCCTCTGTTTGTTGTTGGCCCGGGTTTGTCTCTAAGTGCTGAGTATATTTACCCTCTATCCAGTGCTATGCTTTGTTGCACCCTGTGAAACAAGGTAGAATTCAATTACATGGTGGCCGAGGCCCTGACAAGAGCTCACTCTTGTTTCAATCACCCCACAGGTGGATATGGGGATGAGGAGAAGTGGCGCTCCAGTCACCACACTGTGGACCACCAGAGGGCAATGAGGCATGAGGAGGCACTCAGAAGGTGGTGTCAGTGGCACTGGTAGACATGCCAGAGCAGAGGTCCTACTCATCAAATAAGAGCTCCAACCTAGGACAGTTAAGAGAATTTTATTTTGAAATCCTGAAGTCATAAAAGACAAAATAAAGGTGGGAGAGGAAGTAGTTGGTAAACAAAATGAGTTGATGGAATCTGCATGTTCTGGTTTCTGTATACACTAAATATGATGTTTAAATGGTCCGTTGCACAGAATGGAGGCAGAACAACATCTGTTTCAGGGCCTCCATTCGAGGGTTTGATGTTTTTTATTGTGATTTTTTTATTATATTGTTTTTTTTCCCCAAAAAAAATCCTATAGTCCATGAGCACATTGGGGAACTGTTAGTCATGAGATGTGTACACTACAGCCATCACACTGATGGCCCTCTCCAAGGACCCTGCCCCTGTGCAATGCAGATGAACAGACTCCAATAAAACAAACACCATGGATCATCATGATTGTCACACTTTTCATTGAGTTCATAATTTCCCTGTGAAAATGGCTGTGGATCCATGGCTGCAGAGACAATTTAAGGCAGTAATCAACCATGTTATGAGTCCACATTGATAATTAATGGGTGACGAAGGCAGTAGGAGGGTATCACGGGAGCTGTCTAAACCTTGTTTGTGAAGCCTCATGTATTTCACCTTCCTCTCAATAACGTGATATGTTTGTCTGTAGTCCTCGGGGCTGGACTGTCTTCAGTGATTGAATGCCACCTTGTCCTGGAGGAGGCCAGATCATTTAGCTGCTATTCTCTTCAGTTCCCTATGGGATCTATTTTTTGTGCGTGTCCTGTCTGCCTCATTGTGTATACAGCCCGTAAATGATATTTATGGTTAAAGCCTACAGAGGGATGTCGTGATGATAACACAAACATACCACAAGCTGTAGAGTGACAGTTAGAAATATGGCAGGGAATTAAGTAAAGATTGCAGTGTTAAGAGGGTCATGTCTATACGGGAGGTGACTTTCTTCAAAGCTGATGAGAAATTGTTCAGATATAAGTACGCTACTGACAACATGACCAACACATGATACTAAACTTGACGTATGTGGGCCAAATCTTGCTGGGTGGTGTGCCAACCATGTTCTAAATCACTATAAAAATAAAGCCTGTAAATGTTTTTGTTGTTTTAAATTAATGTTCAATCATGTACTTTGGCTGTTGGAAAGTTGCATGTTTGCCTCTTAGTGATCTTAGTAGTGAAATATGACTTCTGACCTGTGAGAGGCTGCTGTGACTGAACTCGCCTCATGGCAAAGATGAGTGACATCAGCAAATGGGGGAAAAGTTGACAATGACAATTTAATGAAAAGTGGATGAATTTGCCACCTGATACCAATCACTGTGTTTAATTTGCCAAATGTTTCTGTATGCAAGGTTGCTAATATCAACCGTCTGTGCCCATGAGTCAAAACATGCTAGCCTAAGTGCAGCATCCTCGTCTGATAGTGACTTTAAAATTGTCTTATTCTGCCACATTGATGATCTAAATATTAATTTCATCTGATAAATATTATTATTGTGTATTTATTAACCGGCCCCTGATCTCCTGTCATTTTGTAAAAGTGGCTTCCGACAAAGCAAATCGAGTATCCCAGCCTAAATTTATCAAACCTACTTACACTTACATGTACACTTACAAGTACATGTACATGGACTATAGACCACAATTTGAGACTATAAAAAATTATCACATATTTGGTTTAAATGCCATTTAACAAACATATTATTTGTTGTATAATAGCAACATTAACATTCTTTTTTGTTTTAAATTTATTTCAGCCCAATGTTCCAGTTTAAGTGGAAGTTTAAGCTGCATAGTTTTATTGCTGCTGCACAAGGTTACAAAAGAGGCCCTATTGCAGTGATATATGAAATGTTTTTTATTGTTCAGTTTTGAATTTAGATTTCCAGCAGTAACAGAGAAATCTTAAATTAATGCATTTTTATCTTGCTGTTTTCTCCGAAAGCGTTTTATCAGCCGACCTTACCCTGTAGTTACCTGAGCAGATGGTAGGCTTCAGTTAGGTGAGGCTGAGCAGGTAAAATGATGGGTAAGTGGCAGGAGGGCAGGTTCGTAGCTTGCTGTGAAGCTGTCGGCTCTTGCTTTTGATTTCTTTTTGTTTCATTTTTGCTTTTCAATATTACGTTGTTTTTGTCAAACGTCCTGGGGTTTGTGTTTTCCTAATTCATAAACATTTTTCTTCATAAACACCACCTCCTCTTGGCCTGGACTCCTGCCTGCAGTACATGACATTTAAGTTTTCCAATGCCAAACAACATCTGCTGCCTTTAGTTTAGAGTTGTGGCACTACACAGATCCAAATGACTGACTGAAGTGACAACTGGTGGAATAAACATACAAAACATTCACACATCATTGATGGACCCTAAGTGAAATCTGAACAAAATAGTCATTGGGGTAATTTTTCAACGACACTTGCTGGTTCCGGCTAATCAAATGTGGTGATTTACTATTTTGTCTAGGTTTATTTTGGACAATTTTTTTCAGCAGAATGAGTCTTGGCCTTTCGCTCAGTCAGTCTCTCCTTTTCTCTTCTTAGCTTCCTCTTCGTTCTCCTCACAGCTGCTATTATGTCCATAGGGGCTGCAAAGCTCAGTTCATTCCCCACTTGCCCATCTCCAGTTCCGGCAAGACACCAGCATTCCCCAGTGCCTCCTCTTCCCAGTGGTACTCAGCTAGCGTTAGCTAACAGCAGCTTCATAAATTATGATCCAGTTTCACCAAAATGAGTGAAACAGTTGGTGGTGTGAGACTTAGTGCCATAAATCGTTAGGTACTTCTTGCAGGTGATTATATCCATAAGTTACATTGTGCAAGAACAGGCATATGATGTGCAGAGTAGGAATGGCAGAGACACCATTCACTTCATTACAAGTCAGTGTAGCATCAAAATGACTTAAAAGCTCTTATTTTATGGTAGAAAAGTTACATAATTGGGTTTTAATAGATGAATAAACAAAGAAAATGATTAAAAAAATAATCACCAGTTGAAACAAGAACGGGTGAGTGATTTCAGAATAGACAAATCTGTCCTGATGTGTTAGGAAAGGTTACATATCCACTATCTGTGATGTCATTCCATGCTTCACACAATATGCAAGGTCAAGGTCTAACACAGCATACATGAAACACACACAATGCAAGATTGCTATATTTCATGTTAAACTGTGGCACTGACAGACCGTTACAATATTGTGCCTTTAGGACAGCACTGACTTATGCAGCCTTTGCAGTGAGCATGCAGCCAAATACACACATTTCCCTCTCCTCTAAAAACTTGAAAGAGAATTTCAAGTTCATCCAGCCTGAGGAGTAGTGAATTTCTGACTCATATGTCCTACCTTTGGGCTAGTTACAACTAATATTTGCGAACATGAGTAACTCTCCCTATGCCCAGTAACAAAATAACCAAGCCTGTATTGTGTGACGTCATCAAAATGCATAACCCACAGCTCTGACTAAAGTTTGGAGACTTGTTTTTTTTTTTTGTTTTTTTTTTGTTAAAGGATTTAAACCTGGATGTTATCAAGAGGCAATCAGAATGCAGGGAGCACAATCCAAAAGCAGTGGCTCGCAGGCTAAGTATCAATTTGTGCTATGTTACCATAGAAAACCCATCCAAAATGTGCCACACTGAAGCGAGGTTGAATTGAAATCACCAGTGGTATAGTCAGTAATGCTGCAAGCGCCTTGTGCGTCACCGCTGCCATTTTGGTTTTTCAGAGTGATTGCCACATTCAGAGTCGCCCCTTTTAAAGTCTTTTTCATTCACATGGAGCTCTCACAGGGATTGCCATGAATTTTCACAAGAAACCATGCTGGTATAGGTCATTGGAAAAACATTTGCAATACAATGAAATGCATTTTGTTTTAGCACATAAACACCCTAAACTATAACACTGTTTCCTGTATATTATGACACACATCTCTGTATTCTGCCTATCCTTTTCCTTTCCACCTCTTCTTTCTATTAATCTATCGGTTCTTGGCTCTGGTTACTGTATATCAGGTCTGGGCACAGGCTAATCGTCCGTCCCACAGGCTCAGTAGGACTCCAGCAATTTGAGGGCAGCACATTACCCCAGCCATACTTTAGTGTGGCACAGCAGCCTGAATGCCATGTCCGTAGAGAGAGAGAGAGAGAGAGAGAGAGAGAGAGAGAGAGAGAGAGAGAGAGAGAGAGAGAGAGAGAGAGAGAGAGAGAGAGAGAGAGAAAACACTGGCATTTGGCCCATCGTCTGCTTTCAGCAGGTTTTTGGCTCTGTGAAATCATTTTGCACCACTAATGATGTTCTTTCACAAGCCTCGATCCATCCATGAACTTTTGGATAGCCATAGGGAGCATGTGTGCGTTAGAGGTCATGAAAAACCTGGTTGCTAAAGAATATGTCTATAATTTCTATTTGGAGCTGTGGTAAAGATTCCAGCAAGAGACTTATAGGTAAGGCTTTCAAATCAGACATGACTTTGCACTAAAAACACAAATGTGTAGTAGCAGGACTGCATTAAAGTTTGAACTAGGTCATGAAATATGAAAGTGCTGATAAAGTGGATGTTAATAGGTTGCTTATGGCTGGACCAAGCCTGTAAGCGAGGTGAACCTCCTTCTGCAGAAACAACTTATTAAAAACACAAGTGTGTGTGTGTGTGTCTGGATATGGTTTTGTCACCGCTTGAGGACCTTCTTCTGGTATAAAAACCAATCTTGTCAGGACCAGTCGTCCTTGTGGGGTCGGGTCCTAATGAGGCAAAACGTAATTTCTGAGGTCCTTGTTAGGTTAGAGTTTGGGTTAGGCTGTCCACAGTGAATGGAGGTCAATGGAATATCCTAGCTGTGCAAACTTGTCTGTGTGTGTGTGTGATGCTGAAGCTGCTCACAGTGAATCAAAACATTTTTTATACAGTTTTCACAGAATGCAGCAGATGTGTTAGTAAAATGGATAGTCATTATCCACTTACCAAGTGCTTTTCTTTTTAATTAAAGAGTTTTATATTCAGTAAAGTGCTCTGAATTCACACTGCACTGCTAAACAAAGATGCAAAAGTCACAGATGCAAACATACACAAATAACTGTATATTCAGTAGTAAAATTCCATCAGTAACGTTTACTAAAGACTACAATTATGGAATTCCAGAAGTAGGTCACTTTGTGCATCGACAATGAAGTAGACTTGTACACATTGTGTAGGAGCTGTCCATGGTGCTTACCTTGAACTTTCAGCTGTTTTTCACTCTGAATCTTCTATTTGTGTCAGGGACATAAGGGACGAACATTTATTATCATAGCTCGACTAAAGAAAATGCTCGAAAATCTGTGTGAGGCTGAGTCAGAGCTGACATTAAAATAACTTTAGTCTTCATGTGGAATCTATACAATAATTTTTCATTAAAAGATGAGTTGTTAGACATTCAATGTGATTATCTAGTCGTCATTCAAGTAATTTATCAAACATAAATGTCAGACATGAAATAAACATTAGTGGTTCCAGTGCCTTTCTCTCATTCACCTCTTTCACATCATTATTAATGAAATATCTTTTTTCGACAGTGTACTGCGCAAAACAAGCAATCTAAAGAAATCATGTTGGGCTCCAGGAACTTGTGTTAGACACTGATCACCTATACAAACTAGAAAATGACTTAATGAATCAATAATTAAAATAATTGTTAGGCTAACTGAAGCCCTAGTCCCTGCTGCTTCCCTCTAAATAATCCATCCATCCATCCATCCATCCATCCATCCATCCATCCATCCATCCATCCATCCATCCATCTTCTATGCCTCTTGTGCAGGGACACAGAGGGCTGTAGCCTATCCTAAGAATAACTGTAGCAGGACATCCCCTGGACAGGTTGGCAGCCAATCACACGACTACCGAACATGGAGTTTCAAAGTTTAAGCACCGAGCTGGTATGCTACCCCATAACTATTTATTTTTTGAGGAGGCATATATTTGTAATCCTGTTAGGAGCATATGTTCCCATTATTTTAAGAAATCAATTCTGTTATCAATTCTGTTTTTTTTACAATACTGATTCAATCAATACTCTAACTGGGTACTTGAACAGAATTAAAATGTAATAGTATTAGTCGGGCTGGCTACAAAATAAAGGCATTATTCAACTCACTCTGAGCGTGGAGAATGTGAGAGATGAATAACATGTTTCTGTTGCTCTTTTGAGAGTGACAAGAGAAAGGCGGAACTTGAAAAGAGGCTGGGAGTGCTAATGAGCCTTATTTTAAGAACACAACACGGCCATGAATATTTAACAGCTTGTCTCCTTGATGAAGCACCAAAATAAAAAGTCGGATTCACCATTCTGAGTGAAAAATGGTCTGTATTAAGCTGCTGCTGCTGCCAAGATGCCTTTGTATAATATTATTGTATAATAGTTACGCTTGCTTTAAAACAAAACCTATCTTTTCGTAATATTGCGAGAGGCGATTTTAAGTTAATATGCACACATGCTCTGAGGTCCTGATTGTCCATGTAGCTCATATGTTGGTAAAACAGTTATCATTGCAACACAAATCCAATAAAAACATCATGCCTTTAAACCTGTTTAAATAAGTCAACCAGAAACTCCATCACTATCTTCATTTCATTTCATCATTGCAAATGACACCTCATCATTTATGAGCAATGATGGATACACAAATAAACTTTCTCCACACGTCTGAAGAGGACAAGTTTCAAGGTAGTCTGGAAAAGATGCTGCAAGGTGCTAAGTCCCATGGACTCACTTTGTTGCTAAGCAACAGCAAGGGCACCTGTCCTTTTTTTCAGGAAAACAACTTCACTGTCCAAAATAAATAAAGATAGAAGGAACACGCCATGAACCTCTTGAGCGGGGTTAAGTCGCTGGGAATAACACTCAGCAAACATCAAGTAGTGTGGCTGCAAAGGCCAAAGGGTTGTTTATGTTCGGTAATTAGATTCTTTACTCTCAGGATGCAAAGAAACACACAGCATATGATTTTCAAAAGGTTTAAAGAGAGGGAATAGGCTGATTTGAGTCTTAACAATACATAAAGAAGATATGGTGAATTGCTTAATTAAATTATGCATGGTTTAGAGAAAACTATGAATTCTATTTTTCTAAAAAGGTCATTCTTAGGCTCTGTGGATCCTGCAGAAAATAGAAAATGTGGCTTTGTCTTTTGTTTTCATCAAGAAAATGTGAGCAAACACCTTCAGAACAGATCAAAAGGCTACAAGGCTACTAACAACAATAACTAGGACTCCTTATCAAAGGAGCCTGGCTTTATCTCATTAAAGCAGGCGAGAAAAGGGGGGAAAAAGCTCTAGTTCCAAAGGGAAATGAAACAGTTTTGCCTGTATTTGCTTTGTTATTTAGCTAGAACAGCTCAAATTAATTACTCTCATCTTCCTCACTCTATTCATTATTCTAGCTGTAAACACATTAGTCAAATGAAATGTCTGTGAGCACACCTGGCTTTCTTATCTTCGTGCAGTAGACGACAGGGTGGTTCAGCTTTCCAATGTGCTGCAAGCAGAGTATTAAAGAAACCCAGTGCCATTTATGGGATATGGTACCTGCCGCCTCTTCTACCGATAGCTGCCTCCCAGGAAGCCTTAATGTATGAGATTTGTCAGTGTCAATTTCCCAGCTAATCTCTCTGGTCCACCTCGCTGCTGCTTCTGCCGCCCATTCATTCTGCTGCTCTGTCTCTACCTGCTCACACCAACCCGCGTAGGATACAAAGCCAACGGGAAGCCGGGGGATAGGAAATACATCTGTGGCAGCTGATGCTGCAGTGTGACCCTGCATGAGCAACCAGCAGAGTTGATACACATCCAAGAAACACTGTGCTGGCTTCATCTAAACGTATTAATGTCACGGTCAACCATGGCACACAGTCTGAGTTTACACTCATGACACACCCTGAAATAACTTTTGAAGAACATAACAATGTAACAGTACATCAAAATACTATGATGGATTACATTTTCTAAAAAATAAAACTCCTTGATTGTTTACAATATGATACACTGCTACTACTAGAGCACATGAATGTGAAGCCACACTTGAAATATACTAAATTTCTAACTGACAAAATGTCTCTGAGTTTTATTTTACAGATTATAAAGAATTTAGTTGTTTCACGGTGAAGACACTGCCTGTTCAAATCTGAGTACAGCTCAGAAAAAGCTTCTGCTATTAGAGTACAAAGTTGTATCCTTTTTTTAATACGATGCCGTAAATTGAGTCAGGACAACAGAAGTTGCTCAATTATGGCTATTTTTCATTAAGAAATGTATTCTTAGAATGAAAGGAGTTGTTGTTTTGCTGTTTGAATAGTTCCATGTTATTTCAAAAGTATTGTATGCCTGTTTTATGGGGGACAAAACATTCATACTTAATAATGTGACGTATAATGCGGTGAAGCATAACAAATGCATACATAGAAGACATACACGAGCTGACAGAAGGTAATGGAGAGTGCTTTTTCCAAACGGCAGCTCACCAAAACACTCTCAGAGAGAGCTCAGAGTGCAGTTAACCAGGTTCAGCCACAGTGACATTCAACACTCAAACACAAAGGAGGGATAAACTGCGAATCAATACAGAGAGAAAAGCTTTTTGTTACAAATGTATTACTCTGGCTCCTGAATAGCTAATGTGTTATTTTAACAGTGTCAAAAAACAGCATTACTCAAGAAAAGTGGAAGTATATGTTTCAGCACCAGGCTAGAATTTGGCAGGCTGAGAGGTGTAATTTGCCTGAAGTTCTGCAGTGGGCAAAATGCAAATTTAGGCTACATTAAGAAAACCCATGTTCTCTGCTCATTACTGTTGGACGCTGGCAAACTGCAAAGCCTCTTGGCCAATAACATTACAGCATCACTTAATTAAAATAATTGGGCAAAAAACTAAATGAAGACGCTGACTTACATTAGCTTCAGACTTAAGAGGATGACATTCAGACCAATGACAAATGAAAAGTTGGAGCATCCTCAGCGCTGCAGGTGTTCAGACTGGAACGTCTTTTTTCTATCTTTTAAATTTAGTGCTGATCATACACTTTCTTGTTTGGTTTGTTTCGTGCTGTGTTCTGGCCTATCAAAGGAGGCCATGAACTTGCTTTCGCTGCTTCAGCTTGTCAGAAAGTGTTTTTGGGGGAACTTCTTCAGTGGAAGAGTTTCAGTGTGTTGATATGTTTGCACCAAAATAAGCTTCCACAAACTTTTTTTTTTCAGCCGGCACTTTAATGGTGTGTTCCTGACTTATTTTTTTCTGCAAATATACTGTGTTAATGGTTTCTTAATGTTAGACGTAATGATATTTCTTATTCTGTAACAGTTTTCAGTTCCTCGTTTCAAACAATCTGATATGACCATGATCATTTTTGTTGGTGTTCAAAGAACATTTAATGTTTTAAAATGTATTTTTAAGGCCAAGATTATATGTGATCACAAAGATGCATAAAGGCAGCATCCTCAAGCTTAATGAAGTCCTGATCTATATGTCAACAGTTTCTTGAACTTTGCTTTCTTGTTGAGAGTTAGATGAGATGGCTGACACTAGCTAAATCCAGCAGTTGGTTAGCTTAGACTGGGAACGTGGGAAAACAGCTAGCCTGCCCTTTTCCAGCTTTCTTGAATCTTGTTGTCACAGTGAGGTTGCCTGGCAACTAGCGGAGACTCCAGGAAGTTACTGCACCCAACCAAGAAATAGTTTGGTACGTAACCCCTCGTAAAAACACACATTGTTTTGTGAATTAATTAAACAAATGAGATGTAACAAGCTTTACATGTGGTGGTAGGTGTATTTTGATTGACTTTGGACATAACCAGGCTAGCTGATCCCTCCTGAAGATAATATTTAGGGTGCATATACAGTATAAGAGTGATATCAATCTTCTCATGTAACGTTTGGTATAAAAGTGAAAAAAAAAAAAGTTTTTCCATAAAGTGTTGAACCAGTCCTTTTAACATCAATGTTTGTGGTGCCATTAAACAAAGCGGCCCCAGTTTGGCTGCCAGCAGCAAAATGCTGAATTCGTACAAGGCAGCGTTGAGAGAGTGTGTGTGTATGTGTGTGTAGATGTGCGTGTGTGTGTGTGTCAGTGTTGCATTCTTTTATTCTCACCTTGACATTAATAATTCATCTGGCTGCATTCCATTAAGATCTGTAGGAACTTGTGCTTCATATGTCCAGGCTCACTGCAGTGTGTCAGCTATAAAACACAAAAAGGACACAGAGTCACCACAACAGACTGAAATCTAAAAAATGACTTCAGTCATTTAAAACATGTTCAAATATTATGTGTTGAACGTTGAAATGAGTTTTTGATAAGCTAGGTGATATAGAAAACCACCTTGTGGGTCCAGACTTCACAGCCATATTTGTCCTTGTCAAATACAAACTCTGACAAGAATTATGGGATCACGTTGTGATAAAATGATCACACTGTGATTTTAATACGATTCCAAGCAAACTGTAATTAAAAACAAAATGAGCAGCCACAGTTTTTGTGAGGGGGTTTTGTCTGATGAAGGGCAAACAGTGAAACATTAGTTCTATTATTTTATTTTATGATTTCACAAACATTTGTTATATTTTTAAATAAAAGAACAACAGTGGAAAAAACATGTGAATATCTTTAATAGTACTGATCAACACTGAACATCTGCTCTCTGCTGGTTTGCATTTTAATATAAAATGATGAAAATCACCCGCCAGATCCGACATATGCAGGATCCTAAAGGTTAAAGACTGTGGAGTAAATTCATATTTCTCTCTGGTCCATTCCTTTCGCTTCATCTTTGAATGTCAGAGTTACATGCTATACAATAAAATCCATCACCATGTCTGAGCTTAATTGTCGAAGGTTGCTGTAAATGAAGCTTTGATGGCCACTTATCTTTATATTCCTTTATGAGTTATTGAAGCCCCAGCGCTGCACATAATATCTGACCTGTCAATCTGATTCCTTCAGCTGAGGACAAATTGTGACTTATATTCATCAGCTTCCTCTTCAAGAAAGTACAGTTTGGTGACGTGCCTTCAGAAATACACGGCTGTAATGTGTCCAAAAATATCTAAAGTCCTGTAAGAATAGTGACTTCCCGCAGCCATGCTTTATGCCATAATTTTCAAATCTTACTCTGTATGGCACATTGATTTATTCCACACTAAGCATGAGGCCATCAATTCGCCGCATATGACATTACGGTTCGTTCAAGGCTGTCTGGGGAGAAATTATCATGCTCGATGATGTCGATGAGTTAAACCCATAGAACAGATGCACGCCTGATGTTGAATTCAAAGCACAATGAAACATTCACTTCAAAGCGCAGCAGACTCTCCGGAGACAAACTGCGAGGGGCTGGGAAGGTAGAGAGCAACATTGTGGTGAAATCTGGAAATCCTCTATATATAATTGAAGGGGAATCAATTAAAGAGGGATTTTAATAACATACTGTCCAAGCTGTGCTGATGAACGTTATGCATGACAGGAAAATCTGTAGGTTATATTGTGATCGTTGTTCTCTGAGGGAAGAGACTATCTCTGCACCACATGTACGGGGAACATCCCCACCTCATACATATGGAATACATACTGTGGCTGGGTGGAGAGATAGTCTCACTATAATAAGTAACTCATGCATTAAAATGCAATGCAATATAACGTCATGTATTAGTTGTCCTGCGGAAAATGAAACATTATTCATTATTTTATGTTTGACATGTTTGACATTCTCATTTTAGTCTGAAGGATTCAATTGAAATCTGTCATTTTAGAAAAACTTCTACATGTATCAAACAGCTCTGAATAAACTCAGAGATGTAAAAAAGTTTTCACGCAACAATAAAATGTAAAATAGCTGAGGAAGTCATTTTGTCTGCCTGTCAAAGCCAAAAGTAAAGCCTAAAAGTGTTGGACTGGGACGAGCCAAATGTGCTGTTGTGTATATAATAATAAATAATAAATTTCCGAGTGCATATGTTACGCCATTATGTTTTTCCTCGTTTACTCCTCATTGTTGAGATGGCCATAAAAACCCTGCAGCTTTCAGCTGTACATTATTATATAATAATGCCACTAAACTGCTGTGGGAATCATTTTAATGGGCAAAACAACAGTTTTCCACTAAAGTCCTGAACCACATCCAAACTAATGTATCAATACAAGTGGACTGCAGTAATAAACCAAACGCAGACCTAATAGCTGACCCTGGAGACTTGATTATGCCGTTTGTGTAACCCATTATAGCAACACTGACAGTAAAAGCCATCATAGAGACAAAAACTTCAGCATAATGACTCCGGACAATTGTGAAGAACAACTAAACCAAATGTGTGAAAAGCCACAAACAGCAGACAATACACTTTGGAATCATTTCAGTTGCTGGTCAAGCCACACAGTGTATATATTACCATTTATCCCAGGAAAGGTCACCTGTGGCGTTTTTTACTTTCCATAATAAAAACAGCAAATATTTATAAAGGTGTTTATGAAATATTTGACTAAAAATGTATTGTGCATCTTCTCACAATACCTATACATGTGTTACACAATTCCATACATACTAACACACTGTAAACCTGGCAGGTATTAGCATAATAAAAGGAGAAACATTAACGCAGCATGCTTCACGCTCACGCTTAATTCCTGTTCACCCTAAAATGGGAGAAAATATTATCAGTGTTGTCGTAAACACAAGTACAAATCCCCGCTGTTATGGCAGTCATACTGAGAGACTTCTGATGTTTCGCAGTCATTTCCATTCAACTGGCAGCATTTGCATTTGTTTGATTTCCAGCAGCAGTGCGCTCTGCCTCTTTGTGCAACAATACAGACACAAATAAATTAAGATCCATCCTTTCTTGCAGAGATTATTTATCTCCCTACTCAAGCTGTCTGAACTTCGAAAACACAGCTTCAAGTTATTCATTGCTATTCCCATACCCGTCGCCCACTGCTTTGACAGCAAAGACTACAGTCTGCTGTACGCCTATGCATGTTTTTTGTAAAATATCAGTCTTATACAACAGCTAATAAAGGATTTGTTTAGCCTACTTTGGTGTGCAGATGCGGAGTGAATCATTGTAATGTAATGCATGCCTATAGCTATAACCCCACTGCTAATCCTTCTGCAGAAAATCAATTTTTCACATTGGCTCCAGCTGCCCTTAGGAAGACAAATCACAAAACTAGTCAAAGCAGCGATCAGAATCAAACAGACTGAAATCAGACGGAGCAGAGCGTTATGCCTCGTCTACAATCAGTAACAAGTCGCTGCCAGAATGAGAACATGCCATTTCACTCTCATCAGCCTCTTAAAAAGACAAACATGATATAATTAGGATGATTAAGATGAGCAGAGACTAAAGGCCAACAGTGTTAACATAGCAAGAGATAATAAAAGGATTAGGGGTGATTCACTTACAAAAGCTAATGGCATTTTAAAATAGAAAACAGAAATTCATTAGCAAATGTGATTGACAGTCAAATATCGCTGAGTTTAACGGCACAGAAAAGAAACCAGTGATGGATACGCTCAACAACAGCTCTGATTGTCCCGGAGAAAAGACAGAAAGTCGCTAAGTGTCACATAGTCAGGTGAATAAAAAACAAAAAAACAATGGAACACCTTTAAAAAAAAAAAAAAAAAAGAGAGCAGATCTGCAGTGAGCAGATGAGCACTGACCCAATCTGACCCACTTCTCCCTGATTTATGGTTTATGGTCCCACGGCAGACACAGCTTTGTTCTGGGGGGTCATAAATCTCTCGCACCTCAGAGCCGATCAGCTGACCCTCCAATCCTGGCAGCCGCCCCCTTCGCACAGTCCCATCCGCCCGGCTGCAGCCGAAGCTCTCAGCACAAAGCAGAAATCACCCGAGCCACAAGCGCGGGGCAGTTAATCACCATGAGCAGACAATAGTATGAAATAGAGCCAAGCTGGCCGGGCAGACGATTCATCGCAACCTCTAAAGCACTCAAACGGGATAGCTGAGGTTTACCTGTTCACTAACCTCTGCTCCGCGCTCGGGGAGCGTTTTCCTAAAAAGTGGAATGAAGTTCTCACTGTTTGAAATAAACAGGGAGAAGGACTGAGTAACGGTGTGAAGACACATCACTGAAATGAAAATGCAAAGATGACACAATGATAGTTTTGCATTCATGCCTCAAGCCTCGTTCAAGGGGCTAAATGCCAGACTAATTATGACACACATTAATTGGTGTGATGAACGGAAGGCAGACTGCTGAAAAGTTGGCTCATCAAACAGGCAAACATTGCACACTGCAGCCCGGCTCAGCAGGTGAACCGCTGCAGCAATAGAAAGCACTGTGTCTAAAAATGAGTTGTTTTCATCAGGATCAGACCGAGTGACACGTCTCAGTGGCAAGAGAACACAATAAGGAGAGAAAGATTGAAGAGGAAAAGCAAATGGACAAGGGGGGTATTTTAATTTGAAAGGGGAGGAGAGAGGCAGCGCAAGAGATAGATGCAGCCGGAGAGGAGTCAGATATTCCCTCACTAAGTCACCAGCCTTGAAATAAACGCATACGGAGTGGCATACGGAGAGTACAAATTAAAGTCGAGGAAAGCGTTGCCTCTCGTGGCACCGCTATGGAAAAAAATCAGCACACTCACCTGCCTAAAGCATGCGAACGCATCTCTGCGCTCTGTCCTTTTACCGTGTGTGAATCGTTTGTGAATCGAGAGAGAGCTCTGCTGATACTCTGCGCACGCCACCAGTCTAAATGATCTCCATGACTCATGTGGGAGCAGATAATTGGCTCTCTGAAAAGTGGGATAAACACTCATTGTAAAGGCAGTGAGTAGCCTGGCGATGAGGATTTTTTTTTTTTTTGTTTCCCACTCCTGCGCATGGATGTTCTTTCTTTCTCTCTCTCTCTCTCTCTCTCTCTCTCTCTCTCTCTCCCCCCCTCCTCCTCTTCACTCTCTCATTCGTTCTCCGACCCATTCTCAAGAGCCACCCCCTCGCGATCCCACCACCCCTCCCATCTTATCCCCAAAGCACAACTCCTCACCAAGGTGCCACTAACAGTTTCTGCAAACCCGCTTTCTCATTGGTTCTTTCCACCCTGCTCTCCTCCACTTCCTAGTTATCCTGTCTTAAAGGAACAATGTATTCACCCCCCCTCCAAGCCCTCAACCGTGCCACCCTCCCGCAGCTCACAAAGTGCATCATGATGAGAAGTGTTGGGCAAAACTAATTACAGTTTAGGGTCGGAGCAGCGGGACAGACTTCAATAATTCATGAGCTCAATTTAAGGGGGTGACGGCAGATGTGTACCTGAAGAAACGAAGCTCGCAGAGGCAGCGGAATTAGATTTATCTTAGAGATGCCCTGCTGACGATGTGTATGTGTGTTTATCGTGGGGATACAGTTGGCCGGAATAACAGGTTATTAAGTAATCTGTGACATTTATCGATCTCTCTCAGCGGCCGAGGAAATGCGACAGCATCAACAGGTCTCTGATAGAGCTGGATGTACTGGCACAAACAGGGAAATCATATTTTTACAGACTACTAAGTTAGTTAAACAGAGCAGAGATCTGGCCAAAAGCTCTGGAGTCAAGGTAATGTATCACCATAAAAACACTTTTAATAATAGTAGTGCTTTTGTTTTGGCTTGAGACTGAGTTCTGAAAGCTTGAAACTTCTGAGTCATTGGATCTTTAAAACAACCTTCCAAACGTTAGATACAGCATGTACTTTCATGCTACAGACAGTCCAAATCCTAAAAGAAGTTTTGATGCTCGGAATCTGTGAAAACTTATTCAATTAAAACTGTCTTTGTAATATCACAGAACAGCAACGCAGAGTTCAGTTTTTTGGTCGACAGACAGCAGCGAGTTGATGTTGATGATGTAGGCTGCAGTCACAGTAGGTGGTAGATCTCTTGCCATATGGCACTCGAGCAAATACCACTGTCATTTTCTGCACATCAAACTCAGTGTTTCAGACTTTGACTGAGCCTCCCCACAGGCACACAGGGATATACAGTATATATATATATATATATATATATATATATATATATATATATATATATGATAAATGAGACAAAACATAAGCGATAAAACAAATGCAAACTGCTGCGACTGTGGGGTTCAGATTTAACGTCTTCTCATAGACACACACGCTTTGGTAAATGTGTATGTGAGGAATATTTACATTTCTTTGCACCTCACATATTATTACTGTTTGACCAGAATAACACTGTGCACATTCCAAACTTATATATAGTATTAATGAAGAAATAGGACATTCTTCCTCATCTGAATGAAAGCTTGTATTTATAAGTACTAATTAACTAATTAGAATTTAGCCAATATTAACCTGGAAACATCACAACAGCAAAGAAAATCTCAGTGGTTATATGCAAAATTTTCATGCTTCCCTGTGGATAATTGCGATGCTTTATAACAACAGCTACAGTTCAAACTGTGCTTTATGCATGTGTCAAATTATTATAAAGGCAAGCTTCTGAAAATAGTTCCTAACTTGAACTATTTAAAGTGTTCTGTGACTGAGCTCCAGACATCCTGTGAATCAGCTCCTGCAGCAATAATCTCCAGAACCGTATATACTGTCTGAGCACCTGTGTTGCCTGAAATTCCAGTGATAAATTAGTGACGACAATGAACAGCTTCAGTCGCAGGTGCATCAACTGTGCTATTTGAATTTTCCTTCCCAGGGCGCCTTGTACAAATGCTGACTTTCAGAGTTTGCACTTTTGTCAATCTGAGTTTTCAGTGAGCAGAATTTAACGGCTCACTGAGAACTGTTAACTGCGGGACTGCAGCGGGAGTAAATATCAGCACAGACAGCCTCATATTCAGCCGTTTATTGGTAATCCTGGTGACTCCATCAGGGGGGAACAATTGGAAGCAATTATTCATGAAGGTTTCATTGTTTACTGGAGTCTGTTAGAGTTTGATGTACTGCTTTGTGCGGCACTCTGCTGTTCTACATTCTACACCTGCATATACGGGTGAGGTTTGTATACAAATCATGAGATCAGATTATTAAAAGAATGAGTCAGCCCGTAATAATTAAAACCTTTTTTGGACAATCAAAAGTGTCTAATCTGGTGAGGGCACATTCTGAAGACAAAGCTCTGGTTTAACTTTCAAACAGGAGCTTCAGAAAATAAAACTCCTTCATAAAAAATAAAATCCAGCAAGCAGGCAGCCTCAGTCACCTTTAGGTCCACATCTGTAACGTCAACCTTAGCGCACCTCCTCTCTCTGATCAAAGCTGCTTCGCACCTTCATCAACAGCTGGTGTGAGTGTAAAAAAAAAGAAATGGCAATATGGCATGCTTATGCAGCCTATTTCAACCAGCCCTCCACCCTATTCTCCAAACAAACAGCTTGCCTTTGGTCTTTATTTCACTGTCATTGATGCATATTTCATGAGGGAATTCGCTCCTTTGATTCTTTGGCACTTTGGTGCTGCTGTCTAGCAATCCATTAGGTCCCATTATCATCTCTACAGACCAAATTACTGACAAGGAGACTCGTACAACTCTAATGTACTGTATATAATAGCTCAGACCTCCATATGGTATGATACAGGTATGATAAAAAGTGTAATTAGGACTAATCTTTGAGTCAGCAAATGATTTATCACTTAATTGATAAAATGTCCGAAAATAGGGAAAAAAAGGCCCGCCAGAATTTCCCACAGCTGAACACAATGCCTTCATGTTTTGTCTGACCTATGGTCCAAAATTTCAGGAGCTGGAACCAGCATGCTTTGCATTTTGATAAATGAAATAAATGATTAATTGCTTATTGAATTTCTGTTTAACTTTCTGTCAATGGACTAATTAATTAATTAACTGATCATGTGATCACTATAAACATACATGTTCAGCAGAGCATTATTTTAAAGGTCCAGTGTGTCAAATTTAGCTGACCCTTTTTACAGAATATGGCAGAAATCGAATACAATATGCTTATATTTGTTTTCCATAGTGTACATTCACCTGAAAATAAGAAAAGATATGCGTTTGGTGCCTTTCATATCTACAGACACTGTGGGTCCTTTTCCAGAGAGTCCATCATGTTGGTTCATCATGTTTATACAGTAGCCCAGAAAGGACAAACACTGGCTCCAGATAAAGGGGGAAGTGGGAGTTTGCAATCAGTAATTACACTGCTAGATGCTCCAAAATTCTGCTCACTGATCCTTCAAAGGATCAGTTCACTAAAATACCAAAAATCAAACAAAAAAAAAAACAACAGCCCATATTAAAGTTTATTTTTCAATGTTATTATTAAACTGTGTTTTCCACTATTAATCAAAACACCTTTCAGAACCACACACTCGCATTACCTCATATAAAAATGATCCCATTAAATTCCACAGTGTGGTAAACAGATTTTGAAATTGGGTTTTGGATCAGCAAAACCTTTTGGCAGATACACTGGGCTGTGATATCAGCATCAATATCAAGAGAGAGACCTCTAATTTTTCACTAACAGGCCAATTTACTTTTATCTGCCAGGATTTTGAGGTATTCTCCTCTCAAATGTCCCCACAACACAATGGAGAAGAAAGGACTTTCCATTTGTGCTCCTCAAAGCTTAAAACTCATTGGTTAACAGCTTTCAGGGACTATTTCTGTGGTGGAAAGTATCTCAAATGAAAACTGTCATCTGTCATCTCCATTGTATTGGGCTAGAAGCAGAGATGTCAGAGACGGATATCTCAAAACCTCAGCACATTAAACCAAAACTGTCTACACGGGTAAATAACACTGACTCACAGAAAAATATGTCTTTTTTTTTTGGTTCTTGGGGGGAAAAACTGACTCTGACAATTGTTGGTGCAATGCTGCATCCAATGAGCTATGCTGGGTCACAAGACTACACAGCAACAAGCAACAAGTTATTTATTAATGAGCGTATTCCGCACACAAAAAAACATAACACTTGAGAACAGAAGTCTTTGTGGGGCTGACCTCAGCAGTAGACCGTGTGAGAACAAACCTTCTTGTCTACTAATGGGTAGAAAGTCACATTATGCTAAATGAGCAGCCGAGGGAGAAGGCTGAGGGAAAATGGCCAAGATGAAGCAGGCAAAGCGCACTTCAGTAAGTGTAAGATCCTTCCACTTCAAAACACAAGTAGACTTAATGTTGCTATATAGGCAACTTTTCCTGTTATGGAGTGTTCTTATTTGAACCCTTTTACAGCTCTGGGCAGCTCTCTCTCTTTCTGTCTCTGAATACGAGTTTGAGGTTTAGTGTGGAGGAACAAAATGACTTTCATCAGACTACTGCAGTGTTATCTATATGATCTTACCTGTAAAAACCGATAATGAACTACAGGTGGAGGTACAATATTTGGGCTGCCTGAAAACTTTACCAAAGTCAAAACACTGTTATGAGATCTGTTGAGTTTGGGTTTTGTGAGCCACATTTTTTCAGAACATCCTTCTCCTTTAGCCCGGCTAAGCTTATATAAGACTATAAGTGTTGGTGAAAGCAACACAAATTTTCATCACACCAGTGTGCTTTTTTTTTTTTTGCTCTCCATACTCTGACATAGAGATTGAATAATTGACATTAAAGGCAGCGGTGTCATGGTGCCTGGAGAAGTGGGTATACTTGCATTTTTGGGGCATTTTTTAAGGATAAATGGTGACATAAAGACTACTCTTGCTCACCCAAAAATGGGCCAATACTATCTGAACATTGTCACTTAACTTATAAATACTGACCCACAGATGGTGAGACAACTTCTTGAGTATTCCTTATTCCTTCCTCCATCCACATGTGAAAATTGGACATCTATGTCATGCCTTTGCCATCCTAGGGAAGTTCATCTTCAGAACACTACAGAACACTAGAACACTAAGTGGATCTACTCGATGCAGACTGAAAGATAAGTAGGTATACTCCGTATACCTGTGCCACACCACTGCATAAAAGTAAGAGAAAAAGGCAACTACTCTAAATAATACATTCAGTTCTATAATGTGAATGAACTATTCAGTGTGGAATAAATCACTCTATGAATGGCCTACAATCTGCTCTCTGTCAGCTGGAAACTAAAACCTTCACAGCACACAAGGTTCACACATATGTGAAGTATTGGAAGAATGCTAAAACTCGTCCCTTTGAGTTTTTGGTATAAAGAATATTCCCTAAAAAAGTGTTGTGAATACAGTTTTGAAACTCTCAAAGGAAGTCAAATGTGGAGTCAATCAAACACTGTGGGTAAAAAGGGAATTGTTAAACCGTAGATCAATCATGAGGGGAGGTGCGGTGGACTGAAATACCGCCAACAATCTGCTGCCATACGTTTTTCTTTTGTTAAATTGTGTTGTGGTACATGAATGTGAAATCAAAATACCACACTATTTTATATCAGCTTACTATGCTTTTTTTTAATTTGCACCTTCACTATGCATTGAGCTAAACTGAAGTCTCAGAGGTTCATGATCCTGCTTCAGGCACCTACATTTTCTGTATCTGCTTTTCTTTCCATGTTCAAGGGTCAACACACCATTTAAGGCAGCATCTGAGACTATTCAACAAGATCAATAGGCTGTTCTTTAAACATAACCGTAAAGGTATTTCTATTTCTTTCATCCTCTGCGCTCTGCAACATCTGTTACATCATTCAATTAACAACATGTCTGAAGTCATCAGACATGATACCCTGATCCCAGGTCAAATTCAACTGTCAGCAGCAACCTCTGTGTCAGTCGATCTTCATAAGCACCCATATTCACAGCAGAAATAAACATGTTTACAGCCTGGTACAAAAAACAGTTTTGGTCTCTATAGCTAATTTCCACGTTCATGACAACTGTACTGAGGGTGAATTTTCATAGAACTCACCTGTTCAAAGTATATTAAGGCATACGTTTATGCGTAATTAACAGCGTGGCTGCTTTCACTGATAGTTGGGTGCCGTTACAGGGGACTTGTAGCTACCACCACTCTCTGAGCTATAGTAAATATAGCTATAATAGTATTGTATAAATCTGTATAGCGTTGTACATGTAGTTTGTAAGGCTGTATATATATGAAACCTGAGTATCAGCACTGATAATAACAACTACTTTTTAATAAAAGTAACAAATCTAAAATGTCTACACACAGGCAACCATAGAAGAAGTATGCCAAACTCTGATCAGATTCGTAATCTTGTTGCCTTATTTGATTATTTATTAGGCATTTGATTACAGATTTCAGTACTTGAAAGCTTTAAAGTCAGTGCTGCAGACCAGTGTTTGAATTATTTTTCTGTATCATGGTTTATGGGCTGCTTTTATGTTCTTGTGTTCATCTATCTGTAATTGCCAGTGCATTCAGCCCAGTAGCTTCTGAACAGCAGCAAGTGGAGTTTTTTTCTCTCTGCTTTGTTACAGTCTGTCCAAAGTGGCTCTAACCTATATCTTTATATCCAGTATATATATAATTACATTTAATGTAAGACTGTTGTTTTGTATGTAGCCTCTGCATATAGTTGATTTTAATCGCCACCAGTTCAACAGAAACTATTTTTACATACAAATATTGAATACGAAGCAATTTCTGTTTCATTATACTGTAGTTCATTTATTAGTTGATAGATACATAACAATGAAAATGATAAAACTTTAGAAATGACCATATCATCCTTGAATTTATCATTCTGCCATTTGATTCGTTATGAATGCGCCCTTCAAAACAACCTTCTGTATTTCCTGGTCAAATGGCCTCCTCTGCATACTTGTCATTAACACACATTTTACACTTATTTATTAAGCCCTTCTTGGACACTCGCCCCCCTATTTAGTTCAGTTATTGCAGCCAGAATTGGTAGACAAGTACAATATACGCAGTCTTCTCCCATCAAAGTAAAAACCTCTAAATCCAGTACACCCTGGACATATTTAACTTAATAACTGCTTTTAGGACGTGCGTATGAAGTTTGATCATACATGTAAATGTTTTAGTTCTGTTTGACTTCATTATTTTGTCACTTTCATCTTCTTCCTTCCCCTGTACAAGTATCTTCTGACACCTGCCAGGCCGTCACTGTAAATAAGAAATTGTACTAATGTCTTGCCTGGTAAAGACAATAATTGAAATAAATAAAATGATAATGCTTATTTATTTTAATGCAATAAACAGATGAGAATTTTAACTTTTATTACACCCTGACTCAGTAACTCAATAACTAACTTCATAATGTGTGGAAAGTTTGACAATTGAATACATAACAAAAGAACAAGACAAACAAAGAGTTTTGCTGTCTGTAAGGACAAACTGAAAATATCTGCAGGGCTTGATTGGAGTTGTTGGCTGCTCTCAGTAGCTGATTACATTTATAGGTTACTAATGCACCTTAGATTGTAAATGACTCACTTAAGTGAAAATGGAGATAAAATTGGAAGAAAATGGATCTACAGCAGTCTGCAAATTGCAAATAAATTATTTTCCTACAGATTGAATTAACTAGTGATGAGTTTCTGTTACATTCTCAGGATCACTTCAGTTCCTGTTATAAAAGTAACTGCACAAACTTTTAGAACAGATGCTGGCATTCAAGGTGAACTTGATGAAAACACACTGGGTGCCTGACTACAACTGGTTGTCTTCTTGAAGTAGAAGCAAACATTATGTCGAGCATATGGGAGTGAATATTATACCCAAAGCCTCAGACCCCTCCTCTCTGTTCTCTTAATAAACATGATATTCAAGCTTAGCATCACGATGCTCACTGAACCAGCTAAGCACTTGACAGCAACATCAATGCATCTCCGAGTGTATGAATATACAGTCTGGATTTATGCCTGGAGTCTTTCAACTCCTTCCTCGGATAAACTTGGCAACGGTGCTAAGCACGCTGTAAGTATGGTCCACTCTCTCACTCATTCAGCCGGGCAGGAAGTCAGTCAGTAACTCAGTCATTCAGTCAGCGCTGGCATTAAGATTTCTCCTCACAGTGGCTGAACATACACCGAAGGTCAGATCACTGAAGCGGCCTTCGTTCTCCGACGCTTACGCCTCACATCCTCCATGTCACAGCAAAGCTCTGTGGCTGCCCAATAGATTCCAGCTGCCCAGACATTCATGACCTGCACCACCTCAGACAATCAACATGGTAAGACACTGGGGGGAAGAGTACGGTCAAGAGGCAGACCGACAATTATTTCTGGCATTTGTCTAACCTTTCACGGAAAAAATCAAGTGAGTGGATGTCTGGACTACCTGAGTGGATGCTGTTGCAATCATCAGTGTTTCTAAGCAGCTAAGAGTTCAACTCAGAGAAGTGTGAAAGGAAATTCAATTGGAGTCTTAATTTCACATTTTTCCTATAAAGAGCTGACAAGAATGTGCTGATAGGGAAATATTGTTTCAACATTTTAAAGTGTACTTTCTATAACTAAATATATACCTGTGAAACTCATCCCAGAAAACTCTTTTTGGATTAAGTTAAAGTTATAAAACCCTGCTGACAAAGTTTGAAAGATAAATAAGATTTTGGAACAAATGCCTTCCTAGGATGGATATGTTCATCATGTCTACATAAAACGTCTGTGTTAACTGTAAGGCAACAGAAAAAAGCCTGAATGTAATTTCATTCAGAAAGTTTGAAGGATTAGAGCTTTTTAGGTTTACGTTCTGCCTGAGCACACCGGGTCAATGGAAGCCTCTCTTTCCTTTGGAGAAAAATGACTTTATTTAAATAACTTGTACAGTATAGATGAATACAAAAAGTATGACTCATTTTATTTAAAAGTCTAGTCATTTTTTTTTTAGCTGGGAAAGATTAAGTACACAGGCCCTTTTTCGGCACCAGCATAGCTCCATTCACAGCTAACATTCACAGCTGGGATCTGTCCAGTACTACCACAGCTACACAGCACAGCGCAACCCCTTATGTCCAAAGAGTGCAAATACTGCAATTGGATTCAAGTCAATGTGTCAAAGTCCACCGGAGTCATGCCTCAGGTGCAGCCCTTTTCTCCACTCCACTTCTCACCGTCTTTTATGCACCTGGTCTGTTTTTTTGTAGGACTGGCTGTCTTTTCTGAAACATGGAATTTATATCTGAGTGTTTGTAAATTACCTACAATATTCAATCATACATTTCATGTGTTAAAGATTTATTCATGGTTTTAACGTACACACAGCCAACATCCTGTTGTTATATTTTGTTGTGTTTAGAACAAGGCAATAACTCCACAACAATGTCAATCTTTTCTATTTTGGCTAAAATCTTTCTCAATATAAAAATAAACCAGTGGGTAAACAGTCCAGTTACTGCTGACAACTGGTGTTGAATGACCTGCAACTTTTGGGACCTTCATCTTGTGTTTCAATTAACTTAGTTGGCTGTGTCACGGATGGGAAGCCAGTGAGGGATTACATCTTTATCAAAGCTCAGAGAGACCTCAACCTCTTTAAAGCCAGATTAAAGGTTCCATACTTCAAAGTTTTATGGCGTTACATTTAAAGTTTAACAGATATCGGTCTTGGTTGTCTGATATTAACTTTTTTAGAGAATATATTAGAGGAAAACATGTTTGGGGTAGGCTGATTCAGACCTATTAATTATGTTCTACTTGTGTGTGTGTTGTTTTTTTTCAATTATACTTATTTAAAATTATTAAATCCCCAGTGAAGTTTAGTGCACTGATGTCTTTTTGGAAAGTTTATTGTCAAATATCCAGCCCGCATTACATGTCTTTGTCACAAGGTCTTGATAACCACATTTGAGGGATCATTGCAAATAAATGTGTATTTACAAATAATATACAACGGTATCGGCATCACCAAAAATCCAGTATTGCACTCTCAAAATGTGAGAACATATATTTGTGGTATTAAATACGAAAAACCATCTCAGTATAGTTTTACATCTCCTTTTTCACGCTTCTCTCTGAAGCTCAAGCACTAACCGGTACTACCCGGACAGTGGGTCCAGATGTGGCTTAGGTCAGAGGTATGTAATATGACATCACTACCTTACATAAGTCCTGACGGTATAGAAGTACTGTTTCTGAATATGGGCTGTGTGCATTTCTATGTCGAATGTTCTGATACTTTTACAGCAGTTTTATAGCACCTTTACCAGCTTTATAAAAAAAAATATAAACCTGGGCTTCTACAATAAGATACCTTTTAATGTCAGTTTGGTGCGGTAGCAAAACGTATAACTATTCAATTTATTATCATCAATATTTCTACTATTGATAGGAAAAGTCTATCATTTGTCTTTTCATCAAGGTCAAAACTGACTCCTGTCATTAATTTTAATCAAACAAATAAATCCAAATATTGATGCCAATCTAGCAGGTGAAGGTCTTTATTTTTTTTCCATACTTATTTTTTTTCCACAGAACCCTGGTGCCTATTTTTGTGATGGATGACAATATTATAATAATGATTTTCTTTCCACATAATTCTTTAAGGCAAACACTGAAGATCATTGGCAGACAGATAATACAACTGTAAGCATAAATGTGTTTCTTAATGACAGTTAGATGTTGTGGGGTTTCAACATGCCGTTGTGGAGGAGCGGTCTGTCTAATTAGAGATTAAAGATAGATGTTCATACAACCATCTGCAGTTTTCCACAATCCACAGATAGTTTTACTGACTTGTGTACCTCTTTTCAATCTGTCAGTGAAAATGAATTCATTCCAATTAATAGTGGTTTCACAGAGCGCTCTGGTAACAAGCCGAAGCTCATAGTAGGAGACTCGCCCCTCGGTGACCCCTAATGAGCCAGCAGCCTCCTGCCAGAGGAAGCCCGAGCCGCTGCACTTGTAATGAGCTGCTGTTTTGCTACAGGCCTTTCAGATGAGCCATGGAGCTGTCATTGGCACCGCAGAACACGAGCGGCTGTGGCAGATGATGCAATTCTTTGGCGACTTTAAGGACAATGCCTGCCTTTAGTGATGTGTTGCAGTTTAAATTTCAAATCAACGTTCATAAAGTAAAAACATTTCAGGTGTTCTTTTCATATTTTTTCATACTGCGGATATCAAGGCAGCAAATCGTTACATTTGTACAGTGAATGAATTAACAAACATCATTTTCTGTCCTGTTTTCTAGTGGAATCATCAGTTTCAGCACTTGTTCACCGCATATAAACATGAATGGTGTTGGTTCTACGAGGCTATGATATACTAATAAAGTCATATCACTTAGTTTGAAATTGTGGCCTCATACAGTGTGTCACATGTATTAATCTGGCTGTGATCTATTAGGCAAAGGTCTGGTTTAGATAAGCACAGCCTCCTGCTGTCTCAGTCCCTTCAATGGAGCAATAACCTTACCAAAGACTTAGTTAAAGATCTAGACTCTTCCCTATGATTTCGCCTATGGTTGCAGGGTTGGATAGAAATTGGATGCATGCTCGCGGAGTGTGACTTATTACACTTCTGATGTTATCACACACACACAGCCCCCCCACATGCCCTGACGCCTGTGCAGTTTGCACATTACAGCCTCCCTCAAAGTTGTGACTTGGGCTCCATCTCTGTGACACACACACACACACACACACACACACACACACACACACACACACACACACACGTTCAAACACTGTGCAGAGCTCGATAAGAACAAGAACAAGCGTGCTGCTATAGTTATCAGTCCAACCACGTGGCCTTACCTGTGCGTCCCTCAACAAACCATCAGCTCAAGTCGACGTTAAACCAGCCAACATCACAGAAACATCACCTCTGCACTCACCTCCGCGTCAGCGCACACTGCGGGGGTCCAAACGCAGCTTTCAACGGGGGGTTTATCTGAAGAAGTGGAGCAGCTTTCTGTCTCTCCTCCTGTCTCTCTCTCTCTCTTGTCTCCTGATGGTTAGATCGGCTCGGACATCAGCTCCGACGCGCTTCGCGATCCCGAATGACAGAGCCCGTGCAGGCGGGCTGGAAATGTCTGCAGCAGGCTGCTCCTCCGCGCGGCTTTTGTTTTTCCCTGCCTCCTCTCTCTCTCTCTCTCGCGTTCTGATTTATTCTTTTTGCTTTCAGCTCTCATAAAAGACAAACTTTGAGAATTTCACGGGGCATCTTGAGCTGTCGAAATTGCTGCCACATCCCTAAGGTACCGTGACTCTTGATGTTGCGCTACGGTCTGTTCTCTCCTCCGCTCCTCCCGGCAGCAGGCGGACAGGAGGGCGGTGCGACTGGATTCGTGCGCTCCAGCGGTGCATGCGTGGCACGGATGGTAAGATCCCAGGATTCACCTGTCATCACAAAAGGCTGCAACCCTCAAATCCAGGGGTGCTGAGACGATTTTAGGGGAGCCCATTTCTGCTCTAAGAGGGGTGCACGTTTGTCCAAGGCCACCATCCTCTGAGAGCAGATTAAGAGGGAGGAAAATAAACAATTAGTGTTGAAAGCCTGTAGATGTTTTAGGATGCTTTGGGGTTAGAGGAAGTCACTGATAAATTTTGAAAAGTTAGAGCACAGCTGCCCAAACTTTTATGACAAAAAAAAATCAATCCGGACCTAATAGAGGTCTGGAGGACTTAATAGAGGTTTCATCCCATGGAGCCTTTCAAAGGGTTTTGTTGCCTTTCCTGTACTGTCGAAGGAGAGATAACAGGGAGGGTGAAATTGAACCAACCTCTATTTTGACAGGGACCTTTTAGAAACCTCACCAAGACCCTGGACCTCAGATTAAGACACCTTGTCCATTTCTCTTTTGGTTCTTATTTTTTTGTGAGAAAGAGATTTTCTTCTATCTCAGTGAGCCTAAAATGAAAGATGGTGATAAAGGTAAAAGATAATGCATGTTTGTTTGTACCATAGTTGCCAGTTATAGCCTGCTTTCCTTATAGATTTCTCACACAAACTGTAATGTGATGTGTTATAAATTCAATTAGCCAACATGATATTAAAGTAGATAAAATCACTCCACCTGCTGTACAGCACCAAAGTGCTGCAGACACATTAATGCATTCTTAATAATGATCCATTAATGTCTCATAATTCACATGCTGAAAAAAGGCCATTTCTTATAATAAGTACTTTGCTGCTCTCGTCTATTTTTGCTTAAACCTGCATGAATTTTTCACAGAGAGCTGTGAAACAAAACAGTAAATCTGTGGGCCGTGAACAACAAAACAATGAGTTGAATGAGGCTAAAGCGCACTGCAGAGCTCAGGCGAACTGCAAAGTCAGATAATGATCGTCTGTGTAATGTGAAAACGTTCGCTCATGGTGACAAAGCCATATTTGAACCATCATTCATATGTAACCGACAGGCTTCAGCAGTTTGTGATAGAGATAGAGAACACACTGGGATCTTTTTATGACTGACCTTTGTTTATTCTGATAAACAAATGAGGAAATAGAGCCTCTATGTCAATTCTATGGCCTGCTCCAGCTCCTCTCCCACAGGGGAATCATACAAACAAAGGAGCTGTTAACCATGGAAAACCTGGCTAAGATATACCAATATACGTATATACTGTATACTGTAGCTGCCCACTCTGGGCCAAAAGAAGAGTAGGCGAAGGTGCAAAAGGAACTGATATTACGAACCACAGAAGAAGAAATGAATGAGGGGCCATAGATTGTATAAAGCATGGATGTAGTATCTGTGACGTCTCACACAGGTTTCTGGACACAGCCATCTTGGCTGCCCTGCCTCTGCCACCTCCCAGCTAATCTAGAAATGAGCAAAGAGATGAATTGTGGGTGGAGCTGAGGTTGGCTGAATGAAGCCTGGAGGGTCAAACTGTAGCCAGCCTCAAGTGGCCGTTTGAGGAACTACTACTGTCACTTGGGAGGGGTTCTGAATGTCAACATTCACACAGTCTGGAGTTTGGAGGTCCTTCCAGTCAAAAGTGAACTATATCCAGATAAATTGTGTTTAATTCAACAAGCTCAAAAAGCTCTCCTTTAAATGGACTATCACTTTTAATTGAGTCTTTTTACATTGTGGCATTTTTACTTTTGCTATATAGGCCCTGATTCACTCTTCCACGACTATACACAGATTACCATTTCATGCAAGGATTTCACCTTGTAAACTTCAACTTCTGCAGATTTAGAAGCTCCAAAATAAATGAAGAAAAGTACTAAATGTCTAATGCGTGTTACCACAGAATTAAGCCAGCATGAACTGTACTTTGATATTGTGAGCATGAAAACCAAGACACTAATCAGTGAAGAAAGATGCAGTGTGAAAAATGTCAGTGTCTGTGTCTAATCACAAGTATCCATGGTGGGCCTATTAAGTCAAGCTTATTAGAAAATTTCAGTGAAAATGACATCGCACCACGGAGCGCAGAGAGAATAGTGTGGATAGCAGCACATGCTCCAGTTGAGGTCATATTTGGGCTAAGCTGTTTATATGCATATTCATGTTCTAATCACAAATACCCCAGCATTCATAATTAAGCTGAATACTTTGGATATTATTATGGAAGGAGAACTCAGTGTGACCACAAAAAAATAAAAAAATAAAATAACATTAAGTCGGATACCCTGGGTAGTATGAGCCTATCCCAGAACGTAATCGTGATGGGAGCTTATACCAGATGGGAAATGGTGTTTTCATGCCCCAAATGGAAATGTTGAGCCTCCTGAATAATATTGGGATGTAAATGTGCATAAAAATGCCTTCATTATAACATGCACTGTGTCATTGTTGAAGCATGTATTTTAGATATTGACAAAACACAAAGTGAGCCAGGCATTGCTGCATACTATTGTCCATCAGATTTAGTTTCATAAATTGTATCAGGGCTGCCAGTAGTAGAGAAGTTGTTGGAGAAGTTGTGGACAGCTTAGTTTGATGGCAGTAAAGGGCTGAATATCTGAGCCCTGTAAATTCATGTATTCATAATCTGATCCCAGCAGACATCTGGTGGAGGATGGGGTGCATTTACTCTGCACTTCTGTACAGTTCAGATGTACTCTGAGTAGACCTATTTTCATTTTACGAGACTATTTTCTTACTCCACCAAAGAAGGTGTACTTTTATGCATCAGATGATTGTAGGGTGGGGTTTAAGGCTACGGTAAGATGAACTTGAAGGTGTCACAGCAGCAAAGATGAAGCACGAAACTGATTCTTAGAGAAGTAAACAAAAACTAAATGTGATGTTGTCCGTCATTTTGAGTCACTTTGACCCAGGAACACATTTTGATAATGTTGGTATTATCATGAGCTGAGACTTTCTTCTTGTTAAATGCATCAATAAACACATAATTCACACATTATGTTTTTTGTTTTGACATTCTGAGTATGTTGGGAAAATAGTTTCTTGTTGACTGGCACACATCAGTCAATATTCGGACCAATGGTTAAAGCACTGTCTGGTAACCATAGCAACAGTATTTAGTGAAACAAATCTAATGTTGGTTAAACTCACCAAACAACTCTAAGCTTACATTAATTAAGTTTGTGTTTTTTGATGCTTGAGGCAGCGTTACAACATGTAAACAGACTATCACGTGACAAAGAAGGTTGTTGTGGCTATAAAAACACACATCCAGCAAATACACATTAGTGTTATCATTGCAGTCTAATGTATTAATACATACCATGCACGAATACTAAATTATGTTTATTTCCTGTTTAGATATAATGTTGTATTTGCATCTTTACTACAAAGAGCGCTGTGCTCTATACTGACTTTTTTGACTGATGTTCAAATCCAGCATCTTTTAGTATCTTGAGTGTTAACTACAGTACAAACAAAAATATTCAGAGAAATGTGTCTGGAGGTAATACATTCAGGCTGCATACAGCCTCAACAGCCTTTGGCAATAAGGTAGGTCAGCCTGTATGTCACATGAGAGGCAAAACTAGCTGCTCGGTCAGCTAATTACTTCAAGGCGTGTAATAAGCACTGTAAAAAAAATGTAATAACTTAATTGGGTTAATGTTATTAACTCTCATCTGGACTATGGTGGGAGGACAATAAGAGCACATGGTTCAGACAGACCTTAGCAAAAATAATGAAAAGTGACACATTTGTGGAAATTATACCCATGTATTTGGTAAGAGGTGGAAGAACAGTAACACCGATGTAGTAAATAACTGAGTTGGTAAAAAAAAAAAAAATTGCACTTATATATGATGACACATCATTATGTATTATCACTTACTTAATATGAATAAATAGTGGAATAAATATTCTTACTTATAGTATTTTTCTCACATTTATTTAAAGAAACTGGTTTCCATGTTCAGAACAAGAAGAGGTGGAGCTGTTTGAAGTACGGCTGTACACTAAACCTCCAGAGAGCCAAAACACATTCTCCTTCCCTGAGGTGAATAAAACCTGCTCTCTCTGCTTAGTTTTGTGCCAGAATTATCTCAGGTCAGACGAGAGCTCAGGGGCTGGAGAGGGCTTAGGATAAGTCAGAGTGACAATTAGTGGAATGACACATCTTGACACGTCAGACATCCAAACAACCACTGATGAATCATAGGAGGAGGACCAGAAATAGCCATCTGGGCCTCAGCAACAGAGGAGTCTAACACTAAAGACTGTTTTTGCATCCTAACCTGGAACAGTATCCTCACAATCACAGGCTCTATGTATGTATCTATGTAAGTATGTGTGTTGTATGCATAATATGAACTTGTGTAGCATCAGTAACATTCACTCTGTGTTTACAGTGCTTATAGGTATGATTTTAGTGCAGGCTCTAGGGCCACATCTGAAAAAGCACTCCCCAGTCCTCAAAACAAAACAAGATGAAGAAACTGAATGTTATCTACAATAAGAAATTGATTGCACTCACGAGCAGGTGAGGTTTTAATGACATAATCTCATCCTCATTAAACATTCTAGGTAAATTCTTCTTCCCTGGTGCCCGATATATGAGTATACAGACTTTAATACTGTTCATTTGGGGAACAAAGAGCAGTTTCAGTTCATCCATCAGAATCTCAAGCCTATTATTGGGACCACATGGGGAGTTTGTTCATATATGAGCAAAACAAAATTAAATGTGACATACAATACATAAAAAAGTATTTTCGTGTAAGCCCCCATAAAGAAGCTCTCTCAGGGCAAACTGTATGCTAAACAAACAGGTCATAAAGTGGTTTTCGACATGCCTGGGCATGCATGGGTCGCATAATAAATCTGAAGGATGACGAGATGGTTAACAAGAAAAAGAAAAAATTTCCGATACACCAAATTCTGTTTATTTTGTGTTGTTATGATGTTTATTTTTATTTTTCCATCATTATTTCAATGAATGAGTGCATAATCTCCCTTCCCTTTGGCACATTTATAATATACAGTGATGTTGTTGTTGATGATGACTGTTGCTGCTACTGTTGTTGGGGTTAGTGTTATTCCCTTCGCCACATGTATTATGTAAGAGGCTGCTGTAAAGGACCAGCAACAGGTTTGTGTGAATGCATAAAATACAAGGCAGATCCCCTGGGTGACCGTCACACTGCGAGCTTGCCACTGTGTTAAGACTGGTGGAAGTAAACAGTGAAGGTTTGTTTAGATGTATTTTAAGATTCTTTCTGTATTTCTCCATCCTCTTTATTCAAATGAGTGAGCTGAAGTGGAGCCGCCTGTATGATCCACAGGCAACATGTACATCTCTCCACATTCATGGACGGGTTTGAACCAAACAAATGGGTTAGAAAGGGTAAAGGTTACTTAAACTATAAAGCAAGACTGTCACTGATCTACAAAGTATACGACAAATTAAACTTCCTTTATAATTTACGTTATATTTATAGATGGTTAGTAAAGCATACATTATCCTTTTTATTTAAAATAAGATTGTACAGAACTCAGAGTTCCTTTTTTATTTTACTGGTAAATCATTATTTTTTCTGATGTATTTATTCCTAATTTATTTTATCTCTGTAACTCTTGCGGACTAATTTCACCTATTATGCTGTAACCATTGACAGTAGAATGAAAGTTATATCTATGACATCATCCATAGGTTTCTGAAGAGCCATTGTGAAGCTCAGATTGTGGTGGTCCAACAACAAGCTAATCTAAAAATCAGCAAAGGTGAGGATCATTGATGGACCTATGGTGAGCTAAATGATGCCTGGGTGCTTAGACAAACCGCCTCTAATAGCAGCCACCTGTCAATCAAAGCTGTAAACATGTTTATTTCTGCTGCGAAGTTAGACATTTTAACATGGGGCCTAATGGAGATTGATTTATTCTGTAACCAGCCTCAAGTGGCCGTTCGAGGAACTGCAGTTTTTGGCACTTAGGCATAAGCTTTACCTCACAGTGGGTGGAGGTGGCCTTTTTTCAGCCATTATTAAACATATACAGCCCTATAAACAGCAATTTAGATTATATTTGATATATTTATTATTATTGTTGTATATATTGATATATTTATTTATACTTTAGATTATATTTGAATGGTGCCACTCTGCTGTAGTGTGATTCAATAAACATCTTAAACACAGAAGTAAAAAGCTGTGAGACACTGTACTAGTAATTAAAGTGTATCTGATGAATAGTAAATGAATGCTATTGTGCATGAATGTAACCTTCATGACCCGCTCAAAATGTTCGATATACAAAACTGCATGGATACATACAGACCTGCTCCACACATCACACACACATGCACAAAGACACGCGGTCAGTAGATTACTTGCTATGCAGGAAGCAGCCCATCCAACTGTCCCCGTCCAGCATCATTTGATCAGCTTTATGCCTCAGAGACACATGCATGATATTGATCACAGCTTTTCTGATGGATCTCAGTCCCTCTGAACATTTATAGAGATGAACATTTGAAGACTTTCTTCGTCACGCTTGAGCAATTTATTGACACGTTGTTTGCCAGAAGATGTGTTGGAGGTGTGAGCCACTTAAAGCATGCAGCTGTGCGCCTGGTTGAAACACAACAGTGCCTCAAAGAGGTAGCTTTTGCTAAGTTTTGTCCAATCAGCATCTTGTTTACGGTGGAAAAGGTAGAAGTGACAGAATGCCAATTGTGAATTAATTACATTTCCCACAGGAGTGCCTACAATGGTGTTTTTAAACCTGAGCTACAGTAGCATGAGGTTTGTTGGACAAATTCTTATGGATGTTCTTTTCTATGTTACTGAAACAGACAAAAATACTTAAATCGACTGAAAGTCATGACTGTAGGGGACGAATGTGTTTTTGTACCTTTTTTATTAAAAAAAAGTGAATTTACAAGGTACTTCTTGATTCCACGTAGTAATAATAATAATAATTAATAATAATAATAATAATAATTATAATAATAATAATAATAACGAGAAGAAGAAGAAGAAACTTTTAGAAATATAGATATAGAAAGAAACGTTTCTATAGTGTCTTTCAAAATGAGAAATACAAATCCACGCTCGAACTCGATTTTTTTATTTCTTAAACAGTCTAACAATTCATTGCAGCCTACTGAGGGTCATTCATATTCACAACATGATATGATCTTGCATAACTACTAAAATTCTGCTCGTAATTTGGTCTGTTTTGACATCCATGATCAATACAAATGCATCCAAAAGAGGAAAAACTTGGAAATTGTCCAACCAGAAACACTGTTTGTCCGTGATAGGTTTTGTTTGTTTGTGGCTTCTAAATTATGGAAGTGCACAGGCAAGCCAAACATAATGAACATTTAATCAAATTAAAACAGTGAAAAACAAGATGGGACAATCTTGTAGACCACAAGAGTGACAACTTCATTTGTTGAAGAACTCATCACAAATATTGTTGCCTTGTCTCTTATTTAATTAAACTCATTTAGACTGTGTGTTGCTCAGTTTGCAGAACATTCTCTGGTCAAGTTGATGAAGTATTCGTACCTTTATGCAAATTCTGACTATACACAAACAAAGATCAAACAATAAAATTACAAGAATTGAAAAACAAAATGATTTGCACAAATCATAAAAAAACAGTGGACTATCCTATATCCTACATCCTATATCCTATATACTGTGAGCCATTGTACATATTCAGCAGTCAGAGTTCAGGTATCTATCTGCCGCAGAACAAATGAAATAAATGAAAACTGTGTCTGTTTTATCCACAGAGTTTTGGACCAGCTCCCATGCAATAGCTTGAATTTATGACTTTGGTCTTTGTGCAAAATATGCAAGGTTTCTGGTCATTTTTCAGCCTAGGGAGTAAATGTGGCTACTCCCTCTTGTAGTACAGCACTAAATTGATTTCCTGGACTCGGTCATTATTGGACTACAGAAGAGGAAATGGGCCCTACTGGTAATTAAAAAGTGATTTTTTTTTTAACAGGAATCTTCTGCCTCATTAAAATCTCACAGGGCAGGTAAGAGGGGGTATTATCTGCAGAAAAGACAGCCAGGTAGTTCACACCATCCCACTGAAATGCCCAACAGAAATTCAAGATTTCACAATAGAGGAGGCAAGTCCCTTTTCTTACAGTATCATTTCTGCAATGAATGATATCTAGTAATTGGTGCGAACATCTTGGTTCACATTGTGTTTTTCTGCGGAAAGCGGGAGCGGCAGAGCTCCCGGTAGATTTTTTTTCTCAGGCTTTCTGCAGGCAGGATGTAAAGAAATCTTGTGAAGAGGTTAAGCCATTGTTAATTCCACAATGCTTAATCATTCTCCTAAAATAACAAGGAAACAGCCGCCCTGGAACAGTCGCCAATGGATAGATTAACTGGATTAGCACCAGATGATGCGGTCGAGCAGTGATTGCTGTGGGTCTGAATCATGTCAATGTGGAAACTCTGTTCAGATCTGTGTTTATTAAAAATGTAAATCTCGACTTATGTTAGAACACGGACGTAAACAATGTCAGTCACAGCAGGAGAAGGGCATTTTGCATCAATAAAACAAGATAATTTGTGATTATCTTTGGACAGATTTTATGCACAAAGCAGATACTTTGCATGGATACCACGCCTGAGGAAAGCTTCGGCATTCTGCTTTTTGCTTTCAGTTCAGTACCCAACCTTGATGGCGGAGAGAGGAGTCAAAATAATAGATACAGTAGGGATATGGCTGGATTTTTGTTGAAGCACACTGTGAATCTTTGGTTAGGAAAAACCACTGTGGGCTTGTTACGGTGGCTCCTTTTGAATAAGTGTGGAGGTCCTGCAGCCTTAATAACCTCACTACCTCAGTATCCTCCCGGTCTGTCAGTCTGGTCATCTCCACATGGAGGAACACAAAGCGACCGTACCCCAGGGTGTCCATGAATAGGGATGTTCATAACAGCGTTGGACGATTTGTCACTCCTTAGCGCAACCTGTGTCCTGCAGGAAGCCAAATAATGATTTTAACTGCCCGTCTAAAAGATTGATCTCCCTAATCCTCCCCACCTTTCTTCCTACTGAAAGGTGCAGTCTAATTTACGACGGGGCTGACGATGGGCATGCTACGCCTGTGAATGAATGATCTGGCCTCTAGCAAAAAGAGGTAATTTCCTCTTAATGTAGTGCCGTAAACATTTATCATCACGCTGAGCTGACAGCGCATCGACACAGCGAGGACGCTGCAAGTGCTCGCTTTAATCTCAGGAGATTTTTACCTCTGATTAGCGATGCGGCCTACAATCACCACCCACCACGCTTGGTTAATTTTACCACCACCTGCAGCAGTAACTGTTGGTTTGGGAGGTGCTATAAATAAACATAAATCCTTAGGCAGTGTGAGGGGACAATTTCAGATAAGCATCAGTCACTGGGGTATAGGAAATATTAAAGTTTGCTGTTTGATACAATGACAGAAGGAAAGACAAGCAGGAAGTAAAGAATTGAATGAGGCTTGAAGCGAGGCTATCAGATAACATAATGTAATTATGTTGACAACCCAGCTTGTGTTGACACTCTGGGATGTGTAATATTCCAGTGATTTGGGGAGGCTAGGACTGTTCATTAAGCTCAGGGATAAATAATGTAGATTCACATTAACTTGCTCACGCTGAGAGAGAGAGAGAGAGAGAGAGAGAGAGAGAGAGAGAGAGGCATTTGCACATGAATATATAATGTGCTGAAACAAAGAAAATGCTTTAAAAATTTGTGTACAGGCTGTGAGGAGTGAGTAAGACTGAGACAAAGCAAAGACAAAAGGAGTACTTGGTTCTCTAAGTTCTGTATTTGTAGACCTGCTGTAGCTGTACAGGCATCACACAATAACATCTCCTATAGGCTGCTAATAAATAATAACTATATCTGCATATGCCTTTATTATGGTAATGCATGAAAACTGTTGCTAAAGATGTAGGCTACTAATTCATTCTTCACAACAAGGTAACAGACCTGACATGTGCTAACGCTTTAGCGATTAATTGCCAGTTTCATCCACCTGACACGTAGCAACATTAGCATTGATTTGGAGTCATGTCTCTGTCCACCCAATGAATGTAAGACCAATGTTCAGTCTTCTTTTCTCTCCACAAATGCCTGAGAAGAGTATCTGTCCCTTAATGTTCCTCTTTCTTCACCAACTAGTCACTAACAATGAGCTAAATAGGCTAAAAAAAACTCGATTATTGTAGATTTAAATTTTACAGCATTTGGCGTTCATTAATGTTGTGTGTTTCCAAACTGCACTTCTCAGAGATCACCTGTCAGTCAAACGGTACAGTGCAACTGTGAAATAATTTCCCCTTGGATCTTCTGCCGATGAAGTCTCTGTGGGTCACACTTTGTCTGGTGGCAATGTTGCTATCACTGTAAAGCTATAAAGGAAATGATATTTTCTGTGAGCCAGTTGAACTTGAACCCAAGAAGACCTTAGTCCACACTTTTAGAGCATCCAATATAAAAGTTAAGGGCTGTAATGAACAGACAAATATCGAGTAACAAAACTGATTTTGACATAAGAAAATGTCATATATATAGTAATGCACCAAAACCCAATATATTGCATCAGTCACAGCACCAATACTGACCTTATTAAAGGTTTTTGTATTGACCAGACATAACTCATCATGATCCAATACTGTTTATGGGTCAGTGCCATTTAAAATGCAGTGTAATTTTTTATTAACCTAATTAAAAGAGTTGTGTGTGGATGTCTCCACTTATAGAGGTACTGTGTAACAACTTTATCTTACATATAGAAGAAACATCCCATCAGGTCAACATAATAAAGTATAAGACATTATTGGCAAAGACAATGTTTCTTCATACACTGGTCAATTTTGAGATTTTGGACTATTTTTCTTCCATAACATGTCTTCTTTAAGACTAGTGGAAAGAAAACACCCAAAATGTTTACAACCTTTTGTCTGTTTGTGTCTGTATTTCATCAAAACCTGATACTTTACATATTTTAGAATGAATTGTCAGAAAACTTTGTAATGTAATCAGTTGGGGAAGTTGCATGGTGGTATGTATGAGTTGAAGTTTTTGCCCTGTGGCCTGTACTGTCTTCAAAATGTCTCATTTTGAGAAAACAGACTTTAAATATTTTTTCTCAAACTCTGATCTAGAATTCTCCACTTCAGCAACACTTAAATACACCAAACCTTCCAGTTTGATTCCTATCTATATTCTGAAGCTTTTTACAGAGGGCTTTGTTCATATATCATTCACAGTCTGATTTATAGAACATTTTATTCCTAAAAACAAGACGAAAATAGATTTTTTTTTTTTATGGCTGTTGACGGTATCTTCTGATTTATGGCGCGGTAAAAAGAGATATCTTAAAACCCTCTGTGACTGCAATATGTCAACAAAATAAGACAAACACTGTGAACCTGGTTTTATCTAATGTTCTGAAAATGTTTGCAAAATAGTGCATTTTGAATTGAATAATGTCTCTCTAATTTACATATTTAAACATAACATGTCAGAAAACAAAATGATTTGGGTCAAAACTCTAAGATTATTCATCAGACTCGGTGTCATGAGAGAATAAGTAATGTAAGCTCGGTGGTGCTATCATCCTCTGCGTGATTTTCTCCTCTCACTTTAAAGCCACATGTTCATCAAATCACAGAGAGGGAGCTGAGAGGAGGCCTGTTTCCCTTGTGGTTATTGACAAGTCTAAAACATATTAAATCCAGTGTCACCAGAAGATCAATACCAACTGAAAGTGTTGACGCATGTCCACTGGGGTGACACAGTGTAGGTGTGCATTTGCATTACACTGTGGTGGACTATCAGTGCCAGTGTTAAAGTTCACTGCCTGAGACCGGACTGATCAATCTTTGTTCTGTCAATCACAATAAGACTCAAATAAGCAATTTTAAACCGAGAGTGGTGGCTGACCTGGCGGGGAGGTAGCAGTATCATCATCGTATAAGCCTTCATTATCTTTTAGCAGGGTGTTTGATGCAGCTGACATGTGCTATTAATATTAACATGTCTTTCTTGTAAAGTCAAAACAACTTTTGTTTGGACTGATTGTTTGGCTGCCGTTCAACAGTTTCTGTTAATGCAGTCTCGGCCCAGAGCACCATGGATTTTAATGGACTGCCAAAACTTTCAGAATTATATTTAGGACTAAATCTGAAGAAAATCAGCAAAAAAAGTAAACATGTCACCAAATGAAACTAAATTATGTTTATGTACTAAGTGAGACAAACGTCAGATGTGGCCTTCAGGCAGTCTTCAGTCATTTATTATCCTAAATGACTTTTTTACTACTTAGTCCAATGAGGTAGAGATGGGGTACTATTAAAAATATGTATAGAGAATAGTAAACAGAACAAGCCCTGCTTCTAGACATTTAAAAGCCTTGAAAAATATTTTGTCAATCAGCTTCTTCCTATATATGGTGGGAAGTTATTTCCCCCCCAAAACTTTCTAATGTGGAAAATAAATACTTAAAGGACCAGTGTGAAGGAACTACTTTCTGAACGTGTATGATAAACTACAGTGGCTATATGGCTAAAGTTTGCTTTGTCTGTTCTGCACTACTGTAGAAACATGGTCGTTCAATACAACATACTCCATGGCAGAAACGAAACTAATGAAAACATTTATTAGAACCTAAAAATGACACACTGGACCTTTTAAGATTTGAAACCAAGGTTGTCAGGTGCTTTACACTACAATACACTTTCACATTTTATTTTGGGGAAGCAACAAAATAGCAAGAAAGTTGTAAAGAAAGTAAGGACGTATTCACTACCTGTGACTGACTACACAAAATCCTGGTCAACATTTTCTATTATTCACACTACTGACCTTTTTAAATAAAACTAAAATCTTTCTACTCTGGCCTGTCTTGCAGTACTCACAGCTGATATTTTGTCCCCTCATTACAGTGTATCCTAATGTGATTTTGAGATGTATGCTGACTCTTTCAAGAGACTATTAGCACAGCTCAGCCACTACCAAATGGTCTGAGTGCAGCCCCTGAGGTCCGATAAGAAATAGTCATTACCCGTCCACAGCTACTGTATGTAGAAAACTACAGAATCTGCAATTTACAAAAGTTTTTTCCTCTGCAAGTTCCACCTCCAAAATTAGGCAAGAAGACAGTAAGACAGGCTGTGAAATCCAATACATATTTATTACTTGACTTGGGAAGTGCTCAGGATGTAAAGTGCAGTTCCTTAAAGCTTTGGCAGCAGAGATTAGAACACTGGTGACAGGGATGAGGCTGAGGTTAGAGCGATAATGATGATGAAGATAGCGATGATGGGATAATAATTAGGATGATAATGATGATTATGGTCGCGAGGATGATGACCTTCATGCACATCTGTTTAATGTGACACCAACCTTTCACTGAATTTTCTTTAGAATACCACAAGAACTACAATTTATATTTACAATGCAAAATGTAACTCATCAATCTAAACATTCTTACTGTATCATTGAATAACAACTCATTTGAGATCCAAAGTTTGGTAAAATGATGATGTACTATGAAGTATATGGTAAGTGATCGTGATCACAATATCAGTTCAGTGCTGGTGTTTTGCAGCTGTTTCCATGTTTACCATGTTCATAATCAACCATAATCTTTGCTACTTTGCACAATGCACAGTTGAGGCATTTGTTTTTTGCAGGTATTCAGTCATAAACCAAGTCACTGTACAAATTAAAATCTTGACCTGATAATGATAATTCCAGAGTAATCAGTGTTATTTATTCAAAATATACAGTTATGTCTGTTGAACAGGATTGCAACTAATCTAAGACAGGGGTGTCAAACATCCGGCCAGAACTGGCCCACCGAAGGGACCAATCAGACTCACTGGATGACTGTACAACCTGAACAATTGTAGAGAAGTCATGGTAACGCTATGAAGACCGCATCTATATAACAGCATTCATAGGGAATTATAATGCATTCATAATGCTTTATGATTACCCTCATAAACATGCGTAATGCTTTCTGACACACTTCAGCAGTCATAAAGCATTACAGATGTGACTTCTAATGAATTATAATTACATGTGTCTTATGGATACTCTTGACTAGTTATAAACTAGACTGATGGGGCTCGTAATGCATTATGACTACCTATACTCACCTATACACACAGCTTAACAAACAACTGTAGTAAGTAGTGTGGTAAGTGAAGTGTATTTTGATGCATTTATAATAATTCATGCTTAATCATAATGTTTAATTGTTGGTGCTAAGTAAAGAGTGACATATTTTCATGCATTTAAAAGAATGTATGCTGCATCATAAGTGATTGTTAGGTCAAAAGTCAAAAGTAAAATATGTCTGCTTTAGGAATAAAACCTTATTGTATAAAACCTATATGATATATAAGATATAACAATATATTGTTGTTCAATGCCATATTTCATGTAATGAAACATCTAGTGCCTTTGGAGCTCCTCAGTGATCTGTACAAAAAACTGACATATTGTTGAAATAGTTTTTATGCCAGGCTGTTCAACATCTGTTTTGTAGATGGGTGGTTCATTAATTGTTTAAATGTTTTCAGAATGTACTTCTATTTGTTTACAATAAAAGAATTGAAACAGAAGGAAGGAAGTATTATGTAGGGACTTTACTGTAAATCAAATGTGCTGAATTAAAATAAGTTTAACTGATCTAAGACGTGGAGAACCTTTATTCTGAACCAGAAATGTCAGACTGCTGGTGGTGCTGGGAAAAGTCAAGGGATCATCAAAATAAAGTTTATCTACCTTGAGATTAAATTGCCATTTCATTTGATTTATTTTGTTCCTTTTGTTTCACCCTAATGCATAGCATGTGACGTATCTGTGCCACCAACATGACTTTCAGTCAACACAGCTAAGAGCAGGTAATGTTTTCTGATATCTTTCATGGATGCAGCTAATTTTCTAGTTCTGGCACAGTAAGATCACATCCTCACTAGTAATCCTACCAGCAAAACTCCAATTGGTTGGTGTTTTTTTTTCAACTGGCGTAAACAGAAGTTGGTGACTACAACACAGAACATATATATATATATATATATATATATATATATATATGTAGAAATGTGGGCAGCAATTCAGAAAACAGTCTGTAATAAAAAGGTGGGCGGACATTGAGAGAGATAAATAGAAATCGTTCCAGCAGTATGTTAAACGATGTGTTTAACACCTCTTCATTTGTAAGATTCCAAGTTGGATTTAACAAACATTTAGAAAAAGTGTAAAAGTCTAAATAGACCCATCATGTTGCCTGATCACAAAGTTTCAGCTCGAATGGACTCTGATCATGTTTTCCTCACTTCACTGCTTGTCCTCCACTCCTGTTAGTTAGCCACGATAATAATGCACCGTCTGCAGCAACCCATTGTAAATTAAATGAAGTAATTAACGTAATTGCCAGAAATCTATGTTGCTATTAAGTTGCCACTCTGTAAGAGTAATCATTTGCATCTTATCCACTTAATTGATTGGCGCACTACATCACAAACACAGAGGGCCTCTCATCTTATCTCCCCACTGAACAGCTTCTCGTTCCTCACTTCAAACCACACATCGTCAGAATACTGTTTCATTTAAGAGAAATGTCATTTCCATTTTTCTTTTGTGTGTTTATCCCGCTGACGTAGTTTTAACAATGAAGTGTGATAAAACCAGCTCCTCCATCCAGCCTACTCAAAGCTGTAGATAATGTTATTCATATGTCATCTCACTCTGCAGAATCTCAAAGAAAAGCATTTGAAATTGAAGCTTTTTTTGTGTGTGTGTTCTGTATGAAGAGCTCACTTCGACTTATCTCCTGCTGGATCTTATCTGGATCTCTTGATGGGTTCTGGTCCAGTCGTGCTGCTTTCATCACTGAAGAAAAAGACTCTCTGGAAGTTGAAAGAGCACTTTGTGCTGTTGTTGTCAGCTGTTGAAATGTCAGTATCTACTTTTTTCTTGTTAATGGTCCAGATAAATAATCTTAGTTACTCATGGAGCCAGCAGCATAAGTCTATCTCTTTGTGTCAACAATAGATGTCTGCTGACAACAAATTCATCCAACGAAGGATGTAAAAAAAAAACTACAGAAAAAGTCTGAACAGCTGTAATGAATGGACTTTGTTGGGATCAGGACCATAGACAATGAGCTAAATTACGCTGCAAGAAAAAAATCATCAATTTATAAATAAATAATAAGTTGTATTAATAAGTAAAATTACATTATCTCTAAATGAACAGCCCGTCTGTTATTTTAAGTATTATGCCTATAAAGACATTAATTTCCCATTTTTATATAGAAAATGTATTCTATTATTTACACAGTATTTTCTGCTTTATTAAATGACATACTTATCAATGTAAAATGAGAACACTGATCTGTAATTAAATATGTAGCTTATTATTTAAATATTGATGTCCAACACATTTTCCCTTGCAGTTTTAAGGTAAATCTTTTTTTTTTTCTGGCATGTTGCTCTTCTGGTCACACCCAGTGAGTAAAATATACATGCCAATGAATCGGACAAGAAGGTGATGGAGTGGAACGTCTGGTAATCAGGTCGCTGGTTTAATTCCAGGCTCCCCTGGTCCAGTCAAAGTGTTTCCTCTCAGAACTATTAGTAGCATTTGTTGAAGGTGTTTGATCATAATATTTTAGTGGAAATCAGTGAAAGTTTTGACTAAAAATGTCAATAAATTTTGTTTTGTTTACAGTGATTTTACTTTAATTTCACAGGTTTTTTTTGGCAGCCTCTGCTACAGGTCATTTGACTGTTTTTAAATGTTTTATTTTCACAGTATAGATCAAGGGTCAAAATACATGCTCTAAAGCGCTTGTTTGTTTGAATTGGGGGGCTACAACCAACAATTTCTATAACTTTCTGAAAGTCTGGAGGTGAGAAAATAAGCAACTTTTCAACATCTCTCTCTATCCCGCTTTTTACATTTCCTGTGTCTGGCACTTGTTATATGAAGAACCAAGTGCAACATTATGAATGCACTGCAGGAAAAGATCCAAAAGTGTGTGCATTATCTCCATATTTAAACGATGATAGCATATCTTTCCCCATCGATGAGGCTTTACACCCAGCCTCTGTGTGTGTCATTCAACAACTTTTAGTGTGTGATGAGATGATGTCTTTTCCGGCAAACTCCCGCCTTGCTTCACATACAGCTCAAGGGCAGAGAAGTGAGTTAGGCTGCTTAAGTGGTTGGAGAAGTTATGAGCATTAAGATACATTTTGACACATTTCTTAGTTATGACTCCGGGTCTCCACTGGAATTCTCCAAAGACACTTTTCAGTGGAGTATTCCCTTGAGCCAAATCCTGCCACGACCTGCAAGACTAAACTAGTCTTTTAAGCTTTGATACTAGAACTGCAGTCAGACTGACTCCTCAATTCCTTTTGACAACACCTTGTCAGTCCCAGATGCCTCTGGCCCTGTTTTGTCCATCCCGATGCTCCTCATGCTGCTCTCTATCTGAGTGGGAAAAAGAAAACCTTCTTGTGAACCACATGGCCAAGCCCTAAGGTTGACGAATCCCATCTCTAAAGATTTCTAAATCAATGTGTTTCTGTCAGGGTGTACAGTTTGGGCGTTTTCTCTGCTCTGCAAGCGTGAAAGCACCCCTGTGCTTAGGCAAGTCGGCTCCCTGACGCCGTCCAATCACAGTCCAGCCGAGAGGAACCAGAGCAAAGTGGATGTCAGCATGCCTCCACGATGATGGATGGGCCTCACTAGAGAGATGATGGATGACCAGGGTGGCCATGTTTGTTTCATATCATGCAGAATGAGTTACTATGGCAATACCGCTGCTCCAGTGACCTCTGGTTGACCTGTGTCAAAAAAGAGAAGTCAGCCATGACTTTGGCTGCCTGCTGGATGACAGATACCTCCAGGCAGTCGAGAAACACACTCAGTTTGACTGAGGAAAGATTTTTGTGAAAGTATTCAAAATTGATTAAATCTTTCACTTTTCTTGGGTTTCTAAAGCTACACCCACTCGTAATTGATTGTGGATTAATGTTAGTGTTTTTTTTTTCTTCTCAGCACAAAATTCCAATAAGTTGTGCTAATTAAACACAGAGGAAGCAATTAAAAAAAGTCCCACTATCTGCTGCGGGCAGACTGCTGTCTCACAAAGACGTGCGGTAAATACGGAGGAAGTGACTTTTATTTCAGTTTCAAAGTCTTTCTGAGGAACCTGTAACAATAAAAGTACTTTCCTAAAACAATCTTGACAAACTATCACTGAATACATCCAAGTTTTTTGTCTACCTTATGTAATTAGTGGGTATCAATAAAACGTCCTCATGTCCTTTTTATTTTACACTTAAAGGCCCAACTGCTTACATCTCCATCTCAGTAAAACAGTTCATTCAGAGAAACCACAGATGAATCTCAGCCAGCTCTTAAAATCAGCCCGAGGATGCTCGGAGGTTTTCAGTTCGACTTCACGGGAAATGGTCTGTTTATGCCTGTTTGTCCATTAACCATCATTTATTATAACTGTGTACTGTCCTTTGCTGGTTATACATTTGTCTGCTTTGCACATATTGTCACTGTCCGGTGATGATTTTGACTCTATATGTAAAATGTGTATATGCCTTCCATCTGTGGTTAAAATTCACTGCTGGGTCCCACCAGGTTGATGATTGCAACGCACTCTGGTTGCGCCACAGCCGTTGCAGCCCTTTAGACAATGATACCGGGTCAATCAGGACAGAGCCGATCGAGCTGGCCGGAAGTCAGACACAGAAACGTCATAGATAATCTAGTCGAATTTCAAAATAAAACCCTGGTCAAAAACAGCTTAAAGGGAAACGCTTTAACCACGTAGCCTATATTCTAATGTTAGAAGCACATAAACCAATGAAAACTGACCAAATCTAAACTAGTAAACAGTCTGGCAGGTAAAACACTCTGCTTCTAAAACATTTCTGTAAGGGTATGGAGAATAGAGCCATGACGTAACAGAGCTGTGCCCAGTGGGGATAAATAACATTGTGAGTTTAATTTCAACACCATACGACAAGCTTTGTGATCTCTCTGAAGTCAGACTGATGCACACATGTCAGTGTCACATAGCCATAAACCTAGATTCTGCTCATTTCAACCTAAAATAATAAAATAGCTTTCATTAGGTCAATGTGCTGTGTGGAAACAGAGGACAGCCTTGCTATTTGTAGTTTACCAATTGAGGTGGACATAAACAGGTTCAAAACCACCAGCACATTGTTATTGAAAAAACATGCATATCCACTTTCACTCACAATCCATTTAAAATATTAAACACGTCACTGACTGTGTAAACATAGATTTTAATTTCTGGTGCTAAATGTGTCTCATTACAGTGTTTTGGGTTCAATTTGTGAGCTAGTTTCTGAAAAAAATTGTTTTGTCATCCACCTGAAAAAAATTATTTTTGCATACATGGTTTTCATCGGACAGCATCGATATGCTCCCTGTACGTGTCTATTAGTATTAAAAATTGTAACATTTCAGTTCTAATAAGTTCTTGATGATTAAATAGATAACTTGGTGCAGGCATATGGTAAATGTCCAGCCGCAGCCATTTATCCATTAGAGGACCTTCTAACATTTTATTAACATCACAGAAACACTTTTTCTTTTAATCTATCTTTTCTGTTTTAGTCCTTTTTAGTTTTTAGCTCACGTCTCTGCTGCCGTAATGACCCATTTTCAACATTTTCATTTAAACGACCCTGGGGATCAATGAATGAAGATGAACTCAGTCTCATGTTGGAAAGATTTATAAAGAAGACAAGTGTGTTTAATCACCTCTTTACACACTTGAGCAGTTTTGTTAGCTTCGACAGCTGAGCCACATGTTAAAATGTTGCAAAATGACGTGAGAGGACGGCTGAAGCAGATGAAGAAACCAGATGATGCATCGTGAAACAAACAAACTGGACTTTTGGCTTCCAGTTCAGCAACGTGTTTTTGTTTCACTGGATGCAGAAATGATCGTTCATATTACTGCCACAGCCTCAGATGGTTTCTGTATTTCTTAATTTCATTGCTGTCTTTAACCTGCTCAGAGATTGATGGTGTTTACTGCATCTGGAAGATTCATGCAATATTAGAAATGTTTGCATAACTGAAAAATATAATAGAGCCCTATTTGCTTTAGAAATAATATAAACAATAAAAATATTATTGTATAATTAATTGATTTCCCTCCAACCTCAATCTTTTGTTCAACACATTTGCACAAAATAATGAAATTTACAGCCCTGAGAACATTTGTTTGTCACTTCCTGTTTTGTCAAAGTAAAATTTGAAGTTCCTCTACGGCTTCCTGACGCCGTTTCTGTTGCCTGCGGGTTGATAAAGAAACATCCACTGATTGGAAGAACACAAGAAAGTTATTGCACTTTACTGAGAGTTCATACATGATTAGTTACCAGAGGACGTTTAGCTTCAAACTGTGGAAGTAATAATGAAATCTGTACTGGAAGTATAGCCAGGAAAGATATTATGAATACTAAAAATACTGAATATGACTAGTGACTGCAATAACTGGAAATCATTTCATGTCTCTCAGGTAATATCGTGGTTTAACTTTTCATTGAAGCAGCAAACCTTTTGGTAAAGTCTTCTGAAGCAGATGCCCTTCATTCATTAGAGGTGTTAAGAATTATCTGCATTTACTATTATACATCCAGCTTTTATGTTGCTGTTCATTTTGCACCAGAGTGGCTCCACTGTTTCCACCGTGTACTGCGCTGTGTCGTCAACACAAAGACATCGACCTCCAGCAATATGAGCAGGGAGCAACCTTGAAATACAAATAAGAAAGAAATCTTCAAAACCTGGCTCCCACTGAGTCCAGGTTAGACAGGCATGGTGTGTGTGTGTATGTAATTGCTTAGTACCCTTTGAGAACCTCCTTGAGTTTTCAACCTTTAAAGTGAAGTGAAATCAGTTTGGACAGAATAAGGATACGCAGTATGTTAAGGTTATAGGTAGAATATTTCAGCACAAAATGAAATCTCAGTTTTCCCCTATTGTGAATCTAATTCAATAATGTTTGTATGACCAGCCTTCACCCTAACTATTGCAGGAAATTTAAAATAAAATATCCATAGAAAGAGAAGAAATGAAGACACCTGGGCCATTGTGTAGAAGCTGCCTGAATGTGAAGATGATGTTGATGTGTGCTCTTGTCAGATAACGCCAACGCTGGTTGACCTGAATTACAGTATTAGAGTAGGAAAGGTAAAATGTGTCTTTTACAGTCTGTTACACTGCTTACAACTAATATTTAAATATTTTATATTTATGTGTATCCATACACATTTGTGTATATTTTTTGTCTTTTAATTTAACCCTCTCATGCACAAATAGAAATGTTATGTATTTTTATGTATTGGAATTGTGTAAAGTGAGCATCTGCCGATAAAATTTTTTTTTTTTTACAAAATAGAATAAAAAACTGAATCTACTGAATTTCATCCATCCATCCATCATCTGTAACTGTATCCTAGGTCACGGTGGGACTGGAGCCTTACCCAGCTGACAGGGCGAGACGCAGGGTACACCCTGGACAAGTTGCCAGCTCATCGCTGGGCACATAAACAACAACCATTCACACTCACATTCACACCTACGGCCAATTTAAAGTCACCAATTAACCTGTTAAGTACACAGTACTTAACAGGTTAACAGTAGTCTTTGGACTATGGGAGGAAGCCGGAGTTTTATCTCCCATTTTATTTGGTAAATTCTAGTCTAATTTTACATACAGCATATGTCCCTTTTTTTACATTCTCTCCAGCATAAATGGACACAACTACAGTATTTTATTTTGAAATTACGTGTTGGATAATGAAGCTGAACCTTCACTAAATGCTTCAAACAGACATGTTGGATAAAAACACACTCAAGTTCAAGTGGTTAAACAATGGCAACAAAGGATGGACCAGAATTACCAAACCTTTTAACCAGAATAACATGGAATTAATTATATGTCAATTAAAATCACAAAATGCTAAATACTTCACTTTCAACATATTTAATTTGTTTTCCTCACTGCTGAGTTGAAGCATTCATGTCAGGGTTAGGGTAAGCATACCAAAACCATAATTTTTCGTAACTAACTGCTGCTGTTATGGAATTTTCTATCCTTTGGATACACAGGGCCGCTTGGGCCTTGGGGTCATAGACGGTGACGGCGCTAAGTCAGATCAGAGAAGACACTCTCTCTTTGGCACGTAAGGCCGCTGTTTGGAGTGCTGGAGTGCAGGTGCCAGCCTATCTCAAAGTTGCCTGGTGACCAGGGTCGAAGAAACTGAATGTTGGCCTCCTAGACATAATAGATAGCTAACTGTTGACATTCCATTGACATGAACAGACAACAGTGGCTCCAGACTAGAATGCGCTGAAGGTGAACACTAACATGGGTAAATGCATTCCCGTTGACTATTTTGGGGCGTATAGTACTTGTAGCATCATCTGTATGGGTTAAAAGTTTGACCACCAACATGAGCTGGGCAGAATAGACACCGACTCATGTGCATACCTGATTGTATGTGTGAATGTCTTTTTCTCCTTGGCCAAGCTTCAATAAATATTACAGCATAAGACATCAGAGGCTCCTGAACACTTTCTTCCCTCCTGACCTGGTGCCATTGATTTCAGAAATTTCTCCACAACAGTTGCTAAGTGATTTAATATGCTAACCCTGACACAAACTCTTTTCTCCGGTGTCAAACGTATGTACCTTCTATGTCTAATTAACCATTTTAATCTGAGAAATCTCCCTGTGACCTCTGTGCTTCTATAAGGATGTTGAAAACACAGTCAGTGAACATAATCCAGGCAAAGCAAATTAGTAATCTATAAAGGGTTTTCTGGAGAAGGTAAGGTTTGATGGGTAGCACAAGGGTTAGCTTTGGGGATGCAGAGGTGAAGAAGAACATAAAGGGTTTGCATTCGGAGAGTTAATGCAGTCAGGAAAGGTCTTTGCATGTATACTGATGCAAATAAGTGTCCATGTTCATTTGTGTTAAAAGCAGGGTGGCGTTCAATGACAAGATAAATGCTGTCTATCTTGACAGGCTCTCTGAGAGTAAAGCTGTGCTGCTGCTGCTGCTGCTGCTGCTCTGAGTAGACCAAGTGCTTACACCACCGCATCATTATTCATCCCCGGGACTGTGTTCAGATGAAGCTGTGTATCTAATGATGGGCTCTCAGGACATCGAATCATCTACAAGAGCGACGGGACTGTAAACGAGTGTGTGTCTGCTCGCCTGTGTTCGCATTCTGTATTCAAGGTGCTAAAAGATGAATGAGGGGAGTGTCTCCCTGACAGACTCTGTGTGTCCATGTGTGTAGGTACACGAGGATCATTGTGAGGAAAGGAAATGCATCAGGCTTTGAAAGCTTGTTGAAACACACTTGTCTAAAACACCTTTGGAGCTGTTTGAGCAAAGGTTACGGTTAAAGTCAAAAGTAAATTTTAGTCTTGCAATGTGTGTGCAAATTTAACCACCGGAGTGTTTTTGCACTAAGTGTTCATTCACCCCCAACTAATTATGTATATACTGACCATGAGTGTGTGAAGTGTGTCTATGCTATGACTGTGTGTCACTTCAGTCTTCGCCTGATCTCATATTTTTATTAAATTCTGTAGATGTGTCGTTGCCTCACTTTGCACCAGCCAGAGAAGAAGTGTATGTGTCTGCGTCTTTGCATTAGACTTTATATGCTGTGCTGCCTCTAAAATTTGTTTCAGTCTAAACACAACTTTAAAAGTATACAATATATTCAGTGCAGAGTGGTTGTGAAGTTCAGAGTGTGGCGGCTCTGGTTGCCACCATGTTGGCAGTCCTGCCTCTGTCGCCTTCTGGCTAATCTAAAAATGGGCAAAGACATGGAGCTGAGGTGGGCTGAATGTTGCCTGGGTGCTCAAACAAGCTACCTGTAATGGCATCCACCTGTCATTGAAAGCAGCTACACCATTTTACGCATAATTTAAGCATTCATTTCATTCAAACAGTTGTCATGGACATGGAAATTAGCTATAGAGACCAAAACTGTATTTTGTACCAGGCTGTGGAGTTGGACATTTAAACATAAAGGCTTATAGAGACTGACTTGTTCTGTAGTTAGCTTCAAGTGACCATTTGAGGAACTGCGCTTCTGCATTGGCCATGGAGGGTGCCACTTGGTGTTAGCATTCACATCCATATTTGGTATATTTGGCCAACAGATAAATATATTGACAAGGCAAACAAGTATTTATTTTGGCAGAACAGTCAAAAGTTCTTGAGTCACCAGCCTTAGATCAAACATATTATGTTATTAGGGCACATTCTCCTGCCTTTTCCAGTCACCTCATCTCCACACCTTCCTGCACACCTGGGCCTCATCCCCACATTAGGCCACACCTGCCCTTCATCAACCCTACTGTGTGTGTATATATATATATATATATATATATATATATATATATATATATATATATCAGCCTCTCACCTGTTGCTATTTGCCAGATCATTTGTTGTGCATAATACACCTTCCTGACCTTGTTCTGGTCTGTGGTTGGAAAGATAATTTTTGCTTTTGGAGTTTGCCTGCTCCACTTTTGGACTCAGTGGTCGACTGACTGCCTGTTGCTGACTTGTTTTCTCAACACTGACTGAAATACATTGTGTTTAAACCTGATACCATGAGCAGAAATGTAAAAAAAATCAACTGTTTTAGCAGCTAATTAGACTAGAGGTGAAAAGACCCTGAGCACCACAAGCAAGTGGTGAAAATGAAAGCGAACCAAGTTGTTCAATTACTTTTGGTCCCCAACATTTAGTAAAAAAAAAACAACCAGGAGTAAAAGCTGACTCAGGGTGTGGGAGTTGTAAAGGTTTGGTAGTTATTTAACTGGCACCGGTTGGTTCTATTATTACATGCAGATCAATGGGTTTGATGCCAGCACAGCTAACAATAACATGGTAGCAGATTGGGAGTTTGATTCATCGGTTTTCTAGCTTGGATCTGATATTTATTTGACATTTAAATTCAGGCAAGCAGTCTACAGTGGAGATTCACTTTGTATTTAACTTGAGGTGGATGACAGAGACCACAAAATACTTTGTCCTCTTCATTACATAACTGTTCAACAGCCTAAGAATGCTACCCGTTCCAACTTTCATTGCAGAAATATATTTCCAGTTTGTGAGCAATAAACCTTTTGGCAAAACAGGATTATGCCCACTGCAATCGTGTGTGAAGCAGTTAGACAATTGTTCATCCATTTATGAATGAAAAGGAGGCAGTGGAGTGTGTTGTGGCAATGCTGTAGTTAGATCAATACAATAGAGTGGAATTGTCCCTCCCGACAATACACTGGTGAATGATGTGGTTATGCTAATCATTTCAGGCCTGTAGTCACTTGCTACAGCAATAACGGATGCTGGATGTACAGAATCTAGATTTGTCTTTGTAGAGCAATAAGATCAGCCCTCTCTCTGTTTGCAGCTATACTGACACACAGGGGGAAAAAATCCAGTGAGAGCATCACAGAGTGAATCAATTTTCATCCACAATAGTGTTATTTCCAGAGCCTTTTATATGAATTTCCAAATTATATATCAAAGTAAATATTCTGTCCATTGTATGTGTATAAAGCTAACTAAGTTAACATGGTCTTTCACTCAGCAGCTGACACAGGAACGTGCCCAACTTGTTGCCATTTTTAGCTCTCCCCTGAGCTCTTCTGGCAGGCCTAAAAACTAAGCCGGTCGGGTCAGTTGGTGCGCTGACAAAGGGCCGGTTCTGCGCCTGGTGTGCTGAAAGCAGTAGGGTGGAAAAGACCTGGTCTGGCTTGGCTTGATTTATCTGCTGATTTGAAGCGAGGCAAGATGGCAGAAAAAAATGCCAACACCTGACACATCGGTTAACGTGGCTCACGGCTGGGCTCTGCTCCAGAGCTGTCAAGGCCAATAATGTCAGAGGGTGTTCCGCGCACCCACCCTGCCCTAACATGCACACATATAGGATCATGACAACATGTGCCTCATGAAACCATGGAGGAATAGCTGTGTTAAAACACAAGATGTAAAAAATGTATTCACATGCTAAGAGTATAACCATGTTCTGTATGTATGTTAAAACTAATTGTTGCAGAAAGCTCTATACTGTACAACACAAAGAATCATCATCAACCCTTCGACTGGTGTCACTTTGGGAACTCAAAATAGATGATGGCAGAGAGATTATTAAGTCGTCTAATTTTTGCTCTGAAGTTATCTTGCTACTATCACAGCCATTAATTATTTATCACCATACATGGCATCTGTAAAATATCACTGTATACTGTTCATAAAATGATTATTGCTTTAACAGAGGAGAAAAAGACACACTTTTACTTTGTGATAAGCTTATCTATACCCACACAAATTATTGATATTTTTTAATGAGAAATGCACTTCAAAAAATAAAATAAGACTACAAATGAAAGTGCAATCAGTTGCTTTATTTATAATTAATTCTCACATTGAGTTACGTAATGAATGTAATGTACTATTAAAGACTTTTTTTGTTTTACTAAAATATGCGAAAATTTTACCTGGTATCACTCCACATATTATAGGTCCAATGATTACAGTTGGAAGTACCCACTGCATTGCTTATATTAAAAATATCATCATACTCCTTCGTGGTTTCAGGTAAGATAACTTTTCAAATGGATCGTTTAAATTCTGGGTGTACAACCAGGATTTTCAGAAAATACTACAACTCCTCACAGACAGCACCAAAACAAAGAATCCTGTTTGTTCTGTTTTATTCATATAACTATTTATACATCTACACCAAGAGGTCTTCTTTTCATATTTTATGAGTATAATTAAAACATTTATCAGTCTCCATACAGTAACAGCAAGGATAACTTAGACTTCAGAAAAAAAAGTCAGCCGACAAGAGCACTGTAGTGTGACTCCGATGTTTGCGATGGCCACAGTGTTGACTGGCACAGTCAAAATCTCAGCTCACCTCAAACTAAGAAGCAATCTGCCCCAACCCATTGACCCATAACCCTTTCTTCCAAATCTGCTCACCCTTCACAGCTCTTTTCACTGAACTCCCTGCATGTGTGTCAGTGTGTGTGTGGAACTTGGAATGCATAAACTGTATATGTGTGTATGTGCCTGCAGGTATACATGGTGTTTTACAGTCTGTTTATGTGCTACGTGTGTGTGTGTTTTGTATGTGGATGTGTGTCTGCATTGTTTTGAGCCAAGATGACTTTGTCAATTTGTCCTCCCACCAATTTTCTCGAGGGTGAGTCTTTTGTCTGAAAACTGGAGGGTGCACTGCACATACTAATGAATGTGTCACATACAGTAACATGCACTCCATGGCCACCTGTAATTAAGGGATAACGCACGGTTCTACAATGCAGGATAAATAAACTGATACACGTGTTGTTCTTCTTTGACGTCACAGCAGAATAAGCTACTGAACAAAGTGGATATAGGTGAATAATCAGTTAGCGTGTATACAGACAGGACTTTACAACTAGGTCAGAGTTTATGTTAACATCTATTCATTTACTACCACATCACTGCTTCTATTAGCACATTTGATTCAATATAGAAAATACCTTCTGCTTTGTGTTTAATTAAAGCTTTTCATCTTCACAGTTTTTCTACAAGGCCAGTAGTTTTGCAAATTAGAGCTTGTCAAACATTTTGTTAAATGTATTATGCTGTCAGCTCTGTAAAATGTACTCAGTGATTATTCAGTTAAATAAAAATGCAAATGCTAGTGTTGTTAGAGGAGTTGAGGAAGTGTGTAGCAGTGTTGTTGAGGGACTGAGCTTAACAATATTTCTTGAGGCATCTCTCCTCAGGATAAATAATCCCACCGGTCAAACAATAAAGGTCAGGCGACGAATGGCATGTAGAAAACTCTTTTTATGAACACTTTTATGAACATGACATTCATGACACCAAAAGCCAGGAGGCTAACTAGCTTATCTATGTAGCTGCAGGCTTCTATGCTAGTTAGAAGTTGAATGCTGAATATAGCTTTTTTAAGGAAATGGCAAGGCCGCTGGGTATTATGAAACTCCTCCTTTGAGGCCTTTCAGTGGACTTTTCTTTAAAGTTACCAAAGCCAAAAAGGCCTAAAACTTTGGCTCTGCCAGCCACTGCAATGTGCAAACAGAGAGCACTGTGAATTTGACTTGATATTTGATCTTTTTCATTAGATACTGCACGGTTAAAGGTGCAGCCAGTCATATTTCATTGCCTCTTTGTGCAAATAATTTCTGAACAAGTGCTGGTGAGCATTGCCAGTCACTTCTGTTCTTCTTTCTGCTGAGATATCAAACTTTCTAAACAGACAGCAGACAGTCCAGCACTGTTCTTGGAAAACTAACCACCACACAACCTAACTGGACATCAGAGCAGGGTGTACACGGTTAAGGGAGCTTTGGACATGATGCAAAGCTGACTTTATGCAAGCTATGGTGCAACTAACATTGACCAAACTGATGTTTTTGTTGTGTTGTGGGTGTCTGCTAATCACAGTATCACTTTCACAACATCCAGCAGTACCAGTATTCTCATTTTCACCATTAAGGTCAATATTTAAGCAAATTACTTGTAAACATCTGCTTTGTTACTGCTAGCAGTGACGTGTCTATGCTATGCGACAGAAGATAGCATAGAACATATTCTATGCAAGCTGGTATCACTGGTACCAATGGTTGTAATATACATGCCGGTCCACTGTGTCCACACCATTTTTTCAACATGTGTTCTTTCTGTGGTCAAGTTAGCAAAAATGAGTATGTAACTGGTTATACTCTCAAAATAAAGCTTACTGGCATTGCGGTATAGTTAGGTTTAGTACCTGACAAACTGACTAAGTTGTCTTTAAGTTCAAACAAGTCAATGTTGACATTTGGTTTCAACACAGGGGTCAAACAGCAGCCTCCTGGGTGAAATCCTGTGTTTGCTTGACACTTCCCTATACAGACTTTGTCAAACTTAGCCAGTGTGTCAGTGAATTGAGATATAAAACAAGTGATGCCCCAACTTCCTTTCAAATCTCTAGGTCCGGACCCCCAGGTTAGGATCTAGTGCTCCAGTGCAGTGGTTCACAGTCTTTTTCCTTTAGGGACCCCTTTCCCTTATCATTGAGTAAGTTGAGGCCCCCGGACTGAGCTTAAATGCATAAAAATAAGACTAATAAACAAACTAATTAATAAACTACAATTGACCTTACTTGGATGAATTTTGAGCAGATTATATTATATCATCAGAGATGAGTTATGATATTTTTTAGGAATGTTTTATAATTGTGTCTGCTCTATGAGCTCTTAACTATGCACTTATCCAATAAAGGACCAGACTGTTTAGAAGAGTGAAGACTCGAGGGTCTCTCGAAGTACAAGATAATGATAATCTAAAGGTGATGAAATTGTTTTATACTTTTGAATTGCACTTTGTTTGATTTCACTTGTCGTCATGTTGCTGTTTCTTGTGGCTGCTCTCCAGGCACTGGAGGAAGATTGTCCTGTTTGATTTCTCCCATGGTTCATTACTGAGAAGTTTGTCATGCTTACTTCAGCACGCTATCCTTGTCACTGATGCAATCTCCGATGTCGTTTGTTCAGATATTTCCCAGTAAAGCACTTAGCAAAGTAAATACAACAGTGACTATGAACTCTCTAATAACATTTAGATGTTAGATTTTTTTCATAGCACTTTTCTGTATCTTATTTATTCATCTTCGCAGTGTGTGTATGCTCCTGACAACACCTAGATTAAATATTTAATCTATTTTGTGTATCTTAACGATTCATCTGCTTGTGTGTCAACTTTGAAGTTGACTGTCAGAGTGTTTTCAGTGGCTGTGTTTTTACTTGATCTAACGTTGTACAAATGTAAGATAAATGCAGTTGCACAATGCTGGATAAACAAATATCATCTCTACACAGTCCACATTCACATTTTCATTTCCCATCATTTGGCTTGTGCATATTTTGCTACTTCATACGTGTAAATGAGGTATAGACAGTATTAGACATATAAAGCAGCACAACACCTACAAAGCAGAAGAACATAGGTACATAGTATTTAAAACAAGGCTATTCCATTGCCCTGTATTGCTCTGTACAGTTGTTTCCATTTTTTGAGGTCACTCAATTTATATTTAACCTTTTTGCCTGGCAGCATGTCGGCCTTTTCCTAATCTGCTGGTGTTTTGTAATGTTAAAATTTTCACCTCTGGACCCACACTGGCACTGAATTTGTCCAAAAACAAATTCTATTAACATTCTCTCCTTGTTTTGTGTCTCTCAGCTTTAGTGCTATCTCTAAAAGAGATTAAGAAGAAAAAAGCAAAAACAAAAAGGACCTTTTTTTTCTCTTCCCTTTCTAGATGGAACAGCTTTATACACAACTTAAGGCGGCATAACATCCCTAGGTCCTTGTTGGGGTAACACGCTGCAGGGCAGACAGATAAACCATGTCCTCCATTACTTCAGACTAGAATGCTGAGTGTGAGTGAACATCAGCAGAATGCACTTCCTTCTGCAATCAGCCCTTTTTTGCCAGTGAATGACAAAGTGGCGCAGATGGGCAGCTGTAACCCCGGAGCAGAATTTGTTTCAGTTAGCAGTTGGCCGAATGAGGAATATAACATGTTCAAACAGGAGGAGCGGAAGGACGAGGACAATTCGGCGATTGTCGGATGGCAGTTGAGGCGGTGAAGACGTGTGCGGTGTAAAAACAGAAGCTCGGGGGGTTGGTGGGCTGGTGTCAGATGCTAAGACATACGTAGACATGATGGGTGGTGAAAGCAGGGCAGCTTGTGAGCACATTTGATCCTTGGCAAGGCTGTGTCAGATCAAGGAAAGTGTTTGGCCTCTCGAAAGGCAGCTGATCAGAAGGAAGCGATGTGTGAGAATGACTGTTCTGTCTGTGTCACTCCTCAGCTTTATTTATCCTTTTTAGAAGTCTGTTGAGCATGCATACTCTTTTCCCAACGATGCCCTGCTTCATATTCATCCTCTTCCACGCATCCACACTTGGGAGTCACAGATTTAACTTGAACTGACAGTTTACATGGTCATTTAAAAACAGAGCAAGTTTCAGGGCCTTCAATTCAATGAAACCAATTTAAATCAAACCTGCGCTGACAGTGCAAAACACGATTTTAATAAATTGTTTGTAATTGCTAAAAGTTAACGTTCTCCTTTGATAGCAGCTTAATAAAATAACCTAGAGGAGGGCGTCTTCCTCCCACAGAACATTTGAATCGCTCTTGGTCGCAGAGAAATTAAAGGGACCTGAGTAACAGTCTGTGAGAGAAGGACCCTTGAATTTGTTCAATATGATGTAAAGCCAGAGGGATGCTTGTGTAAATGTCTTGGGTCTGTCACCTGTGAGTGAGGTGCATGCAGAGGTTGCGGTAAACTGGCAAACAGTCCGATGGCATGTACCCAATGGAGGGAGAGAGTGAAAGCAAATTGTTTTTTAAACTAATACTGAAACAAGAAATATGTACGGAATTATCTTGTATCTACAGGATTTATTTTTAATAGCACATAATTCAGCAAGTTATTACCATCAAGTCCATCAATTACCATAGATCCCTGTGTAAACCTGATACTGTACGTGTAGTTTACCCTTATATACTAAAATCACTTAAATTGCACTGTGCTGTGCCATTATAATTATTTATTTACACTGTGCAATTATCTCCTGCTGTTAATCCTACACACCATGTGTGTGTATACAACGTAGTTATTAATTAGCATATTTAAGGTAGGTCATTTTTATTCCTCTGTCAAAAGAATTTAAAGCTGAAAGTGTGGAGCTAAAACAAACACTTGTATTTATAAGGAATCACACAAGACAGACAAAAACAAACTGATCTGACAGTAAACATGGTAAATGGACTGTACTTATCTAGCGCCTTTCTAGTCTTCCGACCACTCAAAGCGCTTTTACACTACATATCTCATTCACCGATTCACACACATTCATACACTGATGGCATTAGCTGCCATGCAAGGTGCCAACTGCTCATCCGTTTTAGGAGCTAACCATTCATACACATTCACACACCGATGGCACAGCCTTCAGGAGCAATTTGGGGTTCAGTATCTTGCCCAAGGACACTTCAACATGCGACATCCAAATAATGTTACATAAGACACGTCAAACGCATGTTTTAAAGCTACAATCAACTCCTTTGTACTGTAAGTAGTAAAAGAGCATTTCACACACGATGTCACAAGATTGACCATGCATGTATTATCAGAATGTTACACTGTGATTGCAGCTATTGACGGCAACAAAACTGTCACACTCTTTTTCTCATGCAGGTTTCTTTCACATTGTTTGGTTCAAGGTACCTTGTGGAATATTCTTGAGTTATAAAGAAAAAAAAAATAAGTTATATTTACATTTAGTGTTTCTCTCCAAAACACATTGTGTGTATCTTTGAGGTCAAAAAAGTCATGTTTTCTTCCTCATAAAAACATTTTATATTGTGTTTACATGTGTTTCAAAGCTAGCAGTCTTCTTATCAGGTTACCGCCATCCACCATTGATTGGCGGGATAACATGAAACCAACAGCAGGATGTAAATTGCATCACTCCTATACTTATGCACATGCTTGCACATTTATACAAACTGTGTGCTATTATGCCTCGAGTGATCTTTGGTGTATAAATCCCAAATATAAAGACTGTCAACAGTTTTACAGACATGGCTCTGTAATTGCTGTGAAAATAAGTTTTGGGCAAGCGGCAACCTCCGTGACTGTGAAATGAAGCCCACGCAGAAGTGCCAAAAACAGCAGTTCCACGAGCCACTTGAGGCTGGCTGCAGAACAAACAAAACTCTACAAGCCCCCCATGTTAAAATGTCCAACTTCATAACAGAAATAAACATGTCAGTACAAAAAATGGTTTTGGTTTGGTATTTCCCTGTTGATTGACAGGTGGCAGACTTTGTTTAATCAGCCTCGAACACGAAACAGACGATCCACGTCTTTGCCCATTTTTAGATTACATAGGAGGCGGAGGAGGCATCACTGCTAACATGGCGGCGGCCAAGGCCACCACACTCTGAGCTTCAGAACGGCTCTTTAGAAACCTGTGGGTGACGTCACAGATACGACGTCCATGTTTTATACGGTCTTGGCCTGCCGTTCTGCCGTCTTTGTTGTCAATATCATTTCAAGTACCTCTCGCTGATGTAAAGGAGATATGCTGCAGAAGCTGTCCCTCATGGAAACTTATCACGTTTCACCCCATGTGCCATGAAAAGATGTCTTTGACATGCTGTGTTGTGCCGATAAGTGATTAGAGCTGGTTAGAGGTGACAGTAGTAGTAGACCGTTCAGTGTGTTGGGAAAGACAAACACCCGGCTCATTGGTTTGATCTCCATTCGGCGCCCTCCATACTCAAAATGTGTGTAGCGAGAAGGACTGGAAGGTACTTTGAACTAACACATCTGCGGAATAACATAGGTCAAGTGCATATACGTGTGTCTCAGCATGAATAAGTGCGTCTGTGTGCACATGGGATGTGGTATCAGTGTTAGTTTATCTGTATGAGGGAGCACCTGCCCCAGTCCTTCACAGTTCATTGCCTCTTTCCACCTAATTTCCATCCAGAGGTGTCAGAAGACTCTTGATTATTCTCCATAACAAAGTAAAAAGCAGCCCTAATTTACACTCCAGACTCCCTGCTGAGAATCATTATCTGCATTCGTAGCGTTGCACCAAAGGTCACACTGATTTCTTCAGTCACGCGCAGACAGACACACTACTCCAACTGGGTCACGGAGTCACAGAGATTAATCTTTCCCACTTCCCCGTCCACATTGGATGCCTCCTTTTGTTGAGCACAAGTGAAGAGCAGAAATTAAAGGCTGCTATCTCCTACTCTGCAGTATAACTGGAAGGTGGTTAGTTTTTTCTCTGTAATTGAATTTCCCCTGGGCAGTCAAAGTCCTTTGAACCAGGGCTTTGATTCTACTGTCAACACTGGTGACAGTGTCAAAGGAAAATGGGAATTAAAGAAGGGCGGTGTAGTCTTTCCTCTGGTTCAAAGGAGCGATCAGAGCCCTACTTTCTGTGTGATAAACATGGCCTGTTTAAAATGTTATGGCCCTGGAGTTTCACTACTCAGCAGGTACTTCGTAACTCTTATTACTGATTTTAATCTTAAAGTCCTGCAGTTTTAGATGTTTTGAGCACTTAAATGACTTTTTCTCAAGGTCAAAATTTGTTTTCTAACATGCTGATGTCTGAACAATGTACTGTGAGTTCAACAGTCAACCCAAAACAACAGTTTTCTAACAATTTTTCATGCCTTGTTACATATAATTAGTACAGTGATTCACAAACTGGGGGGTAGAGTTGGATTAATTTTACCTGCCTCTAAAAGTACCCCATTATTCCCACTCATTGTATACAGTATTGCGTAGATGTCCTAATGTCAGATTGGCAAGCAAACATGGCAACATCATATACCACTTTGATTTAACACAAATGTATTGATGAATTTGCCCCATGTACAACCAAGCACGGTGTTAATTAAATAGTAAGACTATCATATATTTATATCTGCAGGTAAAAACACAGTGGAATAACACTTTTAATCAATCTTACCTTTAAAAGCTCAGAGTTTATATTCACATAATCTGATCAGTGAGCGAAGCTTGTAGAAAAATGCATATACAGAAATCTGTATTCTGTTCTAACTTTTGGTGTTTGAGTAGGACCTCAGCACAAAAGGCAGACATCTAACTAGATTCCTTTTAGCTTCATGTTGCAAACACTGTCAGAACTTGCTAAATTTGTAAATTCATAACATTTCACAATACTACATTTTCAATGCTACATTACAAGAACACGGAGGTGGCTAATGTTTCTGTCAATAGGTTACAGGAAAGTAGAATTCCCTTGTGTCGACAAATGCATCACTCGGTCTCACCCATCTCGCTTCATTCAGCTGCTGAAGAGATGGGTGCAGAGGTTGATGGTGACATCTGACCAGTTAAAATGCAGTTTAATCAATGACTCCACTCCACATTAATCTCAGCTAATGTCAGAGAGGCTGGTAATAAAAAATGTATAATGCACCTCGCTGGCCTCACACAATCTCCATTCTCAGCTTCATTAAGTGGAAAAAAAAGATAATTTTCATGTAGTGGAAATAGGATTTTGATGAGGTATAGTAAATGTTTTGAGAGACATCATGGGCATCGCTTTAGGCAAGCAAACAAAACTGGTTTTGTATTTGGTCCCCCGTGATGCCAATCTCGGGGGTGAAGACGCATCAAGAATCTCGTCAGATTGATTCAGATTCTTCTGATTCTTGCATGCTTGCAGGGTGTTTTTTGTTTGCTTGAATAATTCAGGAATATTTCCTCCTCATCTCCCTTTAAATGTAATCAAGCCGGGCTGTAATTATATCCTTCGGAGGACCTTTCAACATACCTTCCAGGCACTTATTGGGAATTTGCATTTGTAATTGCTCTCTCTTCCCGCCGTGCTTCGCTGATTTGTAGAATAGCAATAAACAAAACATGTCTCCGAGTGCTTCCAACGGAAAATCAATAGGGAATCATTTCTTTTAATCATCTGATACTTTGATTGGAGAGGAGCAGTTTAATTTTCAAGTGTGGAACCTCAGCCAAACCAAGTAACCAAAATGTCTTAGGTTTGGTTCACACACACACAAAAAAAACAATACTCCATCCATCAGCAGCCATTTGTTACGTTGAAGTGTCCTCCTTGAGCAAGACCAATGAACCTTCTCCTGCTTTGAGAGTATCGGCTCCATCTATGAGCAGTTCCTTAACAGTTAAAATAATTAAAATCTCAATTAGTTAAGTTAATGAGCAAGAAAAATATTGACTCAGACATTATTTTCATGATGATCAGCTGATCAAGTTCTCCTTCAAGATATGTAAATGTTTATATTTATGTTAAAGAAGTGACACCTTTGAAGACTGTCTTCGAAGCAATAAATTAAAGAAGAAAAATAAAAAACAAATGTTAAATACAGTTTAATTTTTTTGGTTGGAAATAATAGTCACTCACATGCATTATAAATTCACATTTTTTATGGATTATAAATACAGATTTTCTACCCTATTTAACTATTTAACCAAGAAACATCCCATTGAGATTAAAGATCTTTAATTTTCAAGAGCTGAGACAGGCAGTAGCACAAACAAAAAAACAAATTACAAACAAATTAAATGAATATCAAACAAAACAGACAGTATTAAAATGCTGTCCAAGTGCAGTCCAAGTCATGAATCCAACGATATCAGTTTAAGTAACAAGCAACTAACAACCAGTAATTCTGTCTCCAAGTCTTCTAAAATGGATTTAAAAGCATTCAAAGAAATCAGATAATGGAGTTTTATAACGTTCTGTAATACAGTAGAATATGATCATACAATATTTATTTCTATATGTCTAATATTTTTATGTCAATTTACAACAACCTGTACAACTGTGCCAATCTACCACTGGTTGTTTTAATTTTTCTGTTGTATACTGTTACTGTGCTGTAGCTATGTAGTATTCCATGCAGGAAGATAATTTTCACACTCTTCTCACCTACAAAGATCTGATTGGTTGCGAGAAATATGGGTGGTGATTAAGAGAACTAAGCTACTGGCTGTTGTATACAAACTTTGCAGTAGCTCATACTTACCACGTTGTGAGTTTTAGCAATAAATAACTGTTGAATTCTGTGCAAGTTATTTACTTTTGTAATATAATTTTCTCAGCATGATATTGAAAACAACATTGACCACAAAAACAAAATCACAACTGGACACTGCGCATTTAACAACGATGACAAGAAATGACCCCAAAGTTCCATGTTTAAACTGGGAGCAGACCAGTACAGCCACATTTTAAAAATCTGTTCAATCTCCACATCCCGTTTTTACGAGGTGGTGTAGAACACATCATTTCCAAAAAACAGAGAGCTATGCTGCACATTGCATAATAGTATTTTAGCAGTCAAAAGAGAAATGCAAATGTAAGACACAGCGTAATTCAATTGAGCATGTTCCTATTGATATCCAGATTTGCTACAATTCCAGTAAAATCAAACAGGGAGGAATCCATGTTTTGTTCAGCAAGCTGCGTATTCAACAAGCACGTCCTCTTTTGAAACAACAAATGCAGTATTTAATTCGATTTTCCTTATTATCATCTCTCATTTGCCATTGTCCCCTCTTTTTTTCTGTCTGGCTTCCTAGGAAATAAAGTGCATTCAATTATTTCAAGGTCCATTTCTTTCCACAGCAGGCTGCAACTGATGTGTATGGAGGGAGGGGACAGGCTGGCTAACCGCTGGGTGATGTGTGGTTTATGGATGACTTATTCTGGGGCTCTCTGGGAGTCTGTGTCTAAGTGTGGCTCCTTAAGGGCCGAATTAGCCCCCTGATCCACTAATCAATTTGGAGAGGGAGGGGAAAAAAAATTAATACAAGGACCATTTTTACATATTCCATGCAAATCCACAGGTCTGCAGGTCTGAAACAAAAAAAATAAATCTATATATGTCCTCCTCCTGCTTGACCAGCCGCCTGGAAAAAAAAAAAAAAAAAAAAAGAAGATATGCTCTTCTTCATGAATTTACCCTTTTCTAACCGTTGATAATTCATCATATAAAGATAAATTCACATGTCAGGTCACTGATCGCAACCCGCGGCAATTATGCTCAGGTACAGAAGTGTGTGAACGTCTTCCCTGACCTGTATAAATCATATCCTGTGGCATATTTGAGGTATTATCATGCTATAATGAAATATTCAAATACGGCCTGCCTGCTTCCAGCACGATGGAGCAGGTAAGTCTGTAATGATGACATAACGGCCTGGGAGGAATAAATGGGATTCATGGGAAATGAATCAGAGTCTCCAGGACTCTCAGTGTGACGGATGAGGCCAGAAAGTGGGTCAGAACCACAGGTTGGTTGGCTGCACAACTGGGCCGAGACACAACGCCCAGGGCAATGAAGGAGTGTCTGTGCTCTGTGCAAAAATGGCACTCTCTACACAGTTTCCCTCGTTAGCATCGCTGATTCCTGTATTCCTTTTTTCTAAAGAGACCATACCTGAGAGATCGAACAAATAGAGGCAACACTGACCCTTTTTAAAAGCGTGGATCTGTGCCTGAAATAAACTTTTTGAGTCCTTAAACCTGTATGTTCACGGAGGCGGACGGTGAAGACAGAATGCCTGGCAGTGGCCTCACCAAGATAAACCAATAAGTGATTCATGCATTAAACATGAACTGCTCAGTTTGTGCCGTCCCTGAGAGTTAAGGCTTTGAAAGGAACTCATTCATATTTTAATCACACTGGAGGTTCAATTAATCATTGCACGGTTTAAGGGTGAAATTGATGAATATTCAGTTGCCAAGTGAAACGACTTCTGACCCCGGCTACTTGCATTGGTTTTAATCATATTCCTGCATATTCCTTGCGTTTCATCCGCCGGTTGTAATCTCCGAGGAGAAGCGTCATACCGCTCAAGGTTGCCTTTTTTTCTCCGTCAAACATGTTGGTTTGTTCCATGGGATAAAAAAACGTCTAAAAATAGAAACATGACAGTTGTATTCTGGTAACACTGACAAGAAGAGGCATGAAAGTAGAATAAAGTCTGCATATTCATCCTCTGCGTGGTCTGAGGACCTGGAGGCTTTGGGAGTTGCGAATGAACTGTTGGAGACTTGGATATTCAGACAAGTGACTCTTTAACCAGATGTCAACTATTATCTGTGTTTCTGTGAGCTTCATTTAGACAGGTTACTTTCTTTGACAGAGGGTTTCTTCATTGGGGACATGCCTACATAAAAGCATATTACAACCCAGTCCTAGTTATCATATTGTGTTATCATATTGCGCTAACCAAACCACTGCCAGTGATTGTGGCCATCGTGGCCAGCTGCTGGAATCACCTTTACAATAAAATGTAGCCACAGGTTGGTTTTAACCAACTCTGATCTTCATCCAACTATCTAAGAACGGATTTCCCCAGCTTCCTTTCCTCATTTACAGTCTAACAATAATATAAGTACATTTATATAGCGCTTTTGAAAAAAACAGTCTTTATAAAGTGATTTACTTACATTGAACCCTGTTAGGATGGCCATGTAGCGGCTGGATTCACAAAGCAGGAGGCATATACAGTATTGACATACTGGACATGCAGACTTTAAAAAAACCATACTGCAGACCACGAGCACAAGTGGTCCTACCAGCAGCCGCGTGTGGTGGAACTGGCAGCCTTATATAACCTGCTCCTGCTACCAACCTAGACCCTGACACAGTATCTGCCCCTCCCTTTACATTCCAACATAACAAACATCACACAAAAACCTTAAAATACATTTACACTATTCAATATTATCCATTAGTCTGTATGTTCTAGCTGTGCTGTACATTACCAAAGAAACTATTAAATCCCAAGAACTGATTAAAGTGCACTTCCCCCTACACCAATCAGCTCATGGTATGGTCCGGAACCTTTAAATAGTGCTCAGCTAGCCTGGGGACTCTTTTCACCCGAACACCCTGGAGAGAAGACAACAGGTGAGTGACTTGCACACATACACACATTTCATTCATAATACTACACAGATGCGTCACATTTTACCAAATACTTTTAGTTGCACATTACTGCAAAGCTCATCTTTGTTTTCCGGCTACCAAACTAGCCAAACTAACTGAATGTTTCTCTGAATGAAGGCCTGGTCTCCTATCAGTCCCTACTGAGGGCAACACAGAACCTGCACATTCACTGCTTTGTTTTGTGCCTCATTCTTTATTTATATCTAACTCATTGTGATATCAAATTCCTATGGCTATGAAAGGTAAGCAATGAAGACTCCTTCATTACAAACCCAAAAAGTTAAAGGTAACATGAGGTTTCAGATACAGCAAAAAACACGCCAACAAACAGAGATGCAATTAAGAATAGATTAAAACTTAAATCAGATTTAAAGTTATGAAAAATAGAACTAAAGGGATGCAGGGAATACTACAGGGAGTGAATTCAGATAAAACAAGTGTTTTTTTGGGGCTTTTTTTTAATAAAAGGATTTAAAGATGGAACAGATCTGATTTTACTTGTCCTTTCTACAGGAGCCATAATAGAGAAAGGGCAGTTACTTTTAATCTTTAGACTGGAATGTGAAAAGTCCAAAAGGGCCTTGTGCGAGGATCTAAGTTAAAACCTAGACCTAGACTTAGACAGACTTTATTGTCATTCAAAGCACATTTTCAATGTACTTCAGTGTGACTTATTTACAGAAATGTAGCATCTAACAGAAAATTATATGTAGCAGCAGGATGTATTATACAGTGAAAAGACAATATGAATAATAATAATAATAATAATGAGTTATGTGTTATACAGTATGTAGCAGCACGATATATTGTACAGTGAATAGACAATATGAGTAGTGCAAATATCTGTACCAGCAGGATGTACTGTAACAGTGAATAGACAGAATGAAATAGTGCAAGATAGTAACAGTTTTTAGTGCAGTAGAGTTCACAGTGGCCATGTAAAGTGACTAGTGTCATATATATGGGAGGGGGGTTATTGGGAGTTTAATAGTCTTATGGCGTGGGGGATGAAGCTGTTGTGAAATCTGGCTGTTCTGCTTTTGATGCTGCTGAACCTCTTACCAGAGGGCAGCAGGGAGAACAGTCCATGGTGGGGGTGGGAGGGGTCTTTGGTGATCGACTGAGCCCTGGTCAGGCAGCGTCTGTGAGCAGTGTCGTGGATGGCAGGAAGTGCTGTCCCGATGATTCTCTCCGCTGTCCTCACCACTCTTTCTACACATTTCCAGTTTGAGGCGTTGCAGGCCCCAGACCAGACAGAGATGCAGCTGGTCAGTATGCTCTCTATTGTCCCTCTGTAGAAGGTGGTGAGGATGGGAGGGGGGAGGTTTGCTCTTCTCATCCGACGCAGAAAGTGCAGACGCTGCTGTGCTCTCTTCACTAGAGCAGAATTGTGAAGAGACCAGGTCAAAGTCTCTGTGATCTGCACCCCCAGGAATTTGGTGCTTCTGACCAGCTCCACTGCGGCGTCGTTGATGAGGAGGGGGGTGTGACTTGGCTGATTTTTCCTGAAGTCAACGACAATCTCTTTTGTTTTGTTGGCCTTTAGGATTAGATTGTTCATGTCACACCAGTCCACCAGATGTTTCACCTCCTCTCTCTGTAGGCCAGTTCGTTGTTGTCCCTGATGAGGCCCACCGCTGTCGTGTCGTCCGCATACTTAATGATGTGGTTCATACTGAACCTGGCACGGCAGTCATGGGTCATCAGGGTGAAGAGCAGTGGGCTCAGGACGCAGCCCTGGGGGGAGCCGATGCTGAGGGAGATGATGCTGGAGGTGTTTCTGCCAACCCGCACAGACTGGGGTCTGTCTGTGAGGAAATCCAGCAGGCAGTTACACAAGGGGGTGTTAAGTCCAAGGGGGGCCAGTTTGCTCACCAGGTGCTGGGGGATGATAGTGTTGAATGCTGAGCTGAAGTCCAGAAACAGCATACGCACGTGGGTGTTGTTCTTCTCCAGGTGATCCAGGCTCAGGTGGAGTGTGGAGGAGACGGCGTCCTCTGTGGAGCGGTTGGAGCGGTAAGCAAACTGGAGCGGCTCAAAAGAGGGGGGGAGTTTGGAGATGATGTGGTCCTTCACCAGCCTCTCGAAGCACTTCATCATGATGGGAGTGAGTGCGGGGGCAGTAATCATTAAGGGATGAGATTGTGGATTTTTTGGGCACTGGTATGATGGTGGCAGTCTTGAAACAGGATGGGACGACGGCATGGATCAGCGAGGTGTTGAATAGGTCCGTAAGGACGTGAGCCAGCTGGTCAGCACAGTCTTTGAGCACCCGTCCCGGTATGTTATCGGGGCCCACTGCCTTTCGTGCGTTGACTCTTCTCAGCGTCCTCCGGACCTCAGCTGTCTCAAGTCAAAAGGTCAGAAATAGCTGTCAAAGCTGTCAAAAGGTCAGAAATATAACTAGAGGCTGGTCCTTTCTGTGCTCTGAGAGAATCAGTCAAATCTTAAAATCAATTTTAAATCTTACTGGCAGGCCTGTAGGTGAGTTAAGACTGGTCTGGAGTTAAATATATGAAACATATGAATAATATGGAGATAAAATTCAAACTGCAGCGTTCTGAATGAGCCGGAGACATGAGATTGATTTTTGTAAGGTACTGAGAGTTGCAACAGTCTAGACGAGATGAAATACATTAATTACCTTTTCTAAATCTATCAATGCTGATTATTTTCTATGATAGATTTTTTGTTTTAGTTTATAAGATCAGTTATATTTTAGTAAATTTAATCGCCTTAAGTGATTTCCTGTCCAGTAAATCCTTTTTTTTCTCCCCCTTTAAATCAGAATTTCCAGCATTTCAACTCTCCCAGAAAAAACATAATTTGGACATCCATGCAATTATGAAGATTAAAATTATTTCCTTAGAAATCCATCAGAACTTTTTATTACTACTTATTACTTACTCACTTATTTTTTTAATACATTTGGTTACTTCTGGGTGAACCACCTTTGCTGCTCTGTATTAATGTACGCCATTGTTTTGTTCAAACTGGAATGTGGGCTGTGATGCAGGTAGTGCAACATTTATGTAGATAATGTAAAAAAAAACAAAAAAAAAACACCTCTTGGACTCTAGACACTTTAATGCCCCATAAAAGGTTTCTTTTACAGTCAGTACACAAACTGTGACAAACACTGAAAAAGATTGCCACAAAGACAGCAACCAAAATGTACCATGCTGTAAGAGAGACTGTTTGTTTGGAGGTCACATTTTTTCTGCTGCAGCAATCTTTTCAACATTCCCAGTCTTATTATTTTTCATTGAGGAGGAATCTGTCTTAGTTACACTGACACAGACGGTCAAAGTGATATCAAGGACAGTCTGAACATGGTACGCGACAACGAGACCCCACCGCTGAGTGCAAGCACAGGACATAAATGAGCCTTGCTGTCACCATTCAGAGTTATTGTGTCGACACCATTCAGCTCTGATAGATTTTAAGTTTTTGTTTCAATCGTGTTTACTTGGTGCTTTTTCATTCAAGAACATGTTGTAACGGCTTGGGTTTTATGGAACACTTTGAGAATTCACAAGGTTCAGTCAAAGGTTTAAAGGGTCAGAACTCCCTTGCATAGATTTATTTGTTAATTGCTAAAAAGATTTTAGAGATGCAATGCACCAAGCGGTGAGTAGAATGAAAGCACACAGGATTTTTATTATTTTCTGGCAAGTAAATGACAAGCTAAATAGTCAGTCACATATCAGTGGACTTCTCTAATAAAATGGACGGACATTGATCTGCTCTGTTATGGATGAATAAGGGTTGGACTAATCTTCTTACATGCACTATCGCCCCCCCCCGATTAACCAGGAATTAAATATGCACTGGGTTGCGCAGTCCTGCACAAGAACACCTTTTTTTTTAAAAAGAACGGCTGAGTATCTCCAGACGGCAATTTAGCGCTTTAGCTCCCCTGGCCATGCTGGCTGGGAAATTATGGAGCCAGGCGACTGAACACTGAAACATTAAAGGAGGATTCTCGGAGTGTCTCACTGGCTGCCAGAGACGCTGAAATGCAGATGAGTCCAAATGACTGGTAGAGCTTGCAGAGGAAAGGATTCTCAACCAGGACAGAATGGAGAGATGGAAAACGGAAAAAGGAACCAATACAGAGACACTTCCACTCATATCTGAGTCTTTTCTGTGACTGTCCATTTCTCTTCCAGAAGCCAAGCCAAGGCCAACATGAGCAGACAGGGATGTTGAAAAGACTCAGAGACACTAATGGACCAACACTAGTTGGTCCAATTAGTTTCACTGTGTGTTAATGATTGTATTGAAGCATTTCCAGACCAGACTTTCTCTCTGTCACTGCATCTTGTTACAGAGTTAATGTAGGCTCGGCCCAGTTAACAACATGCCAAGTATCTGGTTTGTTCCTCCAACTTCCCTGATTACTTTGGTTGATCTCTCGTCCACTCCACTTTCAGCTTCTTTCCTTTAACTCTATTTTTTACGATACTTTGGTCTCTTTTGTGTGTTGTAACACACTTTGTAACTAAAAAAAGTAAATATACAATGATAGATGTACTATTATGTATGATGTATTTATTGTTGTCATGAAAAAATCAAGGCGTATTCATTATTTATTCATTTACTTTGATAAAATCAGCACATATTGACTGCACACTGATCCTCTTCAGGGCTTTTATTGTGGACTGTATCCACTTACTGTTGCATCAGGAACAGGAAATAGTTTTACTGTCACACATTCTGTATATTGATATTGGATGATTCTCTGAAAGGTTCTACAACATTTCAGAATGTTCAAAGCCAACATGTTATAAATAATATTTATTTCTACATGATCTGAACATGGCAAATCTTTATAGTGAAGTCTGTGTCAGGACGAGAACTTGAGGAACTTGATGATAAAAGCCAGATGATCTGACCTTTGTGTTTCCCCTTTGCTAAATAAACATGTTATTTCCTGCACTAGGCTGATTGCTGTCATTGGATGCAAATTACACACTGCAAAAGCTTACAATATGTACATAATTTCTTACTGATACAGCACAAAATTACTTATAAATTATACAAATCTATTTGTATTTAAATAATAGTTCTATGTGGGGGGTTTTTTGTGTGTTTTTTTTTTTTTGTTGCTCTTGTTGTCTGTTTTTATCTACCTGTAAATTGTTCTTGTGAATACATTGACTCATACTTGCCAACCTTGAGGCCTCAAAAATAGGGAGAACCAAATTGTGGTGAATGGGTTCTCTTCTGAAACATTTGACTTTTTTTTTTCTTTAGAGACTTTTGCTGCATTCTGGTGACTTGATAAAAATAACAAAGTCACTCCAACAGCATTTTTTTTGTTAACGTGGCAGTACTTTCAAAATGCATGCTACTTTCCTTTAAATATTTCCATGAGAAATAGAAATTTTACTCTACCTGCCTCTGACTGAGTAGGACGAGAAGCATTCAGCTGTCTTTCCCATCAAGTGCAAGCCAGTGAATGACATTTGGAGTAGCTGTATTATTGAAAATAGTAGGGGCGTAGGGCTTATACACCAGAAAAAAGGTTGTGATAATGTGAAGGAAAAAAATGTGTGTAATCAGGAGAAATATGGGCAAAATTGGTGAGGAAACCAAGAGAGGTCCTGGGAAAACAGCAGTCAAATTGGTGTATATTACATCATACCGTATGTCTATATCCATGTGGTCTGCGTAGGTTTTGAATAAAGAAGTTCCTCCCATACATCTTATCTATATGTACTGATCAGATTTGCATTGCTTGGAGGAGAAAATAAAATCTGAACTGCAACTTTTTCAGCTTCAGTGTGAGCACAGCCTGAGAGTCAGAGCAGCAGAACTTTGCCTTTTTTTTGCCTCAGCAAAGTAGCAGCCTGTCTAAAATAAAGTTGTGCTGCACAGGAGAGGATCTGCTGCCCCTGGATACCGTGACGTGTCCGCTCCAGTTCCTGCGTTAAACACTAGTGGCAGAAGTATATGTGTGTGTGTGCGTGCATGTCTGTTTGTGTTAACATGCGTGTGCGTTGTGGGCATGTGTATGTAGACTTTCCTGTTGGTGTGTGTGTGAGTTTGTTTGTGTAGGTGATGGAGAGTCCACTCTGGCAGGAAGGCAGAGGGAAATGCATCACTCTAAATAACAGTGCTTAGAGTTGGCAGCGAGGGAGGGAAGGGCTGCCGAGCCTTTGGGGGATAGTAGGCGGACAAATGCATCACATGCTCTTTCCACAGAATCCGCAGACGGCAACCTTTTGCTCATATAAAGACGATAATGAATCAGAGTCAAGATGGATGTCAGAAAGAGCCACTTCCCCTCACCCTGCTCTCCGGAACAGCAGGTGGTCTCCAGCTTGTGACTTGGTTGTCTCTTGGCCATTGCTGTAGCATGAGTCATTGGCCTCAACATTAAGACCAAGACAGATGAAGCCAGGGCGCATACATATACATACATACAAGCATGCACTAACAAACACAAATCCACACCGGCCTCCTGGAACATCACTTACTCAGAACACAGCTGTTCCCAGAGGAGCTGAGGGATTCTGGGAGCTGCTTCGCCTCTGCAGCCGGTACGCTGCTGAATTTCAGGAACACAGGGATAAATAAATAGAAAATCAATGGGGAGTCATGGTGTGAGGATGCAGGGCTATTTTCCCAATTACAGAAAATGTTGCTCCTAGTTGATGGTGCATATCAGCCCTTTGCTGAGCCACCTGACATTCAGCACAATGCCTTTGATGTTAACAGATCTGGGTTGGCGTTCGATAGTGAACTGAATCTGCTAGTGAATATGAATCCAAAGCCTTTTAAAATCCTTGAAGTTAAGTTTAAATATTATCTTTCAAAGAGAGATCTATGCTACGCAAAACGTATCTAATTGAAATTGAATGTCATAGTTATTTTGTGTGTGGTTGTTTTGTTGTTTTTTTGCCCTCGTGCCTCGCTGTACAAGCTACCAGACAAACTTCCACTGAGAGAAAAGTGCACTGCAAAGGTCACTTTGTTGACCGGATTGCTATGGCACGGGTGTAACAGCCTGAACAACATAAAAACATGTGTGTCGATATGAGACTGGTGAATTTAGCATCCAAAATCACCCAGTCCTACTGGCGATGCTGACTTTATGTTTCCTTTGATTTAATGTTCAAATAAAAAACAAAAAATATTTGATTACATTGCCATGATTATTTTACTGCATACAGTATATCATTACATTACATCATTACATTTCAGTAACACAAACTTGAAACAGGATCCAAGCACAGTTTTGCCATTGCTGTGTTGTATCTGAAAGTGCATTTGGACACTGTACAGTACATTTCCAGAAAAAGCCTGGATTTTCACAAACTCCCTTATAAACCCGAGTCCTGCCTCCTCTAAAGTTTGAGAACATGCTTCATTTATACTAGAACAAAACTATAATTGCTTACCAATATGTATGTGAAAGATAAAAATAAGACTTTAATTTTGAAAACTGTCACTAAACTAAAATGAAATAAATTTGGTAAATAATTGGTTTGCAGTGAAAATGGAGTCGTTCATATGTTCGTATGGTGATGTATGATAGTGGGCTGCATTAGAATAGGATGGAAGAGTTATTTTGAAAATCTCTTTCACTGGGATTGGATCAGTTTGAATAGCTTTCTCCTGCTTTAAAGCACCATATGTGAGGAGAGTCACTATAAATTGGCACTGACAAACAATGTCTCTCGGGATTTGATTGAGTTGAATAATAAAAAAAAAAGATACCTTTCTACAGCTTTTTTTTGTGAAAGTCACTCTGGAAAGTTTCCTTGGGAAGAGCAAACTTTGAAATTCAAATTTGCCGTGGTGGCTGTGTAACAACACAGTGTGAGAAAGAAAATCTCTAAGCACAGACAGAGACTAGACAGCATGGCATCTTCTTTCTTCAAATACTGCCAAAATAATTGAAAGGAGTCCCTCTGAGGACAGATCATGAAATATTTTTTTGTTTTTTTTACACGATCTGCTAACTTCGACAGCTTTAAAGTGGCCTTGACAGCGGCGGGGATAACACTCCAGTTTTTCCATCTGTGATGCAAAAGGCAGTTCAAATGGCTGCTAAAACACGGCAAATAGCGCATGCAGCACCGTTGCTTAAAATGGTCCCGAAGCACATCTCTTCAACCGCTCCCAGCTGAGAAAAATGCATGAGTTTCTGGCCTAATTTCAGGTGGAGTACACTGCAAACGGGCCCATTTCTGTTTGTAAAGCAGCCTAGATATTCCCTTTCTCCTCAAGGGCTCTTGTGCTACAGAGTAGCAGCATGTGTTTCAATGGCAGCATTACGGCTGTTTTTAAGAGTCAATTGAAGACGCCCATCAAGGCTAACTACTTGTAATGAAGGCCGTTTCTTCCTCCTGACTTCTTCAAATTCAGCTGTAATTGTAGCTGAAATTACATTGCTTTGTGCTGCAGTGGGTTTTCAAGTCGACTGGCCTCACTGAACAATGAAGTCATCAAGTGAACATCTCACTTTATAAGAAATTTCTTTCTTTACTTAGTAGAGAACACTTACTGCTGCTTAGTAGTGGGCATTTAGGTCAGTGCCATTTCAAATCCGATATGAAACATATGACAAATAAGCCCGGTTTCCCATGTCATTCTGGGATAGAAATATGAAAGGACTCACAGTTACTGCTGGTATTTTCATAAGAGCTGTGTCAGTAATGTATAAACCTCAATGACAGCTTCACAAAGCCTCGCTAATACATACAGCACTATCAAATTAGCATTATTAGCAACTTAAATTACTTGAATCATAGGGGCATGCCTAAAAATCTATATGATCAAAGCTCAGCCATGCATGAAGTTTTGGTCCTACATTCGCACCATTACAATTAAGATTAATGGAATTTCATTCGTGGTGCTCACAGTATTGAAAAATGACATTTTAAAAACTACAACAACCTTATCCAATGCAATGGTGACACTGTTTATCTTGTGGTTCAATTCGATATAGTTAATGTCATCAGGATAATCATCCACTCGGTCTCAATACCGCTTTCCAGGGTACACATATTACAAACAATGAAAAATAAAGCTAATCAAATAATAATAACAGTTTGTTAGTCAAGTCAACTGACATCAGGATTTCTGTTTAAAGGCCTGTGAGCTGGGCTCCATGATTCTAAAAGCTGCTCTTTAATGTAACGTTTTTGGCTGCAGGAATTTCCAGCAGATATAGATCCCACCTTTTTATATGCTTTTGCTGCCAACCTTATGCAACCATTAGGTAGAGATTCCTGAATTTTTTTGGCCCAGAACCCTAATTTTAGGTCGAATTTCCGCTATGCTTGCTATTTGAAATAAAAGCACTTCTTGAGTATTGGACACTTTTCAATGACAAACGGGAGACTTCTGAAAGAACATTTTCCCCTACAATTACCACTCTGCTACTTTCTATAAGAGTCTTAAAGCACAGTATGCTGACATTGATGTTTATTTGAACTTGCCGTGTTTAATGAGATGGTTGTCCTTGCAGATCACTCCGCGGTCTAATGACATGGGGTGCATTTGAGAGTACACATCTACACTCATGCTTCACGTCTATCCTGGAACGTTACGTTGATTTTGTGCAAAGAGAACCACAATTGAAAAGAGTGAACCACAATGTGTAGTTCCTGCTTATCTCAGGAATTACACAACTATACATCGAATGTCAGGTTGCATCAGCCTTGTAAAGGTCATGGATCTCGAAGTTCAAAGGTCATGTGGCAAAATTGAAGCAGTTTCCTTATTTTTTCACAATTACATATCAGGTGACCTCAAGTCCCGAATATGAGGTTGGAAAATGATGGATTATGGTTGGATGGTGCAGTCCACCTCAACAGTTCTGTTAATGTAAGTGTAAGGAAAGAGATGTGAGGTATGGATCTGAAGATCACTGTCGATGGATTTACTTAAATACCAGCCATTTGCAGTGATCAGTACTGTCTTTCAAAGTCTGACTCGTCATGAATCATGCAGCACTTTTTATTCACTTCTGTTAGATTGAGGCTGAAATCTCACAGAGAAATCTCAAAACCCAGGCAAATAAAACCCAAACTATCTGCATGGCTAATAGACTCTGTGAGATAATGGATGAGCCAAACCTTTCTGTTAGACACCAGCTTGACACCCAAAAAAATCTTGTTATAGACTCTCATGCTTTCAATTAGTTTAATCAGCTGATTCGAGGTGACTGTCCGCTGCCCCAGCAATTAACGAGAGAGGTCTCAAGAGCTGCTGAGGCAGATCCCGAGGCAGAGCTGTCCACTTTATCTTAGCTTATGTAGAAACATAGGGTGCAGACAATGATTTAGTGCCTGGGCTTCTATAAAAGGTCACAGCTATTCATATTACTGTGAAAGACCTCCCATAAGGCCGCAGTACTGTATCACTAAGTAACATGTACGACTACTGTTTTTTCATCAGCTCGCTCACAGCTGCCTGGAGGTGTGTCTGGAGCTACAGTTCAGCAGGGAATGTGTGTGTGTGTGTGTGTGTGTGTGTGTGTGTGTGTGTGTGTGTGTGTTGGTGTTTGCAATAAGCTAATTATGAAGTTGTTGAGATACTGTAAACCCAGTTTTCTAAAAATGACTGGCAGCTCAAAATTAGAACAAATTATCACACAGCTTTGTTGTTTTGATTGCCAAGCGAGTGCATGCTGAGGTCTGTTATATCTGAAGTACAGAGCTGAATCCAAAACTGAAGTCTCGAGTTTTTGTTGATTTGGCTTCAAATTAAAAGTCAATCTCGCATTATTAAAATAAACAAAAATAAAACAACATGAAAATGTGGTGTTTTAAAGCATAAATTATGCACAAAACTAAAAATATAAACAAAACTTTGTGGAAAAAACTCAACTTGTAAAACTAAAAATATCAGATGTGTGCAGGCTAAAGAAGACATTTTGTAATCTTTACACATACTGGAAATAATAGCAGATCTCATTAAATACTAAAATTAAGCTTTTCTAAATCAATTTACCAAAGCCACTGTGTTTGGTTAGAGGCTGAGCACTGCTAATATACATGGATTCTTATGTTACTATGACTGAAATTCCAAATGTTTTTAAATAATTTTAGTCTGACATTTTAAATGTGTATGTTTTTCATAATAAGCTCTTTCACAAGTCACATAATGTACAGATACTTTCTTGAAATGTGACTTTACAGCCACGTTAGTGGTGTGTTTCCAGAACTGGCAATGTAGGTCAGTGGCAGCCCTCTCTTAGAAATTATATTTTACAATTACATTCATAATAATAAATTCTTTACACAATTACGCTTTGGTGTCAGTGAAACACCTTTGTGGCTGCTTTGATTGACAGGTAAGTCAATGATGCCGATGATCCATGTCTTCGTCAGCCAACATGGTGGCTGTCAGTGCCACATATTTCTGGCTTGAAAATGGCACTTCGGAAACCTAGGGGTGACGTCACTCATGCTCTGTCCATTCTTTATATACTGTCTTTGGTCCAGACTCCTTCAACAAAAGCACTTTGACTGAAATCACAATCTTTCCTGAACCTGTACCCAACGTTAATAAAAAAATCTGATGATGCAATCAATGCTGACTCGAATAATCCTGTCACTAATAGTAGATTCTCTCTAGTCCTATTCTGGCAGAAAACAAATACATTGTGTTCTTTGTTTATGGTTTGATTCCCACCTCCTTCAGTCCAGTCAAAGTGTCATTGAGCAAGATACTGAACTTCAAATTGCTCCTGATGGCTGTGACATTGGTGTATGTATGGGTGAGCTTGATATCAGTGTGAGTACTTTGGACAGGAAGTGCTGATGAGCAGTTGGCACCTTGCATGGCAGCCTCTGCCATCAGTGCATGAATGTGCGTGTGAATGGGTGAATATGACAAGTGTTGTAAAAGCACACTGAGTGGTTGGACCAGAAAGACTGAAATATCTCAATAACTATTGAATGGATCGCCACAAAATGTTGTACACATGCAGTTCAAACTTTCTCACATCCTCTGAAATATCTCAACATCTGCTGGATGGATTTAGCACTGAGTTCATGGTCCCCAGAGGATGAATCCTACTGACTTGCCCCCTGACCGTCCCTCTGGAACCACTGTAAGGTTGACACAAGACATAAGGTTTGTGATTTTGGATTAGCATGTAATTTAATTCAGGCATTCATATCGCCCCCAGGATGAATTTTAATAACCTTTGGTGATCACCTGACCTTTCATCTAGTTCCATCATCATTTTACTCTACTTTGTGAAGCTGTCCTTCAGCACAACGTCAACATAACCAGAGGTCTAGCATGGCAGTAGGCTCCAGTTCATGTTACACCCATGTAGTTTCTTCCTTTATGAAAATATATCAATGAATTAAGGTTTACTGAATCTCAAACTAAGTGATTATTATACCCTGTTTTTTGTTTCCGAAAGCTAATTCTCTACTCTCGTTATTAGACTGCAACAAAAACACACCTCTACTCCATCTTTATAACTTCAAGATCAAAATATCACACCTTAAAAGCCCATTTCCTGTAAAAACAACAGGCAGGATTAGTTGCGACCAAGACACAGCAGTACTTGTTCTCAACCATATTATTTTCATGCTGAGATCCCAATTATCTGACTGCTGACGCTGCTGCTGACCTGAACTGTCAGCCCTACTTTGTCATGTTTTTTTTTTTTCCTCAGGATGATTTTTTTCCTCTTTCATTTATGTTTGTAAATTTTGTCTTCGTCAGGTCTATGGACTCAACAGGATGCAGTTTTGATGTTGACCTGCGCTGTGATCCCATCCTGCTAACAGTCCTTCCACATGAACCAGAATATTCAGAACTTCTCACACCGGTTAATGAGACACTCCATGGACAGCCTGGGAGGAGGAAAACAGACTTTGTAATGTCGAGCCCACCCATGGATTCCTGGGTACAGCCAGTGAGTGCTACGATAACTACCATAACCCTTATCTTCAGTGTTTTCTTTTAAAAGTTCCAGTGTGTCAGATTTAGTGGGCTCTATTTGCAGAATATGGTAGAAATGGAACATAATATTCAGAACCATGTTTTTGTTAGTGTATAATCACTTGAAAATAAGAATTTTATGTTTTTGTTACCTTAGAATGAACCCTTTATGTCTACAGATGATGCCCTCTTCCATAGGGTCCACCATGTTAAACAGCCATGTTTCTACATGGACAAACTAACACTGGTCGGCATGGAATTCACAGAAATGGTAATTACTATAGGCATAGTTTCTCTTGAGTGAGGCGAGGGGGTTGCAAGTAGCACTATCCGCCACTAAATCCTACACATTGATCCATTAAGGCTGGTTTTAGTTTAAAAATTCATTTCAAACATTATTTCCCTGTAAATGTCAACTTGTTTCACAGTTCACAGGATAAAACCTGACATAAAACCCTTTCTCCAACAGATGCTATCAGGCCAGTGCACTGCTTATTCATAAGTTGTCCTCCTTTGACACAGTTTGGGCAATCTATCCTCAGAACATTTTCCTCTGCTGCGAACACACTGACAGTTGCCCTGTAATAGCACTTTTTGGTATTGTGCCTGAGGGTTCTTCAAAAGCGGCCAAATGAAATGATGCTCTTGCCTTTTCAACACACTGGTTAGTCGTCTCATTCTTCAGAACTGGAAAACAACACAATCCCCTTTACCACCTTTGTTCAGTGAATGGAAGACCTAACGGGCCTTCTGCACCTGGACAAAATTAGATACACAAGAAGGAAATACATAGAAAGTTTTAAAACGTTGGAATCTTTCTGGTCTCATTTCATATCTTTGGGACCTGGTGAGATCTCTCTCTTATGAAAATACCGTTTTTACCATTTCAGCCTTGACATAAACATATTTTCTTTCTTTGCACCTCATTTTTTCCTTGAAATTTAAATTGAGCTCTGTGGGTTGCTCTTTTACCCCCTTTTTTATTTATTCCACATGTTGTTTGTGTGTTTGCTTTTTAACCTTATTTTTTAAATTTTGGAGCCAGGGGTTGTGGTGGGAGCTTGGGGGTGGCTGTTGGTGGGGGGAGTAAATTCTGGTGTTCTTTTCATTTATTGTATTTTTACCTTCGTTGTGTCAACATAAATCTATCAAAAAAACCTTGTTTCCCAATCAATCCTAACTGAAAACATCAAAACAAGAAAATTATACAGTACAGCGTGCGAACTGTGGATGTGGGCTTGGTTGGCGTTCAGCTGCAGCATAGAAAGGTGAGGAGACAGTGCCAGGTGAGTTGACTGACGCAGCTGGTGCTCATTGGATAATCATACACTTCCTTTTGGATCCTTTTGTCCCTGCTGCACACACACACACACACACACAGAGGGCAAATGGGTACGTTAGCATGTGAAGATATGATTTGTGAGAAGTATAGATTATTGGAAGACGTGGCTGAGAAGCCAGACATCAAAAAATAATTAAAAAGTGTATTTATGTTGAAATGTGTGTGAGCAGCGTAAAAATAAAAGGACATTATCTGTGTTTGTGCTTTGGGAACTCACGGTGGCAGCAAGACTTGCCAGACAAACATCAGATGATAAGGAAGTCAGTACTTCTGAATAGTGCAATAAAATGTTGCTTATTGGTGCAAAATACTTCCTATCCAAGCATGAGTTGCTGCATCATTTCATAGGCAAACTAAGCAATCTAATTTAAAAGGTTTACGAGGTCTTTTATAGGTTGAGCAACTTTCATGATCCACAAACCATGAAACCCTTTCAAAACTCAGAGGAATTTCAAAACTGCATCGCTGTGCATGTGAAATTAAGGCGTTTTTTTTTTTTTCTGCATTTCAGACACGTTGACTTTCTGAACACACAAGGTTTTCATCTGACAGCCTTGCAGCCTTGCCAATGCTCTCTGTGACATCAACAGATAATGCCAGCCAGGTTGAGCCATACCTGTCGGTGTTTTGTTGCAGTTTTTGAATCATTTAAAGAACACAAAGTCCTTTAAAGATCAGTTTCTCTCTAATTCCCGCAGACTAGAAAGCAGAGAGTCGGAGAAGAAAGAGACGAGGGGAAAGGGAAAGCACGCCTTCGCGGGGAGCCTCTTTGAAAACTTCGACACTTCGATTGGCAGGATGTGATGAGGATGTATGAGTGGCAAAGCTTGCTTCTGGGATTTAGATAATAGTGGAACTCACTTCCTCTGAATCAAAGTTTAAAAGCTGTTTTTGCAGTTTTGTCACAGGCTCAAGCTGAGAGCACTATCAGCTCAGTGCAGACACTTACATGGTCACATTCACTGCTTTGACAAATACCTGAACGATTTGTACACACACTTTGCTACACACAGAAAGATATTGACATACCATGATGCAGGACACTGTAAAGGTTTGCTTTTCCTTTTGATTCCTTTAAAGACACACCTCACCTCCAAAATGTTGCATACAGTATATTACACTGTAAAATTCTCTTCGACAAACGAAATAATGTATAATTGAGAAAAATATCCCATGAACAAAAGTAAATTTAAACTGAATTTCTTGAAACTAGCATGAAAATCCAGCAATGAAATTAGTAAATTACTTTTATGTATTTTCATTCAGATTAGTTTCATTCAGCTTAGTTTCATTCAGCTTAGTTTAGTAGTCTTGTTATGCTTGCTATGATATTTTTATGACTAATTTCTGCTGCTTTACAATTGATGGTGACAAGCATCAACAGGATTTTGTACTCACCTTTTTTTTATTATAATATTTCTCAATAGTAGGGTAGTGAACTGCATGTCCTCCAAACTCAGTTATAAAATGCATCTGTCTTTGCCTTTTGAAGTAACATTATGTAACTTTTCTACCATAAAATAACAACCAGTAAACACCAGCCAGTGTTGTGCCAGAACCGGAGCTGGAAAAGTAGTCTCTATTGACATAATGTTGCAGTCGAAAAGACAAAAGGTGATGTTGACGGAGGAAGCTAAGAAGAAGAAATAGGGAGACTGAACAAGAGGCCGCCGGACAAAAGTAAATCTGGGACTGACTTAGTTGTTGGCGAGAGCTTTGTGAAATAAAAGGCTGAAAGACAGATGCCGACTGGCTGCAGTTATTGATCAAGTAATGTAATTACTTTACAAACTTAACAATTACACATGTACGGCTTTCCATATTTATTACAGTAGTCTGAAACTGGGGCCGCTAAATTGAAAAAATATCAATTTCTATATGATATACATATGTATGAGAATCTAAACCAGGACATTTAACATTTTTCATGAGTTTCACAGCCACTCTAATTTTTGCTACAAACTTGGAAGGGCAAACTGTATTCATCTGGTTACAATGTGCAATTTCACTGCTAGATGTCATTAAATCCTATGGGCCTTTAACTTTTAATACAGTCATTAAATTAAATCTAAACATAGGTTGTTTTAGGCATTCAAACTATCGATTAATGCTGTTGTTTTTATGGTGTGGACTTGTTAAGTGTGACTAGATTTTGAATCCAGATATAAAATATTCCTTTTACTTGATATATCATTTTTACCCTCAAACAAGTTTGACAAGATTTATGTATCTTAAATGAGAAAAATAGGATAGAGGAATGTTCCAACTTTTTTAAATTGTCCTTTTGCTACCATTGAAGGTCAATAGACTCACTGATGAAGTTAAAGGGTTTTCTTTGGGGAAAGTGTGAACCATGTCACCTTCAGAAGTTAAGTCTTTCCCATCCGGGAGCAAAAGAGGGGAGCAACCTCACTTAATCGCTTTCCTCTGTATCTCCTCAGTCAGATCTCACACAGAGGCCATCTCAGACGACCCCGGATGACTGATCTATATCCCATGAAAGAGGCCGCAGAATAAATGGTGTCCCCTGCTCATTTAACAGGCAGCTGAGATCGATGGCAGCCGATCAAAGATGGAGATAAAACAGGGGCGGTCAATCTCTACGGAACCTTTGATGTTTACTCAAGGTCACCTAATTAAGGCAACGTGTGAGATTCACGGAATATGAACGGATCTTCTGTTTATGTCAATGCACACGTTGCTCCGACCTGGTATGAATTGATTGGTTGGGTTCCTGTTGTGAACAGCGTCAAACTGTTAAAATGACACCGCACTATCAACCATCTGTGTTCACAGTGTAGATTTTGTAGCCTGAGGTGGTACCGAGTTCTCAGTGCAATTAGAACTTTTCTTACCAGCACCTTGTAAGTAGCCGCATTTAGCCACTGTAGAATTACCCTCATAACATTCTGTGTGTGTGTGTGTGTGTGTTTCATGGTCATTACATTAAATGGATTGCAAAGCATTCCTGGGAGGGTTTTCCTCTTAAAAGCCAGAGTAGTCCCCATTTTATGGCTTGATGTGAGTGGTTTGATGAGTGATCTGGGAGTGAACTGACCCTCCTTGCTGTCACGAACAAGACTCCTACCATGTAGCAGCTTCAGAGCAGCCGAAGCTGAATGTCAATCTTAATGGCACATTATACCTGTGCCATCTTATTCTGTCACAAAAACAGATCTGATCAACTGCAACTGAAAAGCTCTGAACCTTTCAGAAAGACGCTGGTATCATCACTATCATTCATTTTAGGCAAGCAGTCATAATGATGATAGATGATGGAGTCATCATGCTGGTAGCCAAGAAAATGGAGAAGCTTGTTCTGAACTATCCTGAGCTGTATGATATGTCAGTCATGTTTTATACAACTGCAGCATGCTTCTTAAGGTAATAGCACATTGTTAGAAATTTTTAAGATGTTGTCATAGAAACAAAACCCATGTTCAGCATTTTTGTTCTCTCACAGCACAAGCGCTCCCCATTGCCCTGCCAGTACTTTTGTTCCCAGAAAACTAGCTTGGTGGACACAAGCTCTTTTACTGTGTGAAGGTAATACTTGACAATAATATCATTACTGCAGAGTTATTTATGATCAAGACGAGAACTTGAGGTTAGAAAGTATTCCCAACATCACTAAAAAGTTCAAAAGTTGAAGAACACTTTCTGTTTGAGCGCTCCGTGTCCTCGAGTGCGTCACAGTGGACTGCAGGAAAAACACCATCTTAAGTGTGAAGAATTCTAAAGCATGTCAAAAAAGAAAAATGTTAATGTTAGCCGCGGAGCATGCAGAGTCAGCCCCCATTACTCTTTGGTGGATACAGTAGGGGAGGTCCTGTGGTGTGGTACAGGAAGCTGTGACCTTTCTAGGGAGCCCGGGCACTAAATCACTGTCTGGCCTGCAACGTTTCTATGTAGGCTAAGATAAAGTGGACAGCTCTATCCGGGGATCTGCCTCAGTGACTCCTGAGACCCATCTCATTAATTGCTGGGGCAGCAGATGCAGGGGCAGTCACCTCTGGTTAGAATAATCTGGATTTCCAGTTTAACAAAAGAGCTGACCCAACAGATTCGGCTGCAGAGTTCTCTTGCTCTAAAAAGTTGTGTCCGGGAGCCATATTTTAGTGACTTTACCACTTCCTAAAGGCTTTTTAGAGTTAAATGGAAAATATATTTTTAGACAAACTTTTCCTTTTAAGCCACAGATATGAATTCCAGGTTGAAGTTTACTAATTTTGCCTAATTTGCCCAATTTTGACTTGAAAAGGCTCAGGTCATCAGCTCAATTCAGCCTACAGAGTTTAAAGATAATCCAGTCTACTTCTTGTACATGCATGACTGAAATTTAAATCTGATTTTCTTTTTTTTAATTTTTTTCTTTCTTTTTTTTAATAGGCCAATTGAGGTCTTAAAAATATGCCTGCTAAATAAGAAAGTTTGTTTAAAGTCAAATGCATAGCAGTATGAATCCTGTGTTGGTTTCTATTTTCAAGTGAATTATTCCACCTGTGCTTAGAGATCTGCACAATTAATATTCATTAATTCAACATTTATGCATGTCACAAATAATTTAGGCATCTTTACATCCCACACAGGTGGGGTGGAGATTATTCTCATACAGGAAGGTAGGTCACCTGCAGAGAGTCGTTTGTGGAACAATGTGATGCCATTTGTGTACGCATGTGTGTTGTGCAAAAAGGTTGGTTGTTTTTCAGAGTTACACGCATGACAAACCCAGCTTGACATCTGTGAAGGTAAATGCGCTGTGAATGTTTTCTAAAACTCCTGAGTGGCACATGATGAAACTCCCTCATGTCTCAGGGATGCAGCGTGTCATTTGGATGCAGGAAAAAAACAACAACCAGAAATTCCATTTTCACACCCAAGTCAACAAATATGGCAGCTTAGTCAGGGGCCCTACACTTCAAAGTAGGACACTGGAGGTACCCCTGTGATAATTTCTGGCTCCATCTAGTCTTGATGTGCTGTTGAAGTCAGGTGACGTAGTGTAAAGCAAAAAAGAAAGTCCACATATGGAGGAGGGTTGAGGTGGGTAGGTCAAAGAAATACAGGCCTTTTACCAGGGAGACTGCTGTTTGTGTCCAATGTGAAACCAAACGTCTCTGTTGACTTCCGGCTTCCTCACACAGAACAAAGACATGCACTTAACAGGTTAATTGGTGACTCTAAATTGGCCGTAGGTGTGAATGGTTGGTGGTGCCCTGTGATGAACTGGCAACTTGCCCAAAGTCAGCTGGGATAGACTACAGCCCCACGGTGACCCTGATCAGAATAAGCAGTTACAGATAATGGATGGATGGATGGATGACCAGACGTTGCATATAAATCGTTGCTAATTTGATTGTGGGTCCCTGTACAAAGGTGCCATATTTGACAAGTTGGGGTTGAGAATGTGTTGTTTAAACACCTATAGACTAGATGGACTACACATACAGTCATAGACAGTATAAAACGTGGATGTAGCTTCAGTGACGTCACCCTTAGGTTTCTGAAGAGTCCTTGTGAAGCTTAGTGTGGTGGCTCTTGCCACTGTCATCTTGGCAGTCCTGCCTCTGCCACCTCCCGGCTAATCTAAAAATTTGTAAAGATGTATAGCGTGGGTGGAGCTGAGGTGGGCTGAATGAAGCCTGGGTGCTCAGACAAGCCACTTGTAATAGTATCCACCTGTCAATCAAAGCAGCCATGCTGTAAATCATGGATAATTTTAAGCATAAATATAAAATTGAAGGGGTAACATATATTTAAATTCAGACTCAGTACAGTTGTCATGAGCAGGGAATTAGCTATAGAGACCAAAACTGTTTTTTGTACCGTTTTTTTCTGCTGTGAATTGGACATATTAATATGGGGGCTTTTGGAGACTGACTTTCTGACTTTCTGTAGCCAGTCTCAAGTAAACACTTCTGCATTGGCACTTCTGAATCTCTGCATTTCGCTGCAGTGATTTGCTTCTATTCAGCCACACAGAGCATTCATGAGGTCCAACACTGATATTGTGCAATAAGATCTACATGTGGATGCTATTGTGGAGATTTTTGCCTCCTCCCTTTATAGTGTTTCCCGTTGTTTCCCCTCCCCTTGTGCATCTTTCTGTCTTGTCTGTCTCTCTCATCCAGTCAACTACTGCTCTATAAAAGACCAGCTCAAGCTCTAAGACTCTATCAGATCATTCAGTCTCCCTCAGGGTAAATTATTTTAACCTAAATGTTTTTTTTGTTTGTTTTTTATTATCAACTCACTACCATTCAGATTTATCTTGCGACCCCTTGGGACATGTATGAGGGCAGGAGTGTCCACAAAATTTTGACCATACAGAGCATATGCAATTTTTTTTCTTTTTCTTTTTAGACTGCTTAGCAGGCATAAAGGGATTTAACAATAGCAGGCAGTTTTTTTTTTCTACTTTTTTGTTGCAGTCATCATATTTGAATGTTATTAACTCTGCCAGACTGGATGTCTCTCCAGGGTGTAATCAGTGGTGATGTCTAAAGATTCAGCTGTCAACAGACTGTAAGGTGACAAAGAGTGTCTTTGCAATGCGAATAAAACCTCTGCAATAAAATAAAAGATGAAAAGACACAGTGATGAACACTGACATGCAGGTTTCCTTTTTAACTTCCCTAAAATGATTAAAAAAGACAAACTAATTAACAACTGTCCAACTTGTCCAACAAAATCAGAATCACTGAATTTTCAATCCTACTGAAAAAAAAAAAAGGTCAGCTACTGCAGCCCAAGGAGGGTGCGGTTTGGTCCGGTTGAGATGTTAATGACGGGTTTTATCAGTACGGGATTAACAGTAAATTATTCATGCTTCATGTAAATGTATCCAGGGTGATAACAGACATTTTCCCATTTCCATCTGTGCCTCAAAAGTATAAAAACAACAACAACGAAAAAAGTCGCAAATAAGGCTTCTTTAACTGACAAGATCCCTTTGTTCTGTGAAAGGTACGTGCCATCGTGTGATGAACGTTTCCATCAGAAACACGCACACCATCTCCAGGGACACGCAGTACAGCTTGTGCTTCATCTGTCGGTTGTCACTTTTTATGACATTAACAACATTATTAGCAACGCTCTGTCAAAGAAGAGCATATATATAGCCCTAAAAGAAAAGCACAACCCTCCCTTCCTCCAAAATATTAAAGTGGCTCTAACTTTGAGTGGCACTGAATTAGCATTTTTATGTGAGTCATTTATGTGAGTTATCCAGATTGACTTACAATGCGTGCAACAGTAGAAGTAAGCCTGGATCATCAGACTTACAAAAGTGGAAATGGTTGAAGCCGTGGCACTCTTGTAACCCTATAATAATTCTAAATAATAGCAGGGTGGTACGAGGGAGGGAAACAGGCTGATATGAAAGAACGAGGACAATGGATTACACATCCAGCCTACTATCTTGTAAATTGCATGAAGGAGATAAAGCAACAATCAGAGCAAAAATAAAAGGAGATTGACATGAAGACAGTTTTCAGTGAGCTGTGTATCACTTTAGAGAGCAGGGACAGCTTCGACAAAGCGACATCGCTGAATAGAAATCAGCTTTGACTTCTAGCACATTTGACAGAGATGATTGTCACCACAAAGAGGAACTGTTAAGATTGACTAACAATGTGGATGGCAGTGGATGCTTTGCTTCAGGGAATCAGAATTGTGTTCTGTTTCACGCCCTCACATGTATCCATGTGGATCTCCTATTTAATCCAGATTCAGTGCCATTACTTTTTATGCTTATAGTTTGGTACAAATGATTAGCTTTACATGCACGAAGTGTTAAATAAAAAAAAGGTTATTGTTTATTATTTGTGTAACTGTTTTGTCGCACCTAAATGCCAATTGGCATAGCCATGAAGTCGCAGCTGCAACGCGAGCTTCACCACCAGGAGTGTTTCAGAAGCAGAGTATGAGGCCGCTGGGCAAGACTAAGTCTGGGACTCATTTTAGTTGTTGTCAAGAGCTTTGTAAAATAAAAGGCTGAAAGACAGACGCCAGGCTGGGCTTCTTGCTGTTGGACTTGTAAGTAGCTGGCTGCTATGTCTTGTGTTGTTGACCTTGCTTGATATTTGGCTGCAAGACTTTGCTAACTTGTTCAGATTTGTTCATTTTCCTTGGTTTATGTGCTTCTACCATGAGTAAGTTGAGTTGAATTGTTTCCCTTTTTTCCCTTTTTAATGATTGGCAATCTGCACAGGGTGTTTTATTTTGAAAATTGACTGAACACTATGTTGTTGCTGTGTCTGCCTTCTGGCCAGCTCGACCTGCTCTGTGACGATAAAATAGACCGGTTGTGTATTCTCTGCAAACGAGAGTAAAGACTGGGATGCATCGATGTGCACTATTGGTGGAAACACAAGCATTGTCTAGAACAGGCACAAACAGCTCCGCAGTGTCCAGTAGAATTTAGGAATCAGACTAGTAGTGGGGCCTGAAAATACCAATTAGTGGGTTGGTCATCAAGTCCTCCAAATTAAATGACCAAATACATTGCATTGGTGGAACTGTAGGAAACATAATTTGGTAGTCTCCAAAAATGTTGGGAAATAGATCACCACTAGCTTAGGTCTGGCTTAAGCACATAAACTACTTGGTAAAGGTTAATGAAATCACCAAAGAGAGAGTCTACAGCCATGCTAGCAACCAGGGGCGATTCTAGGGTCAGCGCTTTAGGGGTGCTGAGCACCCAATGAACCCCACTGCCACCACCCACCCTTCTTTCACACTAAAACAAAAAATATGTCTATTGAAAAATAACTTTATCATTAAGGCATCCAGGGGACATTTCGTGCCATCCTGTTGTTTATTTTTAAAGCCATTTTGGCTGTGTTGAATGAATATAGCTCAAATTTACCAGAAGATATTCATTTCAATTCTTTACTCCTTTTTTCACTAATTTCAGTGGCACTTGCTGCCTCTATCTGCTCTACAACATTCCCCTTTGACCGGCTTGCTTTGTAGCTGTTCCAACAAACCACACTGTCCTTATGTGACTGTGTTGTTTCATGTTTTTCAAACTTGCTAAGTGCCTTTTGCCAGTCATTAACTCCATCATTAACCAGTGCATCCTTTCTGACATTTTTGCCAAATACCCTACAAGGGAAACAGAAAGCAGCATTTTGTTGAGCTGAGTATTCCAGCTATCTGAAATTTTTGAACCATTGTTCTTGAAAGGCTCTTTTCTGTGTGCCAAACTGGGCATGGGGGTATTGAGCCAGCTTTAACTGTTTAGGACCAGTGTCCTTATACCCTAAATCTAAACAGCTCTCTTCTGTCCCTGCTTCTTTGGCTTGGTGTTGCTCTCCCTCTGTCTCCGTCTCTGTCTCTGTCTCTGTCTGTGACTCTCCCTGTTCTTCTCCTCCTCCTTTAATATGAAAACATGTGGGGTAAAATAATATGTTACAAAAAGTAAATGTAATATAGGTTACTTAATGCCAATAAGTTAGTATAGGAGTATGAGTTGTTACTGTTTTGCTTGCCACTATTCACTATATGTCAATTTATTGTTGTTGTTTTCTCACCTGGTTCTTCCTGCATGCTCTCCCTTTCCCTTTCTCCTTCTCCATCTTTCTCTCTTTCCCTTGGCACCGACAATCATACACAAATATATTGTAGGCAGGAGAGTTTGGGTTAGCTTGTCATGTCACAAAAATGTTATGGAGACCATTTACAGATTCTAAGGATATGATCAAAAGGCACACAGAGGCGTGTCATTTTAAATATCTATCTATTATTATTATTATTATTATTGGGCTTAGAAACACAATATTTTTTTTATCACAAATTCCTTTCACAAGAGTATGTATGTATGTATGTATGTATGGATATATTCTCCATTGTGGGTTTAAATGAATAAATAAAAGCAGGGGACCATTGCCTACATAAGTAATTTGATACAACATACAGATAGCTGGTTTATATTATCTGGTACTTTAGCTTAACACTTTTCAGAAGAAAAAAAAAACAAGACAGAGGTCATTATGGACTGTCCCTAGTCTCTCACCTGAATCTGTCTTTTTTCTTTTAAAGAACTGTCGTATGTCCATTGGTCACTGGCCACACACACAAACACACAGAGAGAGAGTAACGCTAGGAGTTATCTTTCACACATCTGATACCATACCCATTTCATACCTGTGTGTTATAAACAGCCTATATATATAGACCTACTGTGTGTGTGTGTGTGTGTGTGTGTGTGCAGTATATACTACTACGCCTGCATGAATGTGATGTGATTATTATTGTTGCAAAGCCTGGTTCAGGTTAAATCCTCTGTAAAACATGAATGAATACTTGAAACCTTTTTTTATTGTCTAGTTTGATAGTCAGACACAACTGAAAAATAACAATTATAAATCTAGGAATAAATAACAATTCATTTAAAAAGCCACAGTGAGTGTTTTCATGGTGGTATACAGTGATATGTCGTTTGTTTTCACTCTGGTCCAAACGCCGCAGCACTGACACGGCTTCATGTTTCCATGACGACTGACCAGAAAAAGACGCGCGTGACGTCATGACTCCCGATTGTTAAAATGAGTCTCTAAAGTAACGATAAACTTTAACAACAGAGACACACGTACGCACTACACATGTACGCAGTTTATTTGTCGCGCTGCTCTTTTTGTTTAATAAACGGACCGCTCCAGTTCGACTGTAGCCGCGCTAATGGCGCTAACGGAGCTAACCGGGCTAACGGAGCTAATTGGTAAACGGTGCCTGGACTAGTAGCGAGTGAGAAACGGATGATACCATTTGCTAAGCGGGGGTGTTTTCATTTTCATCCTTAATATATACATTTTAAACCATAAACTACGGAGTATATTTTGGACATTATTTAAGCTTGTCAAAGACAAACAAAAATTTTAGAATAACAACATTTCTTACTCCAAGTTTTAGGGGTGCTAGCCTCGCCCATGCTAGCAACTCTGTAAGGCTGTACATAGAGCTAATGTTGACATGCAGCTGTTTTTGTATGGATTAAACAAACGAGATACAACATGTTAATCAGTGAGCTTCAGAGGTGCTGGTAGGTGGATTTACTTGGTTACTTTTGAGATGAACCTTCTCTTAGTGAGTCTTTTTTTCACTATAGTTCCATATTTGCCACACACGTGGATTTCTCTCATCTCAATTCTCAGCAAGGAAGCAAACAAGCATATTTCCAAAATAAAAATGGACCATTGACTAACAATCACATTCATCTTTTTTCTGTACACAAGAAGACATTAGTAGTAGTATCATATTGGTACATATATTTGGTATAGATTTGGAAAAAATGTATAGTTATGTATCAGCTTAAAATTTCTAAACACAAATGCTATTTTACACTATTACTAAAAGAAAAGGTTCATAGGTTTCTTTAGAACAACATCCTTGCTTCATCCCAGAAGTTAATATTCTTTGACGCCACTTCAGCAAAGTAATCATGGTACCATGTAGTGTATAAGCACAAATTTTCAAGTTCTGAGGATCTCCACACGAGGTTCTTCTCTGGAGCCAATGATATGCTCCGAGGTGTCGTGTTTGCTCTGTAACTTCTCTGCCAGCGTGGTCAGGGCTACTAAAGTGCTAAATTGCTGTCTGAAATACCCAGTCAGTTTAAAAATACGCAGCTAAAACGTTGAGAGTTGTGTTAATTCTTCTTAAATCGACAGCAGCAGCAGTGCGTATAAGCAGCTTATTCTGGTCCTATTCACTGCGGGTTTGTTACACGGGGACAGATCAATGCACTTCTGTCACGTCTGAAGAATGTTGACTTTGTTCTCCTTTTGTTATTTGTAAGTTTTGTGATTGTAGAAATGGTCATTTTGAAGAATGTGCAGTGAGCCTCGTATTTCCTTTTTGGTATTTATATTTTTATGTCTCAGTAGACCTACTGTTTTCATGTCTGAAATGAATATGTTCATTACTAATTAGTATTTCATATATGAGTGTTTCAGCTGTCATACAGTGAGAAGGTCAAGTATATTGAGTCATCTCACCTCACAAGTTCAAGTTTAAAATCAGGAAAAATGTCTCTGGTTTGAGACATTTCATGTTCTTGGACAGCAGTCCTTACTGGAAAAAGTAATTCTGAAGTCATGCTGTAACATGTAAATTATGCTAACAGTGCTAGGCTTGGTAGCACAAGCTATGTGATGGCTGTTGATGTTTAATAAGTCTAAACAGGCTTCAGGTATCTACACATAAAGCTTGTTTATGTGGGCAAAATTTAATGATGATGATGATGATGATCATGATGACCGTGATTCACAATCAGATAAATGTTGACAGTGTTGCACATAATGTGGACTTGTATTATTTGTTGTGTCGTATGTTCTGTAATGCATAATCTACCAGGATTATATATGACTTTCCAGTTGAACCTTCAGTAGGTGTCACTTGGCCCACTTGATACTTGACACCTTGATCTTTTTTGACCTTAGAAATTAGTATTTTTGCGATTTGCCCCAGAGTATAATACCACTGTCATAAATATGGACAGCTGTACATGTGTATTTCTGATGATTATATTACTTCTGATCAAAAACTAGAGAGTTGACAACTTCGCTAACAGCCAAACATTAAGCAAGGTCTACAACACAAGACATAGCAGCTAGCTAATATTACTTACTAGTCCAACAGAAAGAAGCAAGTCTGTCTTTCAGCCTTTTATTTCATGAAGCTCTCGCCAACAACTAAAAGTCAGTCCCATATTTACTCTTGTCCAGCACCCTCTTGCTCGGTCACTCATTTTCTCTTCTTAGCTTCCTTTGTCAACGTTCTTAGGTCTCTTTGCTATTAGCTATGTCTACATAGCTATGTCTACATAGCTAATAGCGGCTCTGCTCCTGATCAGGATTCCCCCACGCACCAGGCCTGAAAACCTCCTCTTCCCAGTCATCCTTACACCTGTGGTACAAACACTAACCCTGGTGCTCACAATCCGGGCAGCCTGGCTAACAAACCGAGCTAACATTAGCTAACAGCAGTTCACACCAGTTTACCTTACTTTTAATCAGGAAACCCCAGAAAACATTTTCTCCATAAAATATGATCTTGTTTCACCAAAATCAGTGAAATGGTTGGTGTGTGAATTAGTGCTGTAAAGCGTTATATACTTCTTGTGAATTATCGTACTGTATCACAAGGTCACGTAGTATTACTGCTACTTTACAGTGTAGAAAATTCTGTAACATTTACTTTTGACAACTTTTCAAAATAAAGTAATTTACCTCATAAACATAAAGCTGTAATTTGGACTTTCTGTAAAAATATACTTTTCACCCAACACCCACATTTTGGGATTTTGCGACATGCAAAGCTTGTACTGATGTACAATCACACTTGGTGTCAATAAATTATGGATTTTTTTTTTTTATGAGAAATTCCATTATGCATTCTCTTGTGATGCACTGCAATGCAACTCTTGCAAGTATTGGATGTGCTGATTATGTGCAAACTAAAACTGTCACTGATGTTTTGACAGTGAGAACCTTTCATCAGTCAATCAAACCTTCATTAAAGAGTTTCTTGTGATATACAGAGAATTATTACACACATTTAAATATGTTTGATGCTCAAGTAGACCTCAGTTACTGTACATGCAATGGAGTTTGAAGTATTCCAACGCTCTGTGGTTTAAAACCTCCCCATGCCTGGCTGCTTCTGATCTAACTTCTGAGGATTACATTCATTCACAGCATTCGTAAAATTGTATGAAAAAGTTGTTCTCACAGTACTGTACCAGATGTGCACCAGTACTATCTGTATCATTGGCATTGAGCTTTATTTTTTATTATTAATTTTGCACAGACATGAAAACATGGAATCTCTCAGTCATTACATCCAATAAGTTCAATATTTGAATCTGGCCTGTATAGAGTGAGCTTGACTTTTACGAAACCTCCCACATAGTCTTTTCACAGTCTTTCAGTTTTACAAATGCTGAATGTAATTGTAAAAGGCATTAATGAAGAGGAAAGAGCTGCCATTAGGAGCTGCTGATTTAGCTGAAAGCTGTAAGTAAGATTTGAAACATAAATATTTGTTTTTGTATGGATAACTGTCAAGTTAAATCTCCCATATGATTTGCAGAACAGCAAAAAGGTTTGGTGGTGCAAGTGTGGCTATGGTTGCCTAGTATCACAAAAAAGCAGTGGTATCAGTGCTGATGTCTTTTATACACAGTAGGTAGTACACAGATCCGTCCTGGTATCATTGCATCTCTAGATTCTTCTACTGTTAATTGTATATCTGCAATGGCATCAGATCTGCCTCTGAAAATTCTCCGTTCATGAAGATGTATGTTACTGGCATGCTCGCACATCGACCTGGCTCTGTAGGACATCTTATCTCTGGTTAAGACATTCTGCCAGGCGCTCTGAGTCGTCCCTCTATCTAAGCCAGAAAGGGATCAATAACCATCTATCTTATGAACCATGACCAAAGTTATACATCCTGAGTAAACACACATATCCATAAAATTAACGGCAATATAGAAGATGAAAATATAAGGCTTTTCAACATTAATCACTGACGACATTTAGTATTGCATATTACGCTCGTAAAGGAAGTGGATTCTTACATTCCTTCCAGCCAGGAAGCACAAGTGGTTGTTGAAAGTTTTTTTTACTTTTAAAGGACGTTTTAAATGGAGTTTTTGGTTTGAAGTGCTTTTTTATCACTGAAAATGTTGATGTTTTACATGTAGATCAGGAGATTTTTTTTTCCAAATAAAAATCTGGATATGATCACTGTGAATAATATGAAATACTTCCAGGAAACAACAAATTGGCAATTGATTGGGAAATTGATAAAAACAAGATTTAATTTCAAGACTTTTTCAGGGGCTGGAGATGGAAGATGGAAAATTGCCTTGACTACAGAAAGAATTAAATATCAGCCACTGGTTGAAAGATTTATTTTTGACTGCTTTTACTAAAAAGTTAAAGAGACGCTTTACTTGTAATGTGGATTTGAATGAGAGTGAATGTCTTCACTGCCTTTACCTGTGATGCATACATGTGTGCCACAATTAACATAAAAAACATAAAAATGATTCATGCTGGAATCGTCCTTTTAATATCGTGTTCGTCCTCTTTGTTTGTGCAGAACACAAACAAGCTCGTTTTTGCTTTGTGTTATGTTAATGTTAGCATCTGCACATGAGCCACGCCTGTAATATCCAGACAGGGTGCGAAGGGAAAGTGATTAAGAAAAGTTCTGCATCATCATCATCATGGAACAGGTAATTGTCATTGGACTTGGAAGACACTTCCTTTTCCAAAGTCACATTGTTACACAGTGACAGTTACATTGTTTACCAAATAAGTTATCGTGCATCATTAGGCAGAAACACAATGCAACATAATGGCAGCAATTTCAGAACTGACACAAACATTAGGACTTAATTTATCATAATAAAGTCATTTGGTCAGAAGTGTTGGATTGTCCTGCCTCACTGAACAGATGGTTCCGAAATAATTAAACGTCTCTGATAAACTGAAACACACACAGGAGTCTCATCAGACCTGCCGTATATTATCCAACTGAAGGTCTCAAATTCACCTCATGTTCGTTAGGAGCCAAGTCCTAGTTCTAAGAATTTTATCACAAAGAAGTCAAACTATCTTCCATTGTCCACAACACTTTGTTATAATTTCAATCTATTCTATTATTATACTATTCTATTTTTTTATTGCCTACAAATCCAAAGATAGACCAGAGCCATCAATTAATTGATTCTACTAACAAGTATTGTCTGTGTATTTTCGAGTTATTCCTCTGTGTCATAGACCTCCATTGTTGTCCAAAATTAAAACACATGAAAGATTTCACATATTTGTACTGGCTGACATTTTCTTGTAAGGCAGTTTAGATAAAAGCCTTATATATTTGCACCGATTGTGTCCTCAGTGTGTTCCAACTATCCAACTACACCAATCTGCACACTTTCTCATCATCTCCTTAACTCCCCCACTACATATCAGAATTTCTAGACTCAGAGCCTTGTCAAATTATCCATGTGTTCCATACCTACAGAAATCATAAATTTGAAGCCTGTACCCTGCACCCTGTTCTTGCCCAAGGGTGCCTGCCCTGTTCTCTGTTCACTGTCCCCATTCTGGAAACTTCCCAAAAAGTCCTCCAAACTAAATGACAAAATATAGATGTTGTCCATGCCCTGTAGAACAACACATAGAAGTATTTTCTGATCTAATGCCACTATCAGCAGAGAGCAGAAATCAGTTGGTTAGTTAAGGCTTAAATTTGGTTAAATTTAAGCAGAAAAAGGTTAGGATGACTACTATGTTAGGGTTATGTCAGATTCCGACTTCGTGATATCTTTGTCTACCCAACCTCCTCTCTATGTGGGGCCTGTAACACCAATAAATGAGTGGGTTTTGCAGCCATCTTTGAGCTCATGTTTTTATTAGCTCATGTTTTCCGGTATCACTTTTAACCGGGGTAGATCACCCCGGTAATCACTGGAACAATTGAGTCATCGTTCCTACAGGATCCTAATAGTCATTTTACAGTGGAAATGACTATTAATTGAGTATTTTCTATGGCCCATGGTGGACTGTCCAACCTGAAGCAACATTCAGCAGGAAACTGTCACTTGTGAGCAGCATAGGGCCGTGGAAGCAGAGTGATTTTGACAGATTAAACATCAATTATTATAGACATGGGGTCTATAATAATTGATGCAGCTGTGCTTTAAACCAATTGACTCAACTTGACTTTATCTCCTTTACATTCATGTTAAGAGCAGCCACTGAAATCAATGGATAAAATGCATAGATTGCTGCATAAAAAGTGCAGAAAGTAGGTGTCTGACATCTCATTTGGGAGGCTCCCTGACCATCCACTTCATTTGGGTCCCCCGGTATGGCCCCCTTGGCAAGGTGTCCCTTAATTTTTCACATAGCAGGTGGCAATCCTAGTCACCGATGTCCCAGAAGATAACTCTAAAGCTCATCACAAGAACTGTAACACAGACCTCCAAACCTCCTTGGCAACTGTTGGTGAGATTTGATTCATCCATCTATTGGCCAGCTGACCTTGCAGTGACTGTAGATTACATGTTTTTAAGTTCTGAACACTCTTTAAGAGTCTTCTCATAGTTTTAATCAAAAAGCAAAAAAGAGGTAGTGTGGTTCAGGCTTTTTGAGCTTTGATCTTTGATCTGTTAATAAATCACTTATTTACTAAGCAATTATATATTGTGTTTCTGGACCTGTACCTCTACAGGCTGCACATTCACCTTTGCTCTAGTCCTCCATCGTGACTTTACAGCTCTCATTAAAAATGTCCAATCGATGACCTTGAGCTTCTTGTGAATTTGCTCTTTTGTGGCCTTTTTTCCCATTAAATACCAATATTATTTAATCAACACTCAGCCATGTTATCAAATGTTGAAGGGCAGATTTAATGGGAGATGAAACACCACACTGTTTCCATTAAAAACCCATCATTGTTATTAAAATTCTGACATTTGCGACCTTCATCTGACATGAGACACAGTGAATTACATTAGATTTTAATACAGAAAAGGTCCTAGTGACAAGACTGGTCTTTGGAATTTTTATTTAGGGCATGACAATACAAAGGTTTTCATATATGAATCTTTTGTCTGTATTATCCATTTGACAGAATCAATGTTCCTTATCCAAATCAAGACCCTAAATATAGAGGGTGTTGTATGCAGTACAGATTTTAAAGCCCCTTAAAGCAAATTTGTGAATCAGCTACATAAATAAAATTGACTTGAAAGGAAAGAAATCCAAATATTTCTCTTTTCAATGATAAGTTGGAATCTAATCATAAAGCAAATCACTGATATCACCCATTTCAAAAACAATACTTAAAAACGCATAAAGAGCTCAAATGGCTATTTTTGTATGTGTAGCATTGAACAGTGAACTGACTATAAGGGCTGTTGGAAACAGCATATGAAAGAATTTTTAATAGCCACCAGCTAGTGACAAAGACAATCTGAGAAGCAATCTGAGATCTGAAAAGCAAATGTAATGAGAAGTGATGTGTGGCTTCGTGTGTAAAGGCAAAGTCAGCGGATAGCAGCAGATATCAGAATGTTACAGACATCCAGAACATTTTCCCTCAAGGATAAAACCTTTTTTTAAAGGCAAACAATTCAATCATGAATGTCTACACATAAACAAACACAGACCCTTATACATAAGTATGTACATTTCTATACAGAGATTTCCTCTGTGAAACAAAAAGGTTTTAACTCACTCTGTGCTATCAAAGGTCAAAAGGTCAAATATAAATTAAAATTCTAGTTCTGTGTCACAACTTGGGCTTTATGAAATAAGGGAACAAGGCAACATTGCAACAACAAAGTCTGATGAGGCAAGAAATAAGACGCAATTAAACAGGGTGTAAACAAGCCAGCAGTTTAGCTAGATGATGAACCATTTTATTTGGAGGTAAAATTAAGAGGACATAATAATCTTTCATTGTAACTCATTGAAAAACTAAGCAAGCATAGGTCAAAGTTGGACCAATAAGTCAGTCTGTAAATGGATGTTAACAATGGAAATAATTTTACTGTCCAACTTAGTTTTGTCTTCCAGGTGAGTTCCAACCAGTCTGATCATGTAATGGCTTATATGTCTTACACTGTCAGACTTTCTTTTTAGATATTTGTATGTGTTCCTAGATACCAGCAATTAACTTCATGAGTAAGATTATCTTCACCAATATAAACAATGGCCAAAACTACCAAAATGAGACAAGTAGTAATAACCTACCTTGGTTCCTGACCTCTTTTTGGCAACCTACAATTTATTCAGGGGGCAGCAATAGCTCAGTCCATAGAGACTTGGCTTGGGAACCGGAGGGTGGCAGGTTCAAGTCCAGCATGCCAGTTCACCTCCTTGCAGGGCGCTGCTCTGAGTCTGCTCTCTCCACATTGCATGTCTATGAGCCCTTTGTGTGTGTGTGGTTGTGTATCGGGGTTAAAATGCATGGAAAAGAAACTGAGTGAAAAAAGAATTTCCCTCTTGGGGGATTAATAAAGTATCTCTTCTTCTTCAGCAGTTTGATCTTGCACTCATGCTCATTTCCCCAGGTTGGAGAAACAGCTCTGTAAGTGGAATTAAGAATGTCGATGTTATGTTCCTGCATGCTATATAGCTAGCTAGCTACAAAGCTACATCCACAAAAAATAGAAAACAGAAAAATGGGCACACAAATGGTAAACCATTGTTAATGAAGCTGAAAGAAGCGTCCCAAGTATTTCCACATACAACTGTATTACATGTCAACTGGCAAACAATGTCTTGTGGGATATATAAGGGGTTTGCTACTGGCTACCTCCAACGAGAAATCAGCCAGTATTGAATTGCAATTCAGTCTGATCATTGGGCCAGTTATAAATAATGGAATTATCCTTTAAACAATGCAGCAATGCACTCAGCCTATTTTTTTTAAAGGAAGTCCCAGTCAAAGTACCACCTCAGCTACCTCCTCTCTTTATTGCATATTATCTCTCAATATTCAACACCAAGGCAAGTGCATGAACATTTTGAAGGGCAGGTTGGAGCAGTCGGGGGTGTCCCAGTCTCACACTTTCAAAGACAGAATGCTCTGATTCTCACCCGTCAGGAAGTAGTGCGTGGTGATTTATGACTCTCTGCATCGAGCAAGAGCGGGTAGTGGGGATTTCATTCCGGCAAGCTGTATGGCGTCTGCCTTTAAACTAATTTTTGCATACTGAGGTACTTTCACTACCTGCACTTGTGTCATTTTTCTTAATGACTGTTAAGGGGAGGCTGGGTGAGCAAGGCAAACAGGCGCCGCTCCACCACAGGAGCCACCTAACAGAATATAATTAAGATGAGGGGAGAGGAAGGGTCGGGCGAAAGACCTCAGTAGGTAACTGAATATTCATTGCAATCACACTAAACAGCTCGATGATTAATTACAGGGCTGGTGTGATTAAAATATGACTGACTTAGTGGAAAATTCAGAGCTTAGTCAAAGGTGGCTAAATCGAGTTTCCCTTGATTAAGAAATGACAGTTCTTTGTTCTAGCTGAGAGCGACAGCTGGAGTTTTCGAAGTAGTCGCAAGCAAGGTTGGATACTTGAGAAAAACTGTTCCGCTGACGAAACAGAAAAAAATGATCCCATGGTCTCCCTTTTTATCATCACAAGGCCTGATCTTGGTAAGCCACAATCTATAATTGACCTCAGGATATGTGATTAGAGCGGCTGAATGCAGGGATAGCCTGTCTACTGATGGCTGATTGCCCTGGGTTTTGTGTCTTGGCCCAGTTGTGCAGCCAACCAACCTGTGGTTCTGACCCACTTTCTGGCCTCATCCGTCACATTGAGAGTCGTGGAGACTCTGATTCATTTCCTATGAATCCCATTTATTCCTCCCAGGCCGTTATGTCATCATTACAGACTTACCTGCTTCATTGTGCTGGAAGCAGGCAGGGCGCATTTGAATATTTCATTATGGCACAATAATACTTTAAATATGCCAGTGGATATGATTTATGCAGGTCATGGATAACACTCTAACCTGATCACAAAGACCTGACGCTATGATCATTAACCGCAAAAATGATCAATGTCGGATTCAGGAATCTGATTCAGACTTTCTCCACAAATACAGAAAAACACCTTCATGTGTCCCATATATCACACAGCAATAATAACTGGGAACTCTGACACAAATGGCCTGCTCTTTATATTGGCATCTATTTCACACAAGCAGCAAATTATGAGCACCAGGAGGAATATATTTCCTCCTTGACTCCAAGTGGGTGAACCTGTGTTAATTTTCCCTTCCTCTCCAAATTGATTAGTGGATCAGGGGGCTAATTCAGCCCTTGAGGAACTCCGCACAGACAGAAGCTCCCCGCGAGCCCCAGAAGAAGTCATCCATAAACCGCATATGTCAGCCCTGTTGCTTGCTAACTCCCAATCACCCACCGGCAAGCCCACAATCCCATTCAAGCAGCCTGTTGCTAAGGTGCTTTGTGCATTCTCTCCATAGTAATTAAAAGTAATTGGATGGTGAGGCCTGCATGAAAAGGCGAAGAGGGGCTCTGGTCAGAGCAATTCAACTGGACTCCATCTGGCATTATGGCAACAAAGAAGTATCACCAGATCTCTTTGACACTATTTGTCAGATTCAAAAGACAGACGATTGATGTCAAAAGCCATCACTTGTGAGAACATGATTAAATTAGTTTTGGGGACAAGCAACTGAGCGAATACTCTGCTTGACATCATTTGTTTGAAAGATTTATTTTTATGTTTTATAAGTGTAGTCATTTTATTTTTCACACGTCACGTGAAAATGTATGGAACTGCATTGCATTCTACATAAGAAGTTTGTGAAGTATGAAGGACATTCAAACAAACAAATAAATAAATCATATCACACACTGAATTTAAAGTAGCACAATGGCTCTGGTAAGTCAATAAGTAATGTGGTTCAGTGTAACCTCATAAAGTTGATATGGAAAACATTAGCATTCATTTGGAGTCATGTTTCTGGCCAATATTCCCTCCCCTTTTAGCTCCATCTTGGTTTTGGTCGGCAACTCCTGAGGGAAATACATGTCTCTTTGCATATAGCTGCAAATTACACCACTATATGCTCATCTGTTAGTCTCTAACTATGGCTGTGTACTACTTAGTACTGGGCACGTAGTGTACAGTGGGTTTATCAGAGCTTTTTCTGCCTGCTGCATCTTGAGATAAGATTGATTAAAGCGGTGAAAGTCAAGGAAAGTTTTTCGTGGTCTTTCAAACCAAAATAACAAGCTAAAAGATGCTCAACACAACTGAGTGGAACTGTGAAGTTGGGTCTCTTTTTTCTTTCCTTATGGTCATTTGACTCAAAGTGCAGCTTTAATCTTTTACTGATTGTTAAAGGTCCAGTTTGTCAGATTTAGGGGGCTTTATTATAGAATATGGCAGAAAATTGAATTTAATGTGCATACCCTTACCATGTTTTCATTAGTGTATAATCACTTTTAAAATAAGAACTATTATATTTTTGTTACCTTTGAAGGAGCCTTTTATATCTATAGAGGGAGTGGGTCCCCTTCCATGGAGTCCGCCATGTTGCACTGGCATGTTTCTACAGTAACTCGGAATGGACAAAATCCTGTAGACTGTTCCTTTAAAACAAAACACTCAGTTCAAAAAGTTTTGTCCCCTAAGTTTTACACCCCCAACAATCCAAAAATGGTTATTTCCTGTTTCAAGAAGCCATTGTAAACTAGGTCTCGCAACAAGAGAAAATGCTTACAGTAGAGTAATAGAATGTGAAGAGAGGAATGGGAGAAAACTAAAATGAGGTGCTGATTATCCATAAAAAACAAAAATAATGAGTTCTATATATTGTGTATACTTCATAGCTTGGGAATAAATTGGGTGACAACTATTGTTCTTCAACATAACGAGCTAGTTTTCTAAGTGGCTCACTTGCCAAAGTAATTACACTAACTGCTTGGATGAGATAAGCCGGTACATTTACACAGTTTTTGCTACTTCAGGTAACAACAACAATTTCCAGGTTTTGGCCCAATGTCATCAGTCCTTCAACTGTGCTTTAACTATGAGCCCTGTCTGCATCACCAGATATCCCATCGTGCCATATCCTCGCTCACTTATTATTCCCATTGAATGGAGGCAAACTGTTCTGTGCCTCATGAGATCACATCCGTCTTGCCACTTGCCTCCAGTGAAAAGAGCAGAGGTATTAAGACACGGAGCTGGTCTAGGCTTCCATACTTTTCATTATCTTCTGATTTACACACGTCTCTCTGCATTAGCAGCATGATACTCGTGCATAACAAGCAGAGTTACTGACTCCCAAACAGCATTAGCCCGGGAGGATGGCGGGGAGCAGAAAGGATGTGTTTGTGTATGTGTATGTGTGTGTGTACTGTATGTGTGTGTGGTTGTTATTAAAGAGCAATGTCACAGCTCCTGGCTATTGTGGGGATATAGCATGACTGTAAAGGTAGATGTTGCAGCAGGCGATTTGAGGTGCTTAATGACCCAGGAGTTGCATGATTAATGGAATGGTTTACACGATATTTCTCCAACTTTGGGGCCCAGCGCGAGTGGAAAGCCTGGGCATGTCATCTTTTAAGAGCCCCCCGCTCAAGGTCGGCTGAGCCTGGAAGAGAGCCCACAGAGACGACAGGGCTATTAGTGGAGTTTCTTTTTCATTCTGGACCACTCACGTACACACACCTACGCAGTGAGGTGCTTGCACATACATAAACACACAGACACACACTGACACGCACACCTAAGTATAAACACACACATCCCTGCACACACGCATTTACACCAGGGACCACCCCAGCATTGCAGGGACCTCTGGGATTCCTGTAACCTGCTTTGAGGAAGCAGAACTCATATCCCTTGTTAGGCACTGAGAGCCAGAGGATGATCGAGTGCAGATACGATGAGATTGAGCAGTATCCAGGCCCTCCTTGCTCATTTACCTTACCACTATGAAGCGCCCTATATAACATGAACACAGCCACACACACACACACACACACACACTTGCACTTTACCCCTGCTGTCTTTGTTTCCTCCTCTCTCAGTCCTTAAAACTGAAAGCTGCTGCCTAAGTGATGTTTCAAATACCTACTAAATTTTACATTCTTCAATTTAATGGGGAGATCTGATTGCTGTAGTGACTTGAAAATGATTTTTCTATGACTCCAAATGGAAAAGTTAGACGACAGCCTTGTTAAGCCCATTAAATGAGATTGATCCGGATGACTTTTTGTGAAGCATTAGTAGAGAAACTAAAATAATTGGAGCGATTTGTATCCCCCACCCCTCCCCGCAAGCAAACTCCTGTATATGTTTTGTCAGTTTCCATGTCTTTCTAGTCTCCGAGGAGCTGAGTAGTTAAACACCTTTTCTGAAACCACTGAAGCAGATACTACGTTGGTGCAAGAAGGTTGATTATGAATGCAAATTCCCAATAAATGCCTGGTAGGTTTGTTTAAAAGGTTCTCCACAGGAATAAAAAAAAATAAAAAAAAACTAGTGTACCATGATTACATTTTAAAGCAGTCAGGAATGAAAAATTCATAACTTATTCAAGCAAACAAAAACAACCTCAGAGTGTGAGCCCTCGGGGCTTTGGTCTGTGTGGAAATGCAGATACAAATCAGAGGGAATTTCAAGACTTGTCTTACTGCATTTTTCTGGCAGTATTATACAGAATTGGTTTATGTAGATAAACTTGATTATGCATTTATAAATGACTGCATGTAGGTAAATTAGTAAATTTAAGGTCCAGTGTGATTTATTGACATCTAGTGGTCAAGTTCCAAATTGTAACCAACTGAATACCACTCACGTCAATCGCTCTTCCAAGCGTGTAGGGGAAACTACAGTAGCTGTTGAGAGCCAGCGTATGGTTGATTTCAAGTGGCAACCAAGTGAAGCCAAACAGCCACTTGAGGCTGGATACAAAGGAGTCAATCTCCATAAGCCTCCATATTAAAATGTCTAACTTCACAGCAGAAATCAATATGTTTTTTAAAAATGGTTCTCTATAGCTAATTTCACTTTTTATGACAACTACTATAAAATTCTATATAACTCACATGTTCAAATTATATCAAGGCTTAAAGTTATGCATAATTAAGAGTGCTGCTGCTTTCACCGACAGGCAGGTGCTATCAAAGGTGGCTTTTTGAGCACCCAGGTGCATTTCAACCCACCTCAAGTCCGCTGATGATTCACGTCTTTGAAGATTTTTAGATTTGCCAGGAAGCAGAAGAGGCAAGACATGCCGGCAGCCAGAGCAACAGATTCTAAGCTTCAAAATGGCTAAACAGAAACCTGTCACAGATACGACTTCAATTCTTTATACTGTCAATGTGTGTACTGAATACCACTCACCTTACCCTCCCTTCCAAGTTTGTAGCCACAAAAGGTTCTATCTAGAGCCATGGATTAGTTTATCCATTGTGAACCACTGTAGATATAAAATTAAACATACATTTTTTTAGGTGACTATTCATAAAAATTATGAATATTATATTTCTGCCATATTCTGCAAATAGAGACCACTAAATCTGACACACTGGACCTCTTATGTGCATTTTATGCAGATAAAATTCCAATAAATATTAACGTTTGATGGACCAAACATTTGGCATGATGTGATCATTTTTCTAAAGAATAACTTAGATATTGTAAAGTTCATGTAGATACAAACTTCACATTCTTGTTCTTGCTGATGCAAATACCATCTGGTTTCTTTCAACTATATAGCTGATGGCGACTTTTTCATAAGAATATGTTCATAATGAGATGAAAAAGTGGTTCTGACTTGGTAATCCATTTGTTAAATTGTGTGTGTGTGTGTGTGTGTGTCTGTGTGTGTGTGTAGAAATAAGTTTGACCTTTGGCATCATAGTGGGATTGAAGATAATGATTCTCAGCAGGGAGCGCTGGCTGTTCATCACGACTTTCTCTCACTTTGCTATGGAGGGTAATCACAGAGCTGCTCAGATGGAAATTAGCTGGAATGAGGCAGTGAACTGCAACAAGCCAATATAATTGACAAGCTGAACTCTGGAGAGAGCAAAAGTGAAGTAAACTAAGTGTCACTAACAACATGAATTGCTGTCAAAAAACAGGACATCTTCCCCCTGTCCACCGAGGAGGTCTTTTTATTTTTGCTTGCAGGGCAGAGCCCCCACAGAGGAGAAGCTCGTCACAGCTCCTGCTGTTGCTATGCAACTATTGAAGGCCCTATTGATGTGCATCGCTCTTGAAATGTTTAGAAGTTTAAACACGCTCAGTAGAACATGTTGTCAACAAAACTTTTCAATGAAAAACAATGAGAGAAAGTAATGCCGCAGTAAACTAAATTCAAACTCAAGCACGAGGCAGGCAGAACCAGCTACAAATCAATCAGATTTCAGTTTCTGTTAAATTGGCCTGTGAATGAAACAAGATGATGTAATGAGTTAGTCCCTGCATTCCTTGTCATCTCCATCTTGAAATGCATCAACTGTGCATCTCTCTTAGATTGGACTACTTCACGTCCTCATCCAGGGTTGCGATTGATGACCAAAGACCATACTTTATTCTGTCTGTGGGGAACTTTGTCTTGGAATACTGCTGAAAAAATATAGAAAATAAAATAAATACAATCTACAAAGAGATGTTTGAACTCACAGTGAAGAAACAGAGCCAGATCCAAGACATTTGCATTGCCTGTGTATTAAGACACTAAAGACTGGGTGACCCCTAAGTGGACAATCACACAAGAGGTGTTCAGTGTCCACCCAAATCTGATGAACCAATCTGGTTTGTGTCTGGTCCCATTATATTCTTGAAAGACCTGGCCATGATTAGACAGTGCTTTGGATGGAAGTGGCCACAATTTGGTACCAAATGACCTGCATAAGGAAGCGACTCTGCTCATGAGGTGAAGGGTCAGAGAGCAGAGGTGAGATTTATCTTGGAGATTGCAGATGACAGCAAATTATTAATGCTAACTTCAGCCATGGCAGCAAATAAGTTCACAAGAGCAAACAGTCAAAGTTACCTATAGATACGCTAGATGCAATTTATTATAATTTATTTATGATGCTGTTTTAATCACAAAGAGAGCATTTTCCCAACTTTATTGACAAACAGGGTGCATTAAAGTTTTGTTAGTTTTGTTTTGTTTGTTTTAGATGCATTGCCAGAAACACCATTATTTTCCTATGGTACAGTGTGCCTGGTGTACACTCAACAACGTTTATTAGACCAACATATAATTTAAAATATTCTCAACTCTTTAGTGTAAGGCACGGAGTCAAGACCACTCATGAATGTCACACTTGGCCCGCACAGGCAATCATATCAATATGTCGTGAACACAAAACCTTTTTATTTCCCTCCTCATGCAGTAGCATAGCAACAACAGGAAACTTTTTTTAATGTGATTTTCCAAGATGGTTTGAAGGGGCCATGCCTGTAGCGAGTTGAGTTTGATCAGCCCCTGACACTGGACAGTTAGATAACAAATTTGAAAACTTGAATTTCTACAATTTCTTCCCAGTCTGACCTTCACTTCCAGCTCCTCCATCAGTGTCAGAGCGCCAATCATTCACACATTTTTACATTATTATTTTTCTTCCCACATTCATTGTGATAAGTTGCTCTTCAGCTCTCTGAATATCCTTTTGCTCTTGTCATTCTATTTTCCAGACCAAGTGAAACACAGTTCACCACTCCCCTCATCACCACCATATTCTTCAGATGCAACTCTAAGGTTCCTGTTCAACGACTGCGTTCTGCCTTTCTCTATGGCTACCTCAATAAATTCTGTAATAAATTTCCAGTTGATCTTGCCTTACATAAAACTCATATACATACATACATTAAAATTCACAAAACGTTGTTTAAGGTTTCCATTTGAACATTTTCTTTTGAATTGAATTGAAAGTTAGATAAATACTCCCTTGAAACATGGCTCTGAAAAGTGAGCATCTAAAACAAAAACGATAGATATTAGTATTCAGAGTAGTGGTTTAAAAGACATTGTGGATTCAGATGTGTGGGAGTATACTACTAGAGAACGCCAACAAGAATCGAGTAGACACCAGAAGCTGACCAATGTAATGAGTTTCTGCCTCTTGAAAAGGAGACATTCATGACTGTTTACCACCATGTATCCGTAACCTTGCTGTGAACTAACTACTATGACAACTAGACCTGCAGTACGTCACTTCTACCATAATTATTAACATTTATCTCTATTTTATACATTTCCCCCTGAGTTGGCTCCCAGGCTGCATCCTGTGCAGTATAGACAGTCAAACTAGTCTTGTCTTCTCATGAGCTTTTTTTTTTTTTCCACGTCAAAGACCAAGGCTTCACGGAACAGCGCAGTGGTTTATGGAAAGAACTGCATGTCAGAGGTCCATCTGTTTGTACTCCACCTCCTCACATTCTGAGCAGGACAAGTCTGCAAGAAGAGAGAAGAGGTGAAAGAGGGCGATTGCTAGGAGGAGCAAGGCCTTGGAGGAAAAAGAACTCGGCAGGGTCAAGAGGTTAGTTCTCTCCTCTTACTCTGCTCTTTTAATGGAGCCTGTCAGGTTGTCTGTCTTAGAGTGCTTTAAGCGAATCAGGAATTTCAATTCACTGTCCCAACACAGATTGATACTCTACTTATTCAACTATTTGGTGCTTTCAAAGAATCATTGCAGCCACATCACAAGTTTTTGGGTTTTTTTAAGGTCTTTAAAAAAAAACCAAAAAAACAACAACTCTCAGACACTTCGGAGTGTTGCACCTGGAGTCCTAACAAAGTACCGGGAAAGTCGAGCACATCACTATAGTCCTCAAATCTCTGCAGTGGCTTTCGGTCTGTCAGAGAATCGATTTTATAATACTGCCATCCATTTATAAATCATTAAATGGCTTAGGACCAAAATATATTCCTGAGTTTTTTGCTACCGTATCCATCCAGCAGTCAGACAGCACCGGTCTGCCGATTGTAAAGCTGCCTGTAGCTACAATATACTCTTTTTACAGCAGACGTTTTGACTTGTCAAAGCAGGAAAGGTACAAATGGAATTAATCACATTAATGATGGTTGCATCACATTTATATGAGCAAGTTTCAGGACTCTGACATGACATGGCTTACTGGAACACTACCGCTCATAAACTGCACACTATCCCTTGGAATTATGTCCATACTTGATGTTTCTGCACTGATTCACTATACATCCAGTGTCAATGTTCACCATAACTTACGATTGTAGTTCCAACATGGAGCTGGGTTTATCTAGTATCCCGCAAAAAACAAACAAACTCCCAGGTCTTAGACTTGCTTGAACACTCTATATGAAGCCTGCTTGTTTTGCCTGCTACTTCTACTACTCCTCTACTACTCTAATCGCCTAACCTGCATTCTTCTAGTTAGGTGTGTTTAGGGGCATGTGGATGGGGAAGAGGGAGTGCAGGGCAGGCTGTGTCCAGCATGTATAGGAACAATTCCAACAATGATGTAAAATGTCAGTATCAATGTGAAAATGCCAACAAAAGAATAAGAACAAAAAATGAACTACCACATGCAGTATGTTGTCCCTAGCAGAAACAAGATTTGAAGCTGAAGCAGTTGTTGACCATTGTGGGATAAAACTAAGCTGACTGCAGCAGATGGTTTGTTACACTGAACCATTTGGGAAACCATTTCGTTTTTGCAACCCATTTGAAAAAAAAATACTTGTAATACTTAAAATACTGATTTTGAATGAATCATCTATCTATCACTGCCTGTCATAGGTGCACTTCAACCAATCAAATCAATGGACTATGTAACATAGTCAAACTCCTAACAAAGTGAGTCAAGAGAAGAGCAAAAACCTTTTTCTATCAAGAAAAGAAATACTCTGCAGTTCTGATATGACTGATGTTATCTTAAGAATCTTTGCAACCATGAGGGGTCCTTGAGCATGCAGTCATAAATAGGCACAAAAAAATCAAAAAATTAGGCTGATGTGTTCAGTAGTATGAGGGATTATCTATGGACAGATACACACAACCAAGCGCCTCCAGGCTTACACCTGGCGGAGATAATAACAGTGAACTCCAGTGCCACCTCTTTCTAAATTAGAAGCTCGCAAGCATCTTTTTTCACAGTAGCACCATATTAATGTAGTAACTTTAACCTTCCCTGTGGGCATCAATAAAATTTTACATCTGAAATCCGAGTGCAGAGCTCAGTACCAGGTGGCCAGGTATATTTCTGGAATTTACCTTGTACCAAAAAAAACATACTTCAGTTCCTCTCAGCCTGGAAAGAGACCTCTCCTCTGGCAATCTTCCTTATTACATAAATGAGAATCATGCATGGCTCTCTACACTGTGGCATTACTCAGCCATGCTGGAGGCATATCCTGTTAATTTTAATGCACGCCAGCCAGCAACCAGAAGCTCAATCTACTCAGGAGAAAATTACAAAGCCCAATCAATACAAATGTGTCCTACAAAGTTAAATATCAGCTTGTCTGATAAACAGCCACTTCTCGCTGTCATACTGCACGGAAGCAATCAGGCACTACAAATTGCTTTAGAGGGACAGCAGAGGGGAGCAAGGCTTCATGGGAGGAAAATTGGGAATATTTGTCCCCTTTTTTGAAAACTGTAGCACTTTAGAGGTTTTCTTATCTGACTCACACCCCGGTGTTGCTCACTCAACCCATGTAACAGCAGTCGGTTATCTTGGTAACTTAATTTGACCTCACATGCCCCAAGCTACAGCAGGAAGCTAATGTTTGCTAGTAGTGACAATCCATTATTATATAGAAGAGAAACTGTTGTTTAAGGGCCATGTTAGTCTACACCAAGTGTAAACCTACCATGACATCAGCTATTCATTTGTTGACAACCGTCTTAGAGCCTTGAGTTTGGCATTGTTTTTTGGAGCCAGAAGTGACCATATTTGGACGAGGATGTGGAGCTGGTCAGTGACATACTGTGAGTTGGGCTGCACTTGGTTTTGACTCAGTTTTGGCAGGCTGACTGGTCACTAACATTCTCATTTTACAGCTAAGCAGTGACTAAAAATTTCTGAAAACATTTCAGGTGAGAAACAATCAATGCAATAACATAATCTTGATTTTTATCTGACCAGTTTGACAATTTGATCTGAGTTTTGTGAGCCCGGTGTGTTGAGCTGGACGGACTCACTGGGATGACTTGTCGATCAGACTTGTAGCCACATCCCAAAGCATACCCATCTTTATCATCTATTTTACTTCAAATAGGAACGTATTTTACAAAAAGCACCATGCTGTGTGGGAGAAAACTTGAAACTAGTGATTGAGACCATAAACTCATGAGGAAACTGTTTCCTGAATTAATTAAGTGAGAAGTAGTCCCATTGCTCCTGCTCCATTAGAAAGAATGCATGTTTAAGACACTTCCTTGTTGGCTTCACTTCCCACACCCAGAAGCTCTGTCCACTAATTATACTGTCAATGGTCTAAGTAACAAGTGAGCAAACATTTGGTAATGATGTTGAATCTTCCTTTTAAGTTCTTCTTCTTCTTCTAGCTCATTGGGCCTCCAGCTCTTGCCAGCCATCCACATCAAAGTATAGGCAGCTGTTCCTAACAAACAAGCACAGATTGTTTTCTGAATGAGTAAATGCGCTATTGTGTGCTAACGCCAGAAGAAACAATCTATCGCCAGTGAAAGAACATTTAGTCCCCATTCAGAGTGTCACAGAGGTCACAGCTCAAAGTAAAAAGAGTTAGATCAGTAATCTCAACAGTTAGCCCAAGTTGAATGTTGCATTAGCCTCACACAGCTATTGTAGTGGGCAGCTATGTTACCACTAAACTGATCACAGTCAAGCTAATTCAACATCTAAAATTCCAAAATTCCAAGAGTTAGACGCTTGTAATGTAATGTATAATGTTTGTGGTCTAGAGATCAAATGAAGCCTCTTTATTCAGGATTGTGTACTAGTCCAAGCAATTGCCACTGCAGAAAAAGAGGTTATTAGGCCAAGCCCCAGCACCAGTTTATTGATGAGTTCTTCATGTGTCTTCATGCGAGCACTTCCATGTGTACCTTGTATTGAGATCAGTACAAATCTGAGTGATGTGAAATTACAGCAGTGCATGCCAAATGAAAGGGTTATTGTTGACTGCACAGAGTTAAGATGCCCAGAGGCAATTACCCTCCATTCTCCACACGCAAGAGCTAGACCACCTTCAGAGCCTTAACTGGAGTTGCATCCTGTGGTGCATTCAAATTATTCACTGGCTCGATCTCTGACAAGAAGTAGACAAGGCAGTCAGGAATTTTGGTGTTACTGGAGCCAAGGGATGAGATTAAGGTAGACAGGAACTTCCTCATGAAGAAACTATTGAAGGATGCTGAGACCAAACAGGTCATTCAAGCACCAAAGCCGGATCAGCATAGAGAAACTAAAAGGACCCAAGCTACAGCCAGACTTCATTATCATTAAACAACCTATTAGGTGGATAAAAGTGTATCACATTTGAGATTCATCAGTTCTCCTCAACTTAGCAGGGACAACAAGTTACCAGGGTTCTCTAGATCTTGAATACAGGGTAGAGAGAGCATGTCGCCTCCTTGGTATTCTTGATTCTCTGCAGCTAAAATCAGCCACTTTCAGTTCATCAAGAACATTAGACACCAGACAACAACAGGGTAGAGCCTCCAAAAGAAGTTAAGAAGTGTTGCCAAGAGCCAGTCTTTTCTGCTGTGACCTTAAACTAACCTTACCTGCCACTTATTGGAAGAAAATTGTTCTGAGTTCTCATAAATGAAGATTCATAGCTAGACTGCAGCAAAATTTCCTAAGCAAAATGCTCAGTTTTTGAGGAGTTGTGGGTGAAAAGGACAAAAAGGCCCTGTCGATTATAAAAGAACGTGACAGAAATCTTGCAAAGCGGTGTCAGTCATTCTTTGGCTCAGCTCATTTTTAGCAAATTATTATTTCTGCTTGTGGTGGAAGTTAAAACCCAAATCTAGAGTTATACAACTGTCACCATCCTTTTTTTTCTAAGAGAAGTAACTATTATTCCACAACCCCAAAACAAAATCAGTAAAAACATGTTAATTATTCACATGGTGATTTTTAAACCAAAGTACTTGTCCAGGTTTTTCCCATTACCTGTCACATAATCTAGTCCACCATGACTATGAATAGCAATACGGGAGTTTAGAGGGCCGATGGGTGGTTGAACATTTAAAACATTTGGCCCACTCATAGCAGAGGGAAGGGACTATTTAAGTGTGGATAGTTAAAATGTATGTGTGTTGGCATCAGTTCAGCTGTACTAATGCAATGCCAGTGCTTTATGAATCCACACATTTACCTTAATCCCTGCCTGAACAAGCTTTTTTTTGTTTTTTTTCTTTTGCTTTTGACCAAATCAGTCACCAGTTTGATAATGCAAGGAATGCTGCATGCACTTGAACAGAAGAAAAAGGACAGTATATAAAAATCAAACCAAAAGTATGCGGACACCTAAAATATCCTGAAATGTGAACATCTCGTTCCGGTTTCTGACATCAGTCTCCTGCTATAAGAGCATCCTCTATTATGGGAAAGCCAAGTGCTATCCATAGATAGCAGTCAGATCAAAATTACACAAAAGAGCACACATTTATGTCCATATAGTGTACCTCTTTTGTGGAGGTAGATGGGGCTGTAATGCTGTTTTTATGTAACAATGAGATGTGTTTGTTTTTTGCTTTACTGTTTTTGTGTGTGTATGTGTGTGGGATTGTGGTTGTGTGACGATGTGATTTTATTTAAGGTAAGCATTGACCCCCCCCCCTTGGGTTTGTTTCATTGATGTTGAAATATATCATTAAAGAGCATCAAAAGCTGAAGAATAAAAAATAAAACACATCTGTGCATTCCTTTTGTCAGCGTTCCTCTTGTCATTCCTCACTGCACCCACACCCACCCGCTCACAATAGCCCTTAAACTTCTCTCTCGAGAAACCTGAACTCTGCACTCCGATAAAGGCAGAGGATAAATGAAGAGTGCACTTTGTGAGGAGAACAAAAATTCATTCTGGAGTTTTTTGTATTGTTAAATGTGTCGGTATTGAGTAAAAATATGTTTCAAAGTGAAGCAGTTTCTTAGAGAATCAAAAGCCCAATGTCCACAGTGTTTGGGGTTTTTTCTGTTGATTCCTGAGGGGCAGAAGGAGGAGCTGAGGGGTTTAATGTGCACCAGGGCCACAACTGTGAAAGCATCAATAACTACCCTCACAGTAAAGCCCTCCTGGGTGTAAGATTGGCTCTATCGATTAGCTTCTCTAAAGATAACATCCTCACTTGTGGACCTGTCTCTTTAAGAATTCTGAAATTTCGTTAAACCTCCCTTTTTGTTCCTTAATCTTTCCTGTGGGAGATATGCATGTAGAACATCTCGGACTCCACACCAAAAAAATTCTCTGCACGTCAGTGAAGTTAAATGTTTAATTTGCAAAGGAAGTAAAAAGCACTCCACAAATCTCTCTGAAATGGCTTTAGAGGCTGGTCAGACGTGTGTGTTCTAGACCGTGGTGGGCGAGTGTCTTAACAGAGGTGAAATACACTGCTGAGTATTGATTGGAGGCCATGTGATTCAACTTCTCTCCCTGCTCCCTCATAGTCTGTATCCGCCCGCATCGATTGGCTGGTTGCAGGCAAGCTGGACCTGCACAACAACGTGGTCAACCAGATGTCTGCTGCAGAGAAGCTTGCCCACTTAGCCTTTAACCCTAATTGTTATGCCTTTTGAGTTTTATTGTCAGCCATTTGTGCTTTGATTGGACGTTCTTGAGCGCAGATATGAACTATAATTTACCAAATGCTGTTATGAGACTTTAATATAGCCCTAAAAACTAGCTTTGAATATAATATAATAACTTTGTCTATAGTGTCTAATGTGTTAATTGGTATCGGTTTATGAAATTCACACGGGTTTCACACTTAAAATGTCTGTGATATAAAACTTCTGTAAGAATCAATAAGCTATTGTTTCTGGGTTTCATAAATTTATCAAGAAATCTAATGAACATTTGTTTTGGTCTTATTGATTGCAATGCAATAAAGCTAAAACTCCTTATTGATCACAGACCCTAATATAAATTTCTAGAGGCCGTGCTCACTGCACCAATCAGTATTTTATAGTGGCTGAGTCAACAGCACCTCAAACGTGTGGCGCATGCAGTGCAGAATGTTTCTTAAACAAAAAGCAGGACACTGAGAATCTTTGGTACAAATTTTGGATATTTCACCTTCACCTTCTGCTGTTGTATTGCCTGATGCTGTTGTCTGCTAGCAACCTGCCCAGTGCTTGCAATGCTTGTGTGTAGCAATGCTTATACAGTAATTGTCATTTATGTAATGCTTGGTGTGATTTTGTGTAAGTAAGTGTGCTGCTGTCTTTTTTTAACTTGCAATAACACTTTAATTTGTGACAATGAGAAGCCATCTTAAAAAGGCAGCAGCTGTACGTCTGCAACCAATCACACTCCGCACGTGCAATAGGAAAGCATATATGTTAATTTACTATATGACAATCTCCATTTACTATAATATTACTTGGGCTAAACAGAATTCTCAAAAAGATATATACCTAAATATTGCAGGTTAGATCAATCTGTGCAGATGCATTTGCATGGCAAGTGAAAACTCAGCATCAAAAATAAATTAAACCTTCATAATAAATACTACAGGGTTTCACTAAATCCCACTGAGCAACCATTACATCAACATTAACATACATATCTGAAGAAAACCTAAGACAATTTGAGACTGCAGCTTTACCCCGTTCCCTCATGAGGCCTTACCTTGTGCCACCATTGTAAAGAAGAATTTGTTCTGAATGACTTCCTTTGTTAATTAAAGGTTAAATAAAAATAAATAAATAAAATTGTTATTAGAATTACTGTACTGCTCACCAGGGGAAAATGTGGAGTGGAACTAAAGTTGAAGAGATTGTTAAACATGGCTATTTATTTAGACTACTGTATTGTGACTGTAGCTACTCTTCCTTGGGTCCCTATTCATATTTTTAACAATACTCTAATACATCAATACACATGTGTAACATCTATACTCATAAGACATGCATACATATCACAGACTTATTACATAACAGGTGTAACTAACCATTTTTGCATTACAGTCATTGTTACTGATAGAATGGCACCATACTCTTGCTTCCACTTGTGCTTTTTTCTGCTTTAACAAGTTGAAATCTCTGTTGCGAAGAAGATGCAAGATCAGATTCAGGCTAACAAGATGAAAAAATGTCATATCACAAAATGGGCAGACTTTAGAAAGGCTTTAAAAAGGGGGAAACGTTTGTGAAACACTGTTTTAAGGACAGACCTGGTTCTATTTATATATATATATATTATAGTTGTTATAGTTGTGCATACACAAGGTTTTCCTGTGCAATAAGTGATTATTACAGACATTAAAGACTTAAAGTTAGGCTTTAGTTTAAGGTTAACCTGACTAAATGTTGCCATATGTCCTCAGCAATTACTTTGGTATCATAGCCAATAAAAACGATGGCCAAAGTAATAAAACAAAGAGCCAAGCTATAATTAACCATATTCAGCCTTTAATAGACATCTTTACTATTGTTGTACTCTGCTACTTTCTGGCAAAATACTTCTTGTTCACTTCACATAAACACCCGTTTGACGATCCACTGTGCGATGGTCGGTGGCCATTAGCATTCCATCTGATGCACATCCAAGTGCTGATCCTCATTTAATTTGCTTCCAAGCTTTATCTGGAGCAGCAGAGATAATGCAAACATTTTGCTATGTTAATTGAAATCCTGATTAATTAACAGACTGCCTTACTTAGTTTGATTTGGTTTTCTTTTTCTTTTCTTTTTTTAAAGTCATATTAGGCAATACAAATCATATTAAGCAGCAAAAAGCCGATTCTGAAAGCATTTTGTGTTGTCTTTCTCATGTTTCTCAAACCTGAGAGGCTTCACTGAAATATGGATCGGTCTTGTTTTTAAAACATTTTCTGTGCACTACGGTGAAACAACTATAAAACAAATAACAATAGATCTGTTGTATCCACATACCCAGAGGGAGAGGGAAGCCTGTCTGACTAATATTGAGTCTATAGGGTATCAGGCTCTCTGAGTCGGACTACCAACAAAGTTAGTTGCTGCAGGATACTTTTTCATGTGTCATTATTTCCTTGGACCAGTGAAACTAGATGTGAACTTATTTTCTGCAAGATTGTAAGAACCTCCTGGATGTTCCGGTTGGGGGGAACTGTCCACTTCATTTACTCCTTCCATTTGTTAAGGCTTTTATGAAAGTCACGCACCATCTGCATGGCGAAAACACTTCTGGAAACTTCTCTTAGGAGTGTGTTTGCTCCTGCAAAACGCCCGCTGCCTAAGTTGTTAAATGAGGAGATTAATATTGTAGTTTTCAGCCATCTGTGTGACCTCTGTTGGGTTTTACCTTGGTGGCTTAAGTTAAGTTGTGTTCAATCAAAATGTGTGTGGTAGGCTGGCATAGCTTGCAGTTTCTTTCAATACAGAGTGCAGTCAAAATAATCCAACTCTCAGTGAGACATCAGCTGCCAGCACTAGAGGCCTTCATCTGTTCCCTCTGGACTCAATTTGTGCATCATTTTGTTTACACGAACACACACACACACACACACACACACACACACACACACACACACACATACATTTGAGCAACCTCAGAAGACACATGTACCTAGTTATTCCAAACACTGTCATCTCTTCTAAAAATGCCCTGGGATTGCTGTCAAAGGCTGAGTGTAATTAGAAATGAAAAGAGAGACTCATGAATAAATGACCTGTGGTATTTGTTGGGGACAGGAAGCCGTGTAAAATAAGTCAAATCCAATTAAGTGGTTAGGGAAATTGTGTTGGAAGTTATATATCAGCAATTTGGTACAAATTTATGCTGAGTCACATTCATTTCTCTTTTGGCTCCCTCCTTTACAAGATAAATGACTTTAAAGATAAACTGAATGACTTAAAGGTCTAGTGTGTAAGATTTAGGGGCATCTATTATGAATATGTCATGTTTTCACTGTCGTGTTTCTACAGTAGACCAGGAACACTCTAGGCTCTTGATAGGGCCTTTCACATTTTTTGTGAGTTTCACAGCCACCATAGGGTCTCCTACAGGCTAGGAAGGGGAGGGTGAAGCGAGGTATATTCAGTTGGTTGCAACCTGCAACTGCACAATGCCACTAAATCCTATTGGACCTTTAAAGGTGCCCTGAAGAGTCTTCTTGTCAACAAACAATGTCTCATTGAGCTCTAACAAATGTGTTGAATGAAGCATTTAAAATCAGGATTGTTTACAAAAAACACAGTACAAAGCCCTCTGTCCTGACCTTAGACCCTTGATTTGGTGATTTGGCTAAAGAGAAATCTTTTTAACGTGGGAAAGAAAAGGAAGAAAGCCTCAGGAAGAGGCACAAAGGAGGACAGACATGTTATTGAAGATATTCAATAGAAGGTGCGTATACAGAACAGACCAACAACAATTTCACAGTATATAGAAATTACGATGACAACATTTCTGATACAGAATGTTGATCCAGGACTACATGGAACAACTTCAGGTGTCACCAAGTGGGGCCACACAAGGTAACAAAGAAAGAGAGAGAGAGAGAACTGGAAAGAGAAAAAAGAAGAAGTCAACACAGCTTGGAGGCTTGAATCAAAACCAAAGATTTACAAGATATTATGTGTACAATATATACGAATCTTTAGGATATGTTTACTAGCTTGCAGTTTTTGTCAGTGATGTAGTGCAGAGTATACACAGGTACACAGATATACCTACTTATATTTCGGTCGCCATTGGATATACCGTCCTCTAAAGTCCTTCTGATGTCCATAATTCTGTAGTGCTCTGTGACCTAAACTTTTAGTGATGGCAAAGACATGGCATAGTTGTCCAATATAAGTGGATGGAGTGAAGAATGAGAAATACTTTACTCAAAATGCATAATTATGTAGTTGTCTCCCCATGATTTCATAATGATCTTTTCTCCCTGAAGTCTAGCAGCAGAAGTTACGTGACAATATGCAAATACTATTGGCCCATTTTTGGCTGTGCTAAATATGTAAGAGTACTTACATGTCACTGTTTATAATTTTATCCTTTCCTTGACATGCCACTTTAAAGTATGGGAGTAAGAGTACAATCACTTCTCCAGGCAACATTACACCACTGGTATTTGTATGTCGCATTGCTGCATATGCTGACATATTACCACCACATGCAGATTAGTGGTAACCATTGATAGGTGTCTGAACCACCTCAGAGCACGCACAAATGCATAGTAAACTCATAGTAAACGGCTCCGTAGCTAAACTTCACAGGCAGGTGCAGGGACTTTCCTACTGACTGCAGAGGTGTCTGAGGTATTTTAACCTTTGTTGACCCATGTGTGATGCGTGTGAATTGTTATGAAGCTGCCAGGGTCCCGACATCCCTTCCTAAGGAAGTTTCAGAGCACTTCACACTCTGAGTCCAACATGATGATATCACACAGTGTCATGTGGCCCCACCAACTCAAAGGTGCCATAAAAGTGTGAGGGAACAACAGAGGTTAGGAAAGGTACTAGATATCCCAGGACTGCAATCAAAGTGCTGTACGCCAAAACTATACCCATGTGTAGTGAATGAATAAAAGTGCTTTAGGCAGTTGCAACTTAAATAAACAGGTATAGACTTTTACTCTGAAGGGAGATTGGATGGAATTTTGCCTACAGATGAATTTACCTCAGGGGCTCCCAGGTGTCATTTAGGTATTTTCTAAAAAGACAATAATTGTTTTGTATGAATTATTATGAAAATTTAGATATTAAAATATACAAATGAGACATTGTCTAATAGGGACATAAACAATGGCTAAAGCCAGGTTAAGCCAGCTTTCATTTTGTTGACATATTAGAGTCAAAGTCAGAGTGAAGTCCCCATAAGTCCCCATGATAAAATGCCTAACTTCACTACAGAAAAAAACATGTTTACAGCCTGGTACAAAAAACAGTTTTAGCCTCTATGATATTAAGGATTAAAGTTATGCATAATTAAGTGCGTGTCTGATTTGATTGATAGTTGGATAAAGATGGCTTGTATGAGCACCTAGGCTTCATGTCTTTGCCCATTTTTGGATTAGCTACGAGGGGGCAGAGGCTGGACTGCCAAGATGGTGGTCGCCAGAACCACCACACTCTAAAATAAACACTTAAATATGTATTTTGTGCATTTCCGAAATAACCCAAAATTTCAAATTCGACCAGTGCTAAAAACAAAAACATGTTTTTGTCCGTAGTGTCTCACTCTAAAACATGTTGTTTATACATTCTCAAGTTCCTTCTGCTCAATTCCTGTGACTGATGTTTTTATGCATATCGTGACCTGCTGACATTGTCCTGAAACAAGACATCAGTTAGATCTTGACATCAGTCATATGCTAACACTCACAAAAGTAATACTGAGGCGTGCTCGTGCCTTGACTTAACAGCGAGGCTCAGCGTTGACACCAACAGAGCCTTCATCTGCTCTGTCACGTCTCCCGCCGCCTTTCCTCACTACACACCGCTCCTTATTTTTAATACTTCTCCTGCTCAGCAGAAACTCAGGTTTGAGATCTCTTATTTGAGGCTGGTGGTCTCTCTCTCTCTCTCTCTCTCTCTCTCTCTCTCTCTCTGCAGTGCACTGCACACATTACTGCAGAGCTGCCATGTAGCGTTGACAACACAGCACGATGCAGGAGGGCAATAGAGCCACCGCTAGTGAGAGAAGAGTGATGTGAAAATCGGTTGTTAACGAAAGGTGTCTGGGGTAATCGCTGCTGTTTGGGAGAAAACAACCTGATTCTCATGCTGGAATATATGGAGGTTCAAATGTCACAAGTCCTGAGTTCCACTGTTATATTCCTGTACCAAGCTAGATACAGTAAGTCCAGTAAATGTTTTGATGGGGATTTGATTTGGAGAGGCACACAGAGGCATGCTGTGTGCACTGGCCTGGTGTTCTAACAAGAGAACCACAGATAACACCTCCTTTCCCAACTAACTATCAAATGATTCATTGCAACAGCAAAAGAAAAAACAATGGTGCATCATGTCTCATTAACCAAAGAATGCCCCATCATAACGGGTTATTAATACAAACATCAGCCAGCACTGATTGGCTGCCCACTAAGCCTCCACGCATCGTGGCGCATGGCAGCAAACATTTCAATGTAATGAGTCAAACTCATCACCCGTCATGGTGTATTTTTTGACAGTGGCGGCAGATTGAGTGTACTCTCTGCGTGCGGTTTGCTATCTGCGCACGACGTGACACGACTTCTCTCAGTCTTTCACCCGTCTGTTCCCAGGTTGGGTTGATTGTATGGAAACGCCATAATTCAATGCAGCGGGATGATAACGCTGGCAGAGCAATAACAGGATACAAGTCGTTTTGCTGATGTTGTGGAAAAACTGTGAAGCTGCAGTTAAATTTTTTTCATCATGTTTGAATTGATAGGTAGGTAGTCACATTAATATGTGCAGTAGGCTTGTTGGCTCAGTGTCCGTGCCCTCAGGCATGTGTGTTATTTTCTATTTTCTTCTTTGTCTGTACATGATGTTTGACACACACAATAATCACTGTTTCACTCTGCTATTGTTTTACCCACTCTGTATGCATTGTATGTATGTATATACCTCATCACATTCTCATTAAGTACAGTGTACAATACAGAGGACCTTTATTATATGCCCAAAGGCCAACCAGTTAATAATAATTAGTAAATGGTAATTTGATTAAGCATAGTTTTATTTGGAAATGTGCATCATTATGTATAATTATAACAGTATTAATTATAATGTTTTTGGTGCTTTATGGTCACCGCGATGGTGTACCCAGCCTCCAGCACAACCGCGAACCTGATAAGGATAGGTGGTTACAGAGATGGATGTATGGATGGATGTATGGATGGATGGTTCCTTATGGCTGTCAAGGCAAGCTGTCGACTAACATATCATCACCTCATGAGGTTGATATGGTGAACATGTTGCCTATTTACATAGCTAGCAGACACAGCTTCATTAGCATTTATTTGTTTCTGTCCACCTGATGAGAGTAATTTAAATATTCCTTCTGCTTTTAGCTCCTCTTCTCCACCAACAGAGAAATAATATCTGTGTGTCTTGTTAACAGCGCTGCTATCTTCCCTAGCTTGTCCATAAATATGTCTGTGGGTCATTTGGTGCTGGGCAAAGAAAATTCAGTGGGTTTATAAAAACTTTTTTTTCCTCACAGAAAACAGCTGCCTGATGAAGCTGGAAACAAAGTTAATGAGAGCTGTGAGTATAACAGAATAGTATATCTGAAATGAGCTGACACTCAACTGCCACAGTTGAGAGATAATTCTCTGTGAACACAGAAGAACAACTCTGGAGCAAAACTTGAGGACAGAAACAGGGAATATGTAATATCAAAAATTGATTAGTGCAGCTTTAAGGTCTTAAAACTAGATTTTGACAAGGACCACATGATTTTTTAACCACGACCTACCTTACGTTGTATTTAGTGGTGTGAACTTCATTACAAATTTGAAATTAATCTAATTACCAAAACCACCTGACGTGCAGTGAGATGGTCCCTTAGAGAGAGTTAGTTAGTACATTACTAATTAATTAAGGTGTCAAATCATAAACTGATTGTAAAACAGCAGCAAAAACAGAGATTTTTCGAGTTGTAACTTTGGAACTACATATTTTTGTGCCGCACTGAGATCCTGAGTGGCTCGTATTTGTTTTTGAGTGACAGAAAATAATGACTGAACTATAGCAACTCAAACTTTATTTATACAGCACAAACATAACAAGCCCTCGGTGGCCTCACCATTGATGATCTACCACATTCAACGCTTCATTCCTCAAAATCCCTCCGGAATCCATTATGTTGTCTTCCATTGTTCTGTCAGGTTGGTGGGTAGAGGAGTGAAAGCCTTCTTGCCCAGACTAACAATAGAAAACACAGAAAAAGTCATTAATTTGCTGTTCTGTCTGCAGGTGAAAAAGTCTGACAGCTGAGCCGCAGATAAATATTGATTGAAATATTGTTGTTGACAAGGTGTATTAATGTGGAGATGTTTACCAGTGACCTCCAAAACAGACCTAAAAATGCACAGATGACACACACTTATCAGGATTGTTCAGGTTTGAAAAAATATATGCCCCAGATTGTTTGAGTAAAAACAGCTTAAAGTTCTGCAATATTCCAATCAACAAACGCAATAACAAATCAGCACTCGCTTATCAGACATCACCTAATCAGGCTAATCGTCAACAAGATTTAACAACATGGATTCCCCTGCGGCAAACTGTGTGTCATTGTACCAGTTAATCTTCCCTCCTATCACACCTTTTCATGCAGAATAGAGACGCTTAATTTTCCTTGTTGTTATTGTTGAAGATTGATTGCACATTAGTCTCATTTAATCTGAATTAAAACACATCTTTCGAAGTCTCCCCATGCAGCAGATGAGTTCTGTTTGAGCAGCGAACTGGCCACTGTGTGACAATATGGGCGGGAAAACTGTTGGAACAGAATAATACTCTTTGCATAAACAAACAAGGCAACAAACTAAACAGAAAAGCGAGAGAACAAAGGAGAGAAGGGCATATTTGTTCAGAACTTGGAATAATCTGTGTGCCTGGTTCTGTGTGATATGTGTTGATCCACAAGACTAGCACATTTGTTTGTGTTTGTCTTCTCATTTGCATTGAAATATGTGTGTTTTTGTCCCTAAAGAACATCTGAGGACATCATTAAATGTTGAAAGGCGTAGACATAAATTAAACATTAGCGTTTCATGTTGCTTCAGTTTGTAAACTTTCTGGGAGATTTCTTATCATAGCACACATCTTAATTACACCCATATACAAGCCACTTGGGTATTTCTCCTCCATGAGGACGGAACACAGAGAGGATGGACGATCAAGTCACAGAAATGTTTACCAGTACTTGATTTGCATTACATGCATGCGGAAAATGGAAAATAGCATGCAATATAGTGGAATATGATTATGAAGCAGCCTGATAACTTTATTTATTGTAGATGAAAAATCAAAAGTCATCTTTGAACGCTCCTTCACAATAAGAGTAATTCAGTAGCAAGACAACCTCATCCACCCTCAAAAATAATGAGTTAGAGTCTAAAGTGGTTCTTAATGGTGAAGCCATATGGGACCTTTTTTTTTTTAGTTCTGCAAGGAACTAGGAACTTCTTCAAAGAATTCATTGTTATTAGTAGTTCTTCCCAGAATTCGAATTAAAATATAATTTAATATGCAACATTGGGTAAATTGCTTTAAAAAGTTATTTATTACTTTACATAAATCACTATCATATTAATTGCGTTCACCACAACAATCATTTCTACACACAGCCACAAGCTAGTCAATAGCAGCCGTTAGTTAAAGCCATGTGTACTTTAAAAAACTGTTTCAGTGGTGTTTAAACTGTTTCTTTGTTGATCTTTATCAAAGCCAGGTCACATAGGTGCCCTTTTGTGTATTCTGTTTTCTAAAGAACTTTTAAGAGAAAAAGAACCAAAGCACCAAAAGTGCTGCATTTGTGACTTAAAGAACTCTTTTCTGCATTCAGTACCCCGAGGAACCCTAAATAGCAAAAAAAAGGGTACCTAAGGATAAAAAGGTTCACCAGAGAACTTAAAATTCTTCAGAGCACTCATCAAGAACCAGTTTTTCTTAGTGTTCAAATTTACATTGACGTTTTTAATAATGCAAATAACTACAAAAATCCAGCCTTGGAACATAAACAAATGTTGTATGGTTTACTCCCTATGTCTAGAGATTGGTGTTCATATCCAATAACTAGTCTAAAGTAGTGTAGTGTTTCTTGGTGTTCATCAAACCCATTTCCCATAAGCCAAATTGTATTGGAAGACAGTCCAGAATGACAGTACAGTACAGACTTTTTTTTTTTTTTTTAGACAGAAGAGATTACAGCTAAAAAGTTGGTAATTTGACTTGTATGTATTTACATGGTAAATAGACTGTACTTATATAGCGCCTTTCTAGTCTTGCAACCACTCAAAGTGCTTTTACCTACATATCTCATTCACCCATTCACACACATTCATATACTGATGGCATTAGCTGCCATGCATCAGTTTTAGGAGCTAACCATTCATACACATTCACACTTTAGAGGAGAGCATTGTGGGTATTATAGTGAACAAATTATGATGACAGAAATATGTGTGCTCCCCTCCTGGTAGTTTTTCATAGGCTGTTCGTTAGCCAATGAATAACTGTTAATTGTTTAACTTTGTTCAAATCTCAAAGGATTCAACTTCTAATTGCGAGTGCTGTGGATGCCAATTTGTCTCACACCATGTCTACACAGGAGGTGTGGCGTGAGCAGCATGTTAGCAGAGCAGCAGCAGAGGCCTCAGCATTCTGTATTCGTCTACACAGGATGCATTCAGAAAATATGCTCCGGGTCGTGTTTACACTCATACAGCACAAACCGGATTGATTAAAATAGAAGCATATCTGTTCTGTGAGATGGATGACTGGAAACTGCAGCTAAAACTCCTCCTGTGTGGACATGCTGTTAGAATATGGATATTAAACCCCAGGAACACCTTTTTTTCTTAAAGGCAAATAAAAAAATGATAGATTGACCTAGTGGAACAGAGAACTTCAGGCATGAACTCAATGCATTTGTCAGTGTGGCTGGCTAATAGTGTGTGAACCCTGTGGTGCATCAATGATCACACAATTGAACAGAACTTGTGGCTCAGTCTCATGATTCCTGAGAATCATTCTGAATTCTGAATTAAGAAATAGGACATTCATTTTATTCAAAGGAATTTAAAGGTCAAGCTTGGTAGGATTTAGCAGACTCTAGTTGAGATTGCAACCAACTGAATACCCCTCACCTCACCCTACCCTTACAATCCATATACCCTATCTAGAGCCAGCATTTGGTTTGTCTATTCTGGACAAAAAATATGGTGGAAGATGACCTGCTCCTTCTGCAAATATAAAAGGCTCATTCGGATAACAATTCTCATTATTTTCTGCTGATGAAAACAACTTAATATTATATTCCATTTCTGCTAATAGATCCCCCTAAATCTTACACATTGGTTATTTAATTAAAATTAAATCAAACCATCCTTAAGCATCCTTTAGCAGGCTACTGTGTGAGCTTTTGCTGCTACAGTCCTACCCCTGGATCCCACTGGGCATGTCTCTGTGATATCACGGCATCATGGTTTTGGTCTGTTCTCCACACAGCTTCATTTCCCACATTTCTGAAGTGGAGCATTTTGCCCGACAGACTTTGTTAACTTGCTCAGATTTGGTCATCTTCCCCTGGTTTATGTGCTTCTACCACGGGTGAGTAGGTGTGTGCTACTTCACTTTCACTTCACATTCATTTGTCATTCATTGTAGCATTACATGCTATAAATTGCGCTCTTGGCCACAGTTAAATTGGCTCACATTAAAGCCCCAGTGTGAGATTTGATTCCAATCCCACTATTTTGTGAAGTTCTGGTTACAGGATAATTGTCAAAAAAATAACACTAGTTCCCTGAGTTAGCTGTGAGGACCTCCAGGGCACCTTGAGGCTGTTCCAGGAAGTTAGTTTCAGTTTATTTCGAACATGTGCGAGTAACACAACAAAGTAAACTGAAAAACAAACAAATCCAATAAGTCAAAACAACAATAACAATAGTCAAAACAAAAATAATAATGTGAACCCAACATGTCCGAAAAGGAGTAGGATGAAGCATATGTTTATTTAAACCTACCCCTTCGCCACTACTCAATTAACAATCTTTCTCCCCAAACATATATATTTACATAAAAATAAATAAATAAATAAATCATTTATCATTTATGAAAACCCTGTACCTCGTGAAAACCATGAGTTTGTACCGCTTTTTAAATTCATCATGCTTGGACATTGCTTGAGCTCCACACCCAGTCTGTTCCAAAGCCTCACTCCACAAACTGAAAGACAAAAACTTTTTAATGTTGTATGTGCCCGCTGATGTTTTAAGTTGAACTCACCCCTCAGATTATAACCCCCAACTCTGTAAAAAAAAACTATTTTTGAATATTTCCAGGAAGTAGATTGTTTATTGCTTTGTACATGATTTGTGCTGTTTGGAAATGAACCAGGTCAGTGAATTTTAATGTTTTTGATTTTAAGAATAGTGAATTTGTATGGTCTCTATAACCGGTATTATGAATTATTCTTTTGGCTCTTTTCTGCAGTATGGATAGAGATTGTATTGTACATTTATAAGTATTGCCCCAAACCTCTGCACAGTATTGTAAATATGGTAAAATCAGTGAACAGTAGGGGTGTGTATTGGCAAGAATCTGGCGATATGATACGTATCACAATACAGGGGCAACGATACGATATATTACGATATACTGCGATACTATAGGAACAACGATATATTGAGTTTCTTTTGAAGTATTTAATTGTAGGAAAACTCATAGCATAAACACACAATGTTGTCACATGCTTAACATCAGCTTACTGAGTTGGAACAGAGGGATCTACATTTGTATTTCAAGTACTGACTGTGTTATTTTGGTTGTGCGAGTTGAGGTCGCTGGTAGTTTCTGAAAGTTAACTTCCTGAAAAGTCCGTTGAGCAGGATCCACACGTTTCGCGTTATTAGCCTGTAACGTCACGTCGTCATGGTGTCTCGCCACATGTGCTCGTAAATTTGTCGTGTTGCCCGAGTATTTCACTCTGGCGTTGCAGATTTTGCAGACTGCATGATACCTATCAAAATCGTTACTGCCTTCCTTCGTTTTAAAGCCACAATGTGCCAAAACGTCAGCTTTAAAAGCTGCTGGAGCCGGCCTTATGCTCTCCTCCTCAGCCATCGGTGCTATGTTAGCATTTGCCACAGATTGGTATTATCGCGAGATCTATGCGTGAGATGTCATTGTTCCTTTGGTGCGGAGGACGTACTGACTGCTGCTGACTAGCGGTCGGAGGTATAAATGCAACACAAAAATGAACCAACGCCGTGAATATTTGCATGTTAATTGTTAATAAAAAAATCGATATAGTGCTGTTGAATATCGATACGGTATCGTGAAACGAAATATTGCGATATTTCAGTGTATCGATATTTTCTTACACCCCTAGTGAACAGTAGAGAATGTGGAGTGATTTGTGGTCCAGAATGTGTTTTGCTTTGCTAAAAACTGAAATGCTTCTTGACAGTTTGCTTTGTACATGTTTTATATGAGACTTCCAGTTTATTTTATCATCAATTGTTACCCCAAGAAACTTGTTTTCATATACTCTTTCAACGTCCACCCCATCTACTTGTAACTGTACTTGTGTATTCTTATTGCAGTTGCCAAATAACATGAATTTGGTTTTACTTAAGTTTAACGATAATTTGTTTCTGTCAAACCACATTTTCAGTTTGCACATTTTAGTGGTGATCCTACCCAGTAGTTCATGTAAATCCCCCCCAGAACAAGAAATACTAGTGTCATCTGCAAATAACACAAATTTTAATGTTTTTGAAACTTTGCATATGTCATTTATGTAAAGTATAAATAGTTTTGGACCTAATACTGACCCCTGTGGGACGCCACAAGCAATGTCCAAGCATGATGATGAATGTTCCCCCAACTTCACAAATTGTTTTCTGTTACTTAAATAACTTCTCACCCAGTGCAATACTAACCCCCTGATCCCGTACCATTAAAATGTTATGATTAATTGTATCAAAAGCTTTTTTGAGATCTATGAATACTCCAACTGAATGCAGTTTGTGATCTATAGCGTTTGTGATCTCCTAAATTGATTCTGTTAATGCTAGTGATGTTGAGCTGTTTGCTCTAAATCTGTATTGACTGTCAGAAAGTAATTTATGTTTGTTTATGAATTTGTCTAATCTGTTATTGAATAGTTTTTCTAGAATTTTGGAGAATTATGGAAGTAAAGAAACTGGCCTGTAATTTGTGAAGTGGTGTCTATCCCCAGTTTTATACAGCGGCACAACTTTAGCTATTTTCATGTTCTTAGGAAATTTTCCAGTTTGGAATGATAAGTTACAGATGTATGTAAGTGGTTCAGAAATCCCCTCAATGACCTTTTTTACAACTTTCATATCGATTTCATTTGAATCAGTAGATGTTTTGTATTTACATTTACAGTATTTACCATATCTATTATTTATTTTTCTTCCACTGCTGTAAGGAACATTGAACTGGGATTTCTCACTATAAGGTTATCATTCCAATCCTCAGATAACAATGGATCTGGAATTTTTCTTGCCAGGTTTGGTCCAGCATTTACAAAAAAATGATTAAAGCTGTTGACCACATCATCCATATTGTCCTTTTTAATATTATTATCAATAAAATATTGAGGGTAGCTCTGTTTTTTAGCACTATTTTTAATAATACTATTTAATATGTTCCATATTCCTTTAATATTGCTTTTGTTATAATATAATATTTTACTATAGTATTCTTTTCTACATACCCTTATAATATTGGTTAATTTGTTTTTATAGTTTTTATATTTCTTTTCTGCCTCTTTAGTCCTTTGTTTTATGAATTCTTTATATAGTGTATTTTTCTTTTTACAGGCATTTTGTAATCCCTTCGTGAACCATGGTCGATCTTTGTATTTTTGTTTTCTGTAGTATCGTTTTATTGGACAATTTTTATCACATAATGATGTGAATATCCTTAAAAAGGTTTCATATGCACTATCAATATCACTTTCATTATATACCTTTTCCCAATTTTGTGCCAGTAAATCATTCTTAAATATACTCATAGTTTCCTCTGTCCTCACACGTCTGTATTTTAGTTTTTCCTCTGGCTGATTTCTCTGGCAGTTGCTGTTATAAACTGTAAACACTGGTAGGTGGTCACTGATGTCGTTAATTAATAGTCCGCTCATTGTATTATTTTCAATATCATTGGTAAATATGTTATCGATTAAAGTGGCACAATGGGATGTGATTCTACTAGGTCTGGTGATTTTTGGATATAAACTCATGCTGTACATTGTATTGATAAATTTGTCGGTCATTTTGTGCTTATTTGGATTGAGCAAATCAATATTGAAGTCACCACAAATGAAAACAACTTTTTGATTAGTTTTTGAAAACATTTCCCCTATCCAGTCCTTGAATTAGAGCCTGGTGCTCTGTATATACAGCTGATTATTACATTTTTGTTTTTTTCTTCACATATTATGTATAATATTGTTATACATTCTAATAAGTTATCAATGACAGTTGTCATATTTTCTACTACTATATAATTCAAGTTATTATCCACATACACAGCCACTCCTCCTCCATTCTTGTTCTTTCTATTTACACAGTTAAATTCATATCCTTCCAGTTCAAAATTCATTCCTTTATCTGCATTGATCCACGTTTCTGATATCACAATTATTTTAAATGTTTTTTTTAACTTGACCTAAATATTCCTTGATGTTATTGAAGTTTGCATACAGACGTCTGCTATTGAAATGAATTATAGACATTTTGCTGTCCGTTTTAATGGTCTGATTGTACTGTTCAGCTGTGTAATAGCAGCAGTTGTCGTTGATGTTAGAGAAGAAGTTATTGTCCGGGTCTATATGGTGCTCCAAGTCCAGTAAATTATGGTCAGTGTATTGAAATGTTCACATGTTTTCATGATCAGCAATCCTTTGAATTATATCCCTATTATCTCCAGTTGTAGATGAATGAGTTCTTTCAGACTGTGTCATGGTGATGTGTTGTGTATGAGTCATCATACCTTAGTCCGGATTGTGAGGCATGCTTTTCTGGCAATATCAGCGTTTCGTTTGGTCAGATGCTCATTGATAAATACGTTTGATCCTTTCAGTTTCCTTCCTTGTTTTAACAGTGCGGTTTTGTGTCGTCTGTTGACAAATCTCATGATCACGGCTCGTTTGTCGCTGTCATCTCTCCGGGGCAGAGGGTGGCATGCCTCAACGTTGTTCCAGTCCATTTCAATCCCTTTGGATTGTAGGAAGGCAGTCACCTGTTGCTCTACGGAGCTGACATCCTGCTCACCGCCCCCCCGTTGTCAGCGGTCACCGCCCGGGCGTATGACCAGGGTTTGATACGGAGCCCGGTCACAATCACATCATGGACCCTGGTGTACTGCTCCAGCTCCGCCACTCGACTCTCCAGGTGCACCAGACGCCGGTCCTTCTCAGCGTTCTGGATCTGGAGAGCCTTCACTTCCTCCACCAGGTCCAGAATGGATTTCTGCTGCAGTTTCACAACAAGTCCAGAGACTTCTTAATGTCATCGCCCTCTTCGGCTGTCAGAGCCTTCTTCGGACCCATGTTGCTAGGTAACGCGAGGTAGCGTCTGCTGTTACCCTAGCCGCCCGCTAGCTAGTTTGTCAACTAGCCGCCTAGCTCAGATTTTTCCGTCCGTGTTCCGAAAATCAGCATCGTTAAACCAGGCAGTATTCAAGCCAAGGGTGTCCACAGATAGTCCAATGTCTGTAATCCAAAATCAGTAGCCAATAAACAGAAATAGTCCAAAACCGAGCACCAAAACACACAAACTCTCTCCAAACTTTTCTCCAACACGTTGCCACAAGGTCTTGTCTTTGTTAGTGAAGGTGCGTCTATAACTTAAGCAGTTTGAACTGGAGTGTCAGTGGCAGCTGAAGAGTCCAAGAATTCCAAGAACAGTTCAATTTTCTTAGAAACCATTACAGGCAAACAGTCTGAAATGACTAAAGATTCACAGCTGGAGTTCCTGAGGACAAATCTTATTCATTTGATCAAATGAGGTTCTGCTGTTGCCATTTGAATGAATGAACTCTGGAAACTCTCTAATCATCAAGGTGCCCAATTAGAAATCCACAAAAGTCGTATCTAACATCATGTCTAACTTTGGCACTTTCATTTACACCCTGACAAAGGCCATATTTATGAAAGCACACCATCATTATGTATTCTCTTTGTCCTTACAGTGCAATTTGTGCTCTATTGTTGATGTATATTTCTCAGATAGAGCTTCAAAATGAGGTATCACCTCAAATCTACTTGTTGGAATATTAACATGAAAACTCCTTTGGGGGATGACATGAAATCCAATTTCTTGTGTGTATGGCTCATTTGAATATAAATCAAAGGATGGCATGTTGACATCTGCTTCTTGAGCATCATCCATTGTGCTATGACAATCGTCCCACCAAAAATCAACAATTCAATTTATTTTCTTAATGAGAATATATGGTCACAAACATAACAACGCGCAACCCACAACTGCCACATTTTTTTCAATCAAACATCTACATAACCCCTTGAAAATGCAAACCAGATCTCCTCACAAATTAACTATAATTTCCTTCCTGAAAATGTCAGGCAGGTTCAGCGTCAGTACAGGGGTAGAGAGGGGTTGAGGCACAGATAGAGTTTGACACTAACTGTGCAGCTCACAGTGTTTCTTCCACAGAGCTGTCCTGCCTATTAGCCATATGTCTCCCAGAGTCCTGACGCTGTGAGGGCTTGACAGGCCCGCTGCAGAACCCCAAATTAACTTAATTTGGGTTTGGATGTCATCCTCCACAAAGCCGCCTCAGTTTTTCTTTTTCCTAACCTCTGACTGCTACTCCTCTTGATGCCGGCTCGGTCCGGGAACATAGTGTCTCTCCTAGCCTGGAAGGACTGCAGGCTTTAATGAGGGAGAGGATCGGCCCGAGCAGGGGCTTTTTAATTAGCAGCAAGGCCACTTTCCCGCTCAGTGGTCTCCTCCATTTCGATAGCAAGAAATTATTTACGGATGCTTTTGTTAGGCTGCCCATTATTGCGATTGCACAAATGATGGGGCGTGGTAATCGGCACGATGCAAAATTAACACAGAGGTCCACAGTAATGGTGTGTTTTAGTGCAGCTTTGTGCTTCTATTAGGTCCTTATTTGTTTTTTTTAACACAAGTTGAGAGAAGACAGATTTATTGTACATTCAGTGTATTTATATATAGGCTTAGGTTTTTAATGTCAGCAGGGAGTTACCATTTTAAAGAAAGCCCAGCAAGAAAGCACACAAATCTTCATTTTGTTCACTTAAGGGAAATGCTTCCCATGAATATATTGGTGCTCGACACTCAATCTCAAAGCTTTACCTGGCCAGATTTATCTGATTTACTGTTTGGATTCTTTGTTTCTGATATCAGTCCCACTGTGGGCTGTTAATAAAAGACTTTTCCATATGTTCCACTGCCAGCACCAAGGGACCGGACCGCTCCAGCCCCTCAGCATCTACTTTATGGAAAGTGACATTCCCTGTGTACAAAAACATTTGTGTGCTGGGACCAATTACACCCAGGAGCCACAAATATTTCTTCAACATCTGCACACAAATATATGCATCACGAATACTTAACATAAAGCTATGAAAATGGATTACCCCACACTTTTTTACATGCGGAGAACAATCTCAACCCACAAAAAAGGGGTTTAGCTTCAAGCGAACTTCCTTTTAAAATTTCAATCCAAAGGCGGTCTTTGGTTCTATCAGTCGGATATATATCCTCAAGTCTAAATACAACACAATACTTACAGAGAGCAACCCCACCCTTGGGACTGGGTTTCTTTGAACATTTTTACATAACAGAGCTTTTATTGATTTTTGTTTTGAACTAGAGGGAAGAGTTTGAATAGGAAGTGCTAATATTTTAATCCTGCATTCCCAAGACGGAGAAAAACTCAGTGAAGAGAAAAACACAAACAAACAAGATTTAGTGTCTTTCAGGAAAAAAAGAAAGTTGCAGAAGTGTTATCCATAAAGAAGTAATAGATGAAAAACCCCACCTGCACATCTGCACTGTATGTGGAGTCTTGCACTTTTCACTGTTCACTCCGTCCAGGTCTTGATAGGTTATTCTTGACTTTGACACGTAGCTGACAAGTGATCAATTGTTCCACTTAGAGAAGTTTATGGAAAAGTCTGCCAAACAAATCACCATCATGTGATGAACCAGAAATTGACTGGAAGTTTGCAAACATGCACTCGTATTGATTTTCACATGAAGGGTGAATTATTTCTCCCACATCCCTTGTTGAGTCTGAAATTTGATATGGAGTCGTTTTTGCTTTCTGCACTCTAATTCATAGGAGCAGCCAGAAACCTTTTATACGGCGAGCGATACCCTTTGCCACAGGTCACTCAAACAGTAATGCGTTCTCTTAGATTAGCCTGTCAGGTACAATGTAATTGACTGGGGAGATTAAAATGAAGATATCACAGTGCATTATTGATTCGCATGTGAAGAGGGTCACATGTACCACAGTTTATCAGCACCTCGACAGACAGCCTGGGAATGGGAGACTTTTTATAAAACCCTCTGTGGACAAGGGGGAAGGATTAAAGGGTCGCACACAGTCAATTGTTTTCAAGTTGCAGCCTATCGCCATTCTAATACTGATACTAATTCTTTGTTGAAAATAACATCAAACTAACATCAGACAGGTCTCAACTTAAATGAGATGTTTAGAAGGTATATTGTTTAGCGAGTTATCATGCCAACATTTGCTAATTAGCACTAAACACAAACACAACTCATTGTTGTAGGCATTTGGTCAGAAATTAAAGTACTGGACAAATAGAAATTTTAAGGGATCACAAAAGTTACAACTCTTCCCAGGGGGGTTAGGGTTAGGGTTAGGGTTTCACTAAAAAACCTAAAAGACCTGAACATCAAGATGGCTCTATGGGTAAAGTCAGGGGATCACCAGTAGGTTTCATTCTCTGGCAGCCCTGTCTCCTAGAAATTCTGTTTATATACGATGAATTTGCGAGAGCAAACATGTTTTGATGGAAATGTAATGCCAACTGAATTCTGTTTTTCTGTTAACTGTTCTGTTGACATGATGATAGGCGATAAGGTGAACTGTCGCCCCACCGCAAGAAGGTTACTGGTTCGAATCTCGGCTGGTGCACATATAGGCTGAGGATAAGCCATTACAGATATTGGATGGATAACATAATGACATGTTGTTAATTAACATACCTGGCAAGTTGCACAATGTTGATACTGAAAGTGTCAGTAAAATGTTCACTGTTCACTTCATTTCCCAACAATCTGGTTGTTGGGTACACCATTATCCACCCCACCCACCCCCTTGCAACTACAGCATCTTGCATACATGTAGTCTTTCATCTTGAACAAGTGAGCATAATTCAGGCTAGAATTCGGTTTTTAGTAATCTCTAGGAGGCGGGGTTGTCTCTAGGGACAGTGAATGTCCTTCCAAAGTTTCAGAACAATCCGTCCAGTGGCTGTTGAAATATTTCAGCCTGGATAAAAGTGTGAAACCAACCGACTGACCAACCAACATTACCAGCATATCATCCCAAGAGCCACACAGCTAGCATAGCTAAACAGTACCCCTTCACATTTTCAAATGCTATAATGTCATCAATCTGTGATGAAGAGTTATTTTTGGATGAACTAACTCAAATTTTGCCCACTTTTTCTTCAACATACTGAGCTCACTTCTGTTCTGGTTAGACATTTCCCACTTTTCCTAGACTACCCTTCAGCAGACCTCAGATATATGAAGGAGTAGGCAGTGGGAAATAGCAGAGCCTGTATTTTTCCCAGTAAACAACACATGAGAGTCATTCCCTACTCAATTATTGAAGCTACTGTTAGTGAAAAATGGTCCACTATGATGGATTTTACCTCGTGTGATGATGGAACATCATTGTAAAAGGGTGGATTCCTGGAAACCTGATGTTTACTCTTTTTTTTTTTTTTTTTACCATTTTCTGCTGTAACCCTGCATTTAACTGCTGAAAAATACCTTCGATCTTTATTGTATGTGATTGGTTAGAGATTAGAATACTGCTACTGCACAGAACAACAAAAGGAAAATGTATAGACATTGTATGCTGTTTGGTTATGTTTACCTATGTTCGTCCTTGTATTTCTGTCCATCTTCCTGAAAATAGTTCTTTCGTTTCTTTCTTTCTGTACACATATTCAGCCAATAAAGCTGATTTCCATTGTCAAATGTGCATTGCCAGTCTAAGCTTTGGTTTATTCATTTTTGTGGCTTGTGGTTTTTCTGTGCTGGTGCTCATTGGCTGACAACACAAGACTTGGCTGTGCCGGGCATCTCTCAGGTGTGAATTCTGTATAAACGCAGAGTTTGTGGACCTGAAAAAAACAGCTTGCAGCATGCTGAGTGAACCCTTCCCTGGATAAATAGAGACTCTGAAATGTGTGAGAAAGGTCACGCACATCTCAGGGGAGAGCAAAGGAGTGTTTCATTCATATTTTCTGTGTTCTCTGAAGGTCATGTGTATATATAAGGTCATGCGCATAGAGCCGGGTTAAAGGTGAACTCGGTATAACTAGCCAGTGTGGAAAGACTGCCGTGATTCAGCTTCAGTTATTGTTTCAGCTTTATATCGGATTATTCACACTCTTTTTAATGGCTTTCTGTGAACATCTGAAGCATTGTGGCATACAGCTTCAAGAAATAGAAAACTATGTATGTGGTTTGTATTTCACTTTTCTCTCTTTAAACGGTCAGATCTTCCTCATCCTTCATTCACATTTGCAGCACAGACAGACCTATTCACTCAAGCTGGTTTCAACAAAAACTGGCAAAAAAAAACCCTCATGTGGCTGTCACTGAGCGATAAATGCGTCTTTTGAAAAGGTCAAGCTGTTTTTTTGGGGGTTTTTTTTTTAAGCACCAGCCGCCCTTGCAGGTCTTTGACAGTGCCTGTTTCTTTCAAAAGCTCCTTCTAAATCCTGTTAAGAGAAAGAAAAATAAAAGCAAAATTTGACGCTTATGGTATGTGACAGCTTTACTTCAGTGTTTAGACTGAAGAGATAACCCCATTCATCTGCTTTTACTGTACATGCATATTTTACTTTCTTGTAAATCATTAGCTCAGTCGGTGGCCTTTATTTATGGCAGCAGAAACCTTTCTGTAATGACAGCAAATGTGTGGAACATAAGTATAAAAGAATGATTGCTGCCATGCCTGTGCATAATGCTTAAGCATTATCCTGCAGTGGAAAAATCATCACCTGGGTGGAAAAACGTTGTACTGTAACTCATGCATTGTGTTTATCTATGCTGTCTGTATCTCCATATAGAGCACCCCTGTGGTCTCAAACAATGCATACGCTTGGCAGCATTTTCTCCCTCCATTTGGCCTTCCATCAGTACTAAGGCTTAAATTATATTTTCCATGTCCATAACATCTGCGAAGGACCTCATGCAGCTCAAAACTTATGACCACACTGACGTGCCATCTGCACATGTAAGGACATGTCGAGAAATATAATCTCTATAAACAGATTGGTAGGATTTCAGCCCTGGAAGTGTTTTGGGTTCTGTTTGTAGTCTGAGTGGTATTGACCAGTCATGTTTGAGTGGCTTTTGGTTGCAACACTCCATGTGGAGAGCAAAAGAGGTGGAACACATTGGCTGGAATGCAGTCTCAGAACACATTGACTATCGCTGACCATGATTTAGCTTTTTATTATCTTAGCTAGAGTTATCTGCATTCATGTACAAATATCTGTTTATAGAGATTAGCAAAAATGTGTCTTGCTTGTCATCCTTGCACATAAATTTGCTAATCAGCTAATTCAGCAAAGGAAGTCTTGGCACGGAAATTCTCTTTTTCTTTTTTTTTTTAAAAAATGGTCTGGTTAAATCTGAAAATCTGTCTGTTTGTAAAACATTTTATTGTGGACAAGGCAAACAGAGCAAATTCAAATACATTCAGGGATGCCTGTCAGTAAAATTGAGATAATAACTTTCTGTCAACTGCAACTTTCTCTGAAATAACATTTTAAATCAATACGCCTGTACAAAAAATACAAGTGTCGTCATATTTTTTATTTTGTTGGAGACTTCATGATCATAAAATAATGATTTGATGACATTTTAAAGCAGAAACATTGGGCTTAGTTAAAGGGTATCATTTATGACTCTCCATTATATCACTACAATTTATTCAGTTGTCTGACAGGTGAAATGGAAATATGTGTAAAAATATGTAAAAGAAAAGAACTAAATCGATGAGTTCAGCTCTATCAAAACACAGCATGAGTGGTGAAGGAGAGCTGGAGGGGAAGGGAGCTGACCAAAAGAGGACGAAGAGATTTAGCGGTTGTCCTATTGATGGGCCTTTCAGTGCAGACGTTGACTTTCATGAAAACTATCTGAAAGTGTGAACTCAGAGTCTCAGATAACCAGAACCCAACCTTTGATTCATTCCCCCTGGGAGTTCTAATCGCACAGCCGAGGCTTCTACCTTCCAAACTCTGCACAAATATCAGTATGGATATGGAAGCAAGGTCCTCGGCTAATTAAATCTGTAATCACTTTGTACTGTAAAAACACAAAAGGAGGGGTTGAGGCTGGTGAGAGGGTTGGCTGGTGGTTTTAAATGAGGGCCAGTGGACTGTTATTTAATAAAGACAGCTAATTGGGTCAGAGATCGTTATCAACATAAAGCAATAAGATAGGTTACTGCAGACCTGCAGGATGAAAGTTTTCCTGAAGGGAGCACGGAGAACAATGGCGAGAGAGACAGAGATAGGAGGAGGCTGGAGAGAACAACAAGATAGAGTTGTCAAGGGTACAATGCGCAGGTGTTTTATTTTGTCTGTGGGGTGTGAAGTCATGTGGTTATAGGGAAAGGTAATAGCACTGAAGAGAGATCCAGACTGAGAGTGCATCCTTATGGACGACCGAGTGAGCTGAAGTCCATGAACACATATGATGCCTTTTTACATCAACCGGAGGGCTCATTCTGCCCTCTAGTGGAAAAATGGAGTAACTACTTTTAATTCAACATCCCTGTCCTCAATTGAATTAAATTAAATTAAATTAAACTAAATTAAAGGAAAGAAAAGGAGTGAACACTGAACATCCACACCCTATCCCAAAGGTTTCCTTGACCCTAATATTTTTCTGTACTCTCAGGCCTTTATATCATACACAGTAACATACTAATGGGAGCATCCACACAAAATAACATCCGCACACCACTAACTGTGAGTTTAAATTGCTGGAGTTTAGTCAGATCTTCTCCCCTAGTCAGCTATGTTTGAGCTCTCAACCAGATCTTATGATTCCCAGTGGATACAGTTTGCTCACAAAGTGAGCATTAGCTGCAGAGAATTTTGTTTTTGTATCCAGCCCCATCTTACAAAAGAGTTCAGTGGTTTGTAGTTAAATGCCAGATCATCTCATCCTGGTACTCTCTCTTCTTCTATATCACTGACTGTCTATAAATATATACATACAGTAAATGGTGCATATAATTTTCCATCCAGATCCAACCTTATTGGTGCACGCTCTGAAAAATCTGTGATCCAATTCTTATCCACCATAACACAGTCCTTCATGCAAGAAAAAGGCTTCTTCTCTTTGTCCTCATTTAGAGTGCGAGTGTGTGCGAGTTTGACTGTTGCTTTTGTCATCCTGCGTTTTCCTGCATGTTCTACATATTCCAAAGGAAAACGCCTGGGCAGGTTTGTGTGCATTCCTGCATGTATGAATTGTGATTTTATGTTTCATATCATATGTTGAGTTGTGTGTCAGAACAGTTCTGGTGCTCTGCCGGAATTCTTTTACACATGCTACATCCGTTTTTCTTCATCCTTTGTATCTTGTCACTGTCTATTGGAAATATTATAAGTTACTACTCTATTTGGTTGCCCCACTTGTTCACTGTCACAAGTCTACCTTTCTTAGTCATTTTCTGTCTTTTCACGTATCTTGCTGGTTGATGTGTTTTTCTCTCCACCCTTAAAACATCCACTGGGAACTGCACTGCAGGGTTTCTTCAACCAAACGTTCATTACACCAGCTCATTTTGACCAGCTCATTTCACCTCGAACAAAAGAGGCGCGGTGGGAGACTAATCACGGAAATCTGTTGTACTGAACTCTTGTTCTTCTGGTTTCGACTGAGTACCTGCATACACTCTTAGTGAGCAAACGAGACCACAATGGATTAGTGATATTCCGCTTACCTAGCACCACATGCTGATTTCATGCTGATTAGTGGTGAACTTAGCTGATGTAGCTTTTGGTTTTCTATGAAACCTAGCAATTATGTTTGTTCAAATTTGCATTTAAAATGTTCAGTGTGTAAAATTTAGGCGGCTCTAGTTACAGAATATGTCAGAATTTGAATATAATATGAATAAGTATGTTTACTACACTGGCTCCAGGTAGGGCCTGCATGTTTTTGCATGTTTTGTGGCCACCATAATTTCTCTGTCATGCTAAGGAGACGCTGAGAAGAGAAGATTTCACTCGGTAACTCCACTCCTACAAAGATGGATTAAATATAAAGTATTATGTTTAGATGAATCCATAATACCATTTTATTTGTTGCTTCTTATCCTTTTGTTGGAAACTGATGTTTTCTTGGCAACAGTGCAGCAGGAAAGGATAAGAGGTGGAGAGTTGATTAGCTGGAAGTGCCAAGGAGACTTTGAGGGTGTCTAAGGTGATGGAGGTCCCCAATTATATTCCTGGCTACATGGGGAAAAGGAGGTCATGACCTATGCCCTTATCAGCAGACTGAGTGATGTGCTGCAGTTTGCCCTTGGCCTGGACTGATTCAGCTCCAAACCTGGCAGTTGTGGATGAAGTAAAAATGAAGTCATAACTGTTCTGGACTGTGACTGGAAGTGCACAGTAGATTTTCTTCAGCAGCTACATCAGCACAGAGGTGGCAGGGTGGATGAGCAGAAGGTCATGTGTTCAAGCCTCCTGATGACTGCTGCATCCATCAGAAGTCATAAGCACACTATCATGAAGAATGTGTGTACATCACATTGATTAAATAAAAAATCTGCATACAAAATAAATAAAGGGGTCTCTAGTGTCACTTGCAGCCATTGGCAAACTGAACTCTTCTTCACATTAATTCCTCAGAATTAAACATGATTTAAGTTTGTTGTGTTGGCTTATTACTGTGCTACATGTTATGGCCTTTTGTGGCACTAAGTCCTTCTGAATAAGTTTATAACTTGTAAAGGTTTGTGTTGTTTGGTCAATCATTCTTATTATTTCACCTATTTCAATACATATCCACCTGTTTCAAGAATTATCATTGCAGTTTTTCTGCATTGATTTGTTTCACAACACTGCATGCTGACAGTCATAAAAAAAGGAATATTATAAAATATACAAAATACAGAATATTTTTTGCAGAATATTCTGATCTGCTTCTGTTTAAGGGATGTAAAATACAAACATTGACTTCAGGAAACGCACATATGGTGGACATTAAATCTGTATAAATGTTACTTACACAAAGTATACACACAGAGAGAATACACACCTATAGGAACAGTATATAGGTTCTCCTAGATACTCATCTGATTTGAACATATAAAGATACTTTATATATATTATTGTACATTCCAATAGTTCCAAAACTTATAAAATATAAGCTGGCCATAAAATTGCTATGACCCACTATCTGAATTGACCCCTGCCTGAACACTAACACAAACACAAGCAATAGAGAAGCCATAGAGTGTTTTTTTAATGACAGAAAGAGAGTCTATGATCAAGTTTGGACTATCCAAAAATAAAAAAAGGTGAAATTAAGTGAAATGTTTCGGTATTATGGCCAAATGAGAGTACATACTTTGAAAAAAACAATACAGGACTGTAACCATTGTTGGAACTTCTGATGCCTCCGATGTAAAATCTTCGAAGGAGGATATACTGTGCCCAGTAAAATCATAAAATAATGAAAATAAATAATATTGTGCAAAAGCAAAATGAAAGTTAGATGTGTATAATGCTCATTTATAGAACATATCTTGCAACAACTTTATATAAGGGTGTTTTTCTATACATTAAGAATCCATCATTATTATCTATTGGTCACACATATTCTGCCTTTTCAATGAAAAAAATAATAACTTATTTAATTCCTTTATCTCCGTTAAATTGAGCAGATAACTTAACATCTTTTCCTGCACTGCAGATGTTAAATTGTGCGTCAATCAACTAAAGGAGGCGGACTCTTTTGTGCTAAGAAGCCTCTCATTGGATAATATACGTTACTGGAAACGCCTTAATAACATATCATTCTTGTGATTGGCCAGGTTTGACATAGCAACAAACTACGTGACCAATGCAAATTGGTGACATTCTGTTCCCCCATCGAGCTTTTCTGCTCTACCAGCTAGCTAACGCAAACAAGCCAGGCGGCGAGCAGGGGGATTGATGTGTGTGTTTGTGCGGTCATCTTTCTGCTTCTAGCTCTCCTGATAACCGTCGCATAACTCGCTTTTCTTTTACAACTGTCTTATTTCTTCTTTGGTAGTCACACAACAATATAAAACTGAAGTTGCTTTGGTAAAGGTAAGGTAGAATTTTTCTCCCTTGCAAAAAAAACCGCACCGGCTCATCCAAAATGGCTTCTTGCTAGCTAGCGAGCTAAGATACTAACGTATAACATCAGTCTGCTGAAGCTAACTGTAGCATGTTAGCTCCGGAGCCGGCAGATAGCAGCCTAGCTACCCGATGGCTCAGCTGATTTACATCCAAGTAGAAAATGGCGTCGTCGCCTAGCTACTCTTAACTGTCATTAACAGGAAAATAGACGTTGTAATGTTAATGTGTTGTTCGGGTGCTATTAAAAGGGACTGGGTGCTCCATTACACTGGAGTCGGGGCAGGGTCACTTCAAAACTGGCCCTTAAATCCTTATGTGTGGTCTCAGCCATGATGGGATGGCGACACAAGCACGGACGATTGGAAACATTAGCGGCCAAACCACGCTGCCCTGCCCCGTTTCTTCACTGCAGAACGGTGTAATGTTAACGTTAGGTTTGCACGCTAGTCTTGTTTTCGAAGTGGCAAACCAACACAAAGCATCTCGGACAAAATTTCAGTGCAACTGCGAACATTTCTCTTCATAAACGGTTACACAACCGTCTGAACAAATAGTTAACGCTATAACAAAATGATGAGCGAACTTATTAAACATATTAATAATGTCGTGACGTAGGTAACGTATGGATTTAGCAACCTAGCCGGCTAATTAGTTAACGTTAGCCCGTTAGCTGACGCACCTTTTGCTTTGTTGTAGCAAAGCAACGACGGGCACAGATTTGTGGCGTTTAATGTCCTCGGAACAGACACCTTTATCAATACCCAACGGATACATATGCAGTGTGTAACATATCGCGTTTATAATTTGCTAAAGTGAGGGCGCTGCTTTCATAATTAGCTCGGTTTTTCGTTGGTGGCTAGGCCAACAAAGACTGTTTATCCAGCTAAGTTGGGTAACTGACGCTGTCCTTAGATAAATCATGGTTTCCTGTCAGATATCACGTTAAGACAGCCAATGATGCGTTCAATGAATGTGAATTGTTTTTTCCCATCACGGTCACTAATTGCACTCCTTTTTCTTCCTTCCTCAGCACCGTTTTCCCCATCCCCTCCTATTATTCTTATTCTTTTGAGTATTCTTCATTGTCAAGCCGCCAAAGTGGAGAGTGTGATTGCAGAAGGGGGTGCTTCTCGTTTCAGGTAATAAACCAAAAGCTTGTACAGGAAATGCCAACATGGAAACCCTTTTTTTTTTCTCTTCCATGGTTAGCCCTCTGCTAGCATTTTGGGCAGGGACTTCCGGCCTTAAGAACAAAGCAGGATGTGGGAAGGCTCAAAATGGCTGTCAGACACTTCTCTTTGTGAAACCTTTTTTTGAAAAGGGGGGGTGGGTAGACATAATGAGCCTAAGAGGATTTCTGTCCTGTTGGTTGTGTGTGGTAGCAGCAGCAGCAGCAGCACACACCCAGTCCACAGTATACAGTCACTGTAAACAGGATGTCTCACATCTTGGTACTTAAAAAAATGAAGCCTAAATTGAGGCTTCAGATGTTCTGTGATACTGTATGTTGGATGTAAAAAGTCAGCGTGGGGGCAGTTTTATGGTGCACCTTCATAGAACGTTCTGCTCTTGTGTGGTGTTTGTCAATTGGCAAATTGGTTGTATTGATCATCGTAATGTTTCATAATTCCTTTAATATAGCAGAATCTGCTAAACAAGGCTTAAAGTAATGTTAAGTGTATAAATAATCAAATAAATAGTCCCGGTCCATATGCTTCATTGGCGTGCACTTTCAAGTAATGTTGTACTTATTTGGGTATTAGTAGACCGTGATCAAACATCCGCAGCAGAGCAGTCAATGTGAAGAATAACTGGTTCTGAAACTGTCACGACTGATCGCTGCATTATCTCTGTCTTTTGATCATTTAGATTTACAGCTCGAGCTTCTAGGGAAAAGGGAAGTTGTGATCATAAAATGAGTTATTCACAAACCTACTAGGGCCAGTTATAAAGGTGTAAACTAGAACAGAGCTGTGGCAATATAAAATGTAGTAGATGATTAGTTTGAATTCCATTTTTTTGAAAGCTACCAACACTGTCAAAAAAGCAAATAACCCTACAGCTATTTAAAAAACCAAATTGACTTTATCAGTCACTCAGTGTCCGTACAACACGAAAAGTGTAGCCTTGGTTTTATCTGTGCAAGGCTACATGTACTCTCTGCTTGACTTTGTTCCATTTAGTTGACTGAGTGGCGCATTAATGCCCATGACATCGCCTTAGATGTACTGCGTTTAGCATTGATCTTTCTAAACATGTGCATTGTCATTCTCAGAGCTGCATCGCTGCAACTGATTGTGGCAGTCGAGCATTGTGCAGTGTTTATTCATGAAGCTGCAGGACATGACATTCATATTTTGTTTTTACTTTCCAATGATTCTGTAAAGCTGGGCGTGTTTTGGTTTTAGCCTTAAGTAATCTAAATACAGCGCTCAAGTGCAAGGATACACCGAGTTAGAAGTTAGTTTTCTTACTAGTTTAATAAAGACATTTTATATATGTGTATATCTGCTTGAATTCTTATAGATCTGTTTTCTAATTGTGCATTTTTGGGTTTCAAATGTAAATGCATCTAACTTGTAATCGTCTGGGTCTTCAGTGTAGACAAAGTTTGAATGAACAAGTAGTGCAGTTAATCTTGTTTCCTGTGAGGCTCATTCCACCTTGTGCAGTGTTGCATGTACCTAATGTGTTTCTCTTGTTTGCTTCTACAGTGCTTCTTCGGGGGGAGGAGGTGGTAGGGGTGCACCTCAGCACTATCCCAAGACTGTCGGCAACAGGTTTGTCATTTAGTATTTTTCTAGTGCACAATTAACACATGATGATTCCGTTATTAGCACGACAGCACCACAGACTTTTGTTAGTGCTTTCCAAGAGCAGAAAAAATGGACAAGACAAGTTGGTTGGTTAGATGGCTGTATGTTTACATAACCAGGAGTCCTGTAACATGATGTCAGTCAACTGCAGATAGTGCATGCATGTTTACCAACCAGGCAGTCTGTGATCATTTTACAACAGAGTGAAGTGTTTAAAGCCCTAACACTGGCAACAAGCACTCGCACTCATTTTGACATTAAGGACAAATATTGTTTTCCTTTCTTGTGGTGATTATCTACAGCAAACCCTTTTATTTAAAGTAAATAATAAGACGAGGCAAAAGGGAGGTGCTTTTCTTAATGCAGCTCTGCCGTTTGAATTGGACCAGTAAGATAGACAGACCTGGCAGTGCAGCATTTTCAGTACAAGTGTGCAGTCACTTGTAAAATGAGTATTGTAAGCGGGTTTGTACTAGAACAATAACTGTATTGGTGTATTTGTCCTGTTCCTGCCATGATGTTATTCGATTCTGTGGTACTCAGCCTCTCTTTCTTTCTGTACTTCTGTAGCGAGTTCCTGGGGAAAACCCCAGGGCAAAGCGTTCAGAGATGGGTTCCTTCACGAAGCACTAGACGAGATGTCAACTCCAGCAACGAAAAAGAGCGACACGATGCAATCTTCAGGAAAGTGAGGGGGTAAGGTTCAAGCCCTTCTGCATATTTAAAGAGTTACTTATCCATCCCCAGGGATAAAAAAACAACAAAGACACCAAACAAATCACCCACCCAGACTTAGCCAGAAATACTGTGCATAAGAATTTTGATCTCTTTGTGGCTCAGAGATTGTTAGTACTAAATCTATTTTGGTTGTTATTCCAGGTCTTGCTAAATTTATAAAACTCATATGATCAACAGTTGGTGTGGTTTGTCTTCAGGAATGCCAGTATGGTTCTGAGAAATGCCAGTAAATATCTTGTTGGACAAAGGTCACAGATCTTGAAGTCCGGTTGATTCAATAAAAAGAAGGAAAAACCTAATTGTAGTGAGAAAATTCCCCTTACTGCTCTGTTTGTACAGTCGTCTGTTGAAGCTGTCAAAGACCAGATAAGAATCCAGAACTTCACCTCTGAGGATCAGTAAAGGCATAAACTTATCAGGGATTAAAGGCATAGTTTGGGTATTTTGAAGTGGGGCTGTATGATGTACCACAGGGATCCTGGCACAGAAACAGAGCAATGTTTTGCTGTGGACAGGGTCAGCAGAGCCTGACCTCCTCTAAACGTCAAGACTTTTTCTTTGGAACCAGCTGTAGAATTTCTGTATTCCTACGCACACTCCCAACACCGCTGCGCACTGTATCACGCAGCAGATCAACTGCTCGGACAACAAAGTTGTAAGATTCATAGGATGGTTTGTTTTGCGCTTCTCCTGGCTGCAACTGGCTGACCGTTCATTCCGTACAGATAATTTGCGTGTTGAATCGCGTTGTTCTGCAGTCATTAAAATGGCATGCGCTTGGCTAAAGGCACTTAAGCCCCGTTCTCCTCAGTGTCAGGTGATGTTTACAAGTACAAAAGATGAAGAGATGAGAGTTTCCCTCAGGAATGTAGGCTAGCTGGTGGCAACCACAGGAGGCAAACATTAGACTCTGTAACCTGAGCTCTGAGAAAAGTTCTGCTTGTGGACTCGATGTACAATAATTAAGCCAGATCAAATTTGTGCCATTTCCCCTCACTTTATTATGTACCAGAAATTAAAAAGGCAAACTTCTCCAGAACTTAAAAAATAACAATAAACAAACATTAAGTCACACAGTGACAGAATGCTCTGCTCTCAGTGAAAACAAAGCCAGTAAAGAATGAGAAAGCTAATGAGGATAATGAGATTAAATCAACAGAGCCTGTAGATTTAAAATCATTAATTGGCTCGGTTGCACTGCGTCACAGCAAATCAAGAGAGGCTGCAGCTTTGTCCAGAAGTGTGAATGAGCACTTGTGAAGAATTAATGGGTATTTTTTGAGAGACTACAACCGAGGGAGCGAGTTTTAAATGAACAAAAAATACACCAGCCTTCAAAGCAGCGCTCCTTCTACTTGGTGTTTTTTATCAGATAGTGTATTTCACGGGTCTGACGCTGCTTTGTCTCTGTGACAAATATATTCGATTTCTACATTGTCGGTGCTAAAACCTAAAACCCAATTTTGTTCTTTCAGACACTTTTTTAAATGTCAGAAAAAGGTGATCATGGATGTTGAGAATAGGTTATTGTATTACCCTAAAGTTCAGTTTCTCCACTATGCCTGCAGCTTTATGTAGAACAAAAATAGTTCTGCTTGCTGGTGTAATTCTTTGGTTCAGCAGCAGAAAGTGTAGAAATACAGCTTCATTCAGTTCACTTTAATTGTCACATATAATCATACGAGTACAATAATAACGTTAAAAAGAGTAAACTCTGCAGTGTCCTCATTTAGGATCTGATTGGTTTGAGAGTAGAAACTCTTCCTGAGCCTCTCTGCGCTGGTCTGGTGGACCTTCTTCCTGAATTCAGCAGGAGAATAAGCAGTCATCTGGGTGGCTGGGATCCTTAAAAATTGCCCTGGTCTTATTTTTGCAGCACTTATTGCATGGCCTTGTTTGGTGCAGTTCCTGTACATGTTTCCTACTACTCTAATACAGGGAACTATTATGGTACTGTCAGGAGTACAAATTCCTCAGTATTTGGAATACCTCAATTTCTTCAAGTGTCTGAGAAACGGTCTCAGCCTTGCTTTTCTCCCCGCAGAGTCAGTATACAGCACCCAGTCCCGGGTCTCGTGTGAATTCTGGTGTCTCAAGGATAATTCATGAAGGCACCCTGCTATTAGTAGGTGAAATGCAGATGGAACAAGTGTCAACAGGGTTTATTTTATCATGGAAGCGGTATAACTTGATGTGTCTTCAAAGTCATCGAGTTGTCAGCCTTGGGGTAAAGGACGGGCTGCGCAGTAACTCGGTACAGGCAGATGGGGGAGGGAAAGTTTTTAAATGTGAATGGAATTTGTTTGTGCTGAGGTGGTCCTAACGAACTCAGGCGTGTCGCCACGTGCCGCTAAACATATGGCAAAACCTTCTTGATAACATTATGTCATGACAACATCTTGACTGTATTTAATCATACTTACGTACTGCCACTCCCTTCCCCTCTTTTTTATTTTTCCAGCATACTCAACAAACTCACGCCTGAGAAGTTTGACAAGCTATGCCTTGAGCTCCTGAACGTGGGCGTAGATTCAAAACTCGTCCTTAAAGGAATCATCTTGCTGGTAAATGAACAATTTGTTTTTTATTCTTTAGTCGTCTGCTAAATGGAGATGTATTCATCCATTCTTGGCAAGCTGCTCTGAATGACTCATACACTACACGTTTTAATGACCTGAGTGGTCGCGCTCTGGTTTCTCCCTTTTCTCTTCCTCCTCCTCTTCCCTCACTGTGGTTTAGATTGTAGACAAAGCCCTAGAAGAGCCGAAGTATAGCTCGCTCTATGCTCAGCTATGTCTGCGCTTGGCAGAGGACGCACCAAACTTTGATGGCCCTTCATCTGAGATCCAAACATCCCAAAAGCAGAGCACAGTAAGTGTGGCTGTTCACATTCTGCTGGACTGATTAAATAAACGATTTTATTGTCATTAACACCTCCCTGGAACTTGGTTGTGAAATGATTTTAATGTTTTTTTTTTCTTATTATTGTAGACCTTCAGAAGACTGCTGATTTCCAAACTTCAAGATGAATTTGAAAACCGCACCAGAAATGTTGAAAGTAAGTTCATGTCAATTGTTTATCTTTATGTAATATATTCAGTATCTTTGTAGCTCATTCATGGAAGCCTGTCCACTACTAACTTCTGTTCCTCCTTTTCGCTTCAGTCTATGACAAACATGACAACCCTCTTACTTCTGAAGAGGAGGAGCAGCGTGCCATTGCCAAGATCAAGATGCTTGGCAACATTAAATTCATCGGGGAACTTGGCAAACTCGACCTCATCCATGAATCTATCCTTCATAAGTGCATCAAAACAGTACGTGCACTCTCTTGTTTTATTTTGTCTGTTTAATTTTTTTTTTTTTTTTTTTTTGTTGAAGACAGTTTCTCATTTGTAAGATTGCACAAGAAGAGCTGAAATCAAATGAAATGCATAAGTTCATGAAAGCAGAGTACCTTGTATGACCTGCCGCCTGCCTTCTCTCAATCTTTTCTGAAGCTTCTGGAAAAGAAGAAGAGAGTCCAGCTCAAGGATATGGGGGAGGATCTGGAGTGCCTCTGTCAGATAATGAGGACAGTGGGGCCGAGACTAGACCATGAGAAAGCAAAGGTAACGGCTCCATCCTTTCATGACACCAGAACCATCTGCAAAGGCTGTCTATGGTTTTATTTGTGTGGGACAACATGTCAAGGTACAATTAACTATAACTATAAAATGATCAGGGTGGTAAATGTAAACCAGACATTTCATATCTTGGGTTAATTTGGTCAGGGGTTTTGTGTTGTTGCTCTGTGTGCCATTTTGCACTGCACTTGTGCTTCTGGCCTTGTTCTGACCAGGGTTAGCCCAAAGTTTGTGGGGTTATCCTCCTGAAAATTGACTAAACACAGGGCTAAAAGGTGCCAGTGTCATTCATCTCATGTTCAGGGCTTAGGTTAACCCTGGGTTAATGAGAAAAGGGGCTAAGTTATCCCAGGTTCACCTCTTAGCCAGTGTTAAGGATATGCAGTGTGAAAATCCCTTTTGTGGTTTTGTCTGTGTTGACTGTGTCACCTCAGGTCACGGCTAAGCTCAGCATCTGTCTGGACGCCTCACCCAAAGCCCCACTTGGCTCACAGCCAGTGCTAAATCCTACTGCTGTACTGTATGTATGTGAGTCCTCACACCCTCTCTCCAACCTTTCCCCAGTCTTTAATGGATCAGTACTTTGGCCGTATGCGATCCTTAATGAACAACAAGGAGTTGCCCGCTAGGATCCGCTTCCTGCTGCAAGACACAGTGGAACTGCGAGAAAACAACTGGGTCCCCCGCAAGGCTTTCATCGACAACGGACCAAAGACGATTAACCAGATCCGTCAGGATGCAGTGAAAGTAAGTCAGGTGAAATGATGGTGCTCATTGTTTAGATCGCCCACGTTCAGGGACCCTGCTTGTATCAGGGATGATTAGTAGCTAATGTCCAACATCAGAAGCAGAGGTTGAGGCACCCATGTGTGAAAAAGGCTCCATAAATAAACTTGAAATTATAGCCCCTGCGCCTTACACAGACCTACTGTGAGTCAGCAGGACATTGTCCTGACACAGTATGCACAGGATGTAATTAAGTTTCTGGTTTAATTATAATCGTGTAGTCTAAGTGTGCATCCCTTAAAAACTCTGAAATGTTCTGGGTTAGACTTTAGCACGTTATTGAAGGATTTACTGACGCCAGCTCTGTTTTCTGTGTTTTCCTGTAGGATTTGGGTGTTTTCATCCCAGCACCCATGTCTCAGGGGATGAGGATGGACTTCTTCCTGGAAAGCCCCTTCATGCCCAACAGAGTGAAACTGGACAGGGAAACTCTTGGGGGATTGGCCGACATGTTTGGACAGATGCCAGGTATGGGCCTGGTTCCTCGGTGTCATGACCTTGTGTCCTTCAGAATTGTTTCATCTATTTTTTTTTTTTTTTTTTATGGCGGCCATTTCATATAATACACTATAATACTATGCTTTGTTTTCTCAGGCAGTGGAATTGGAACTGGCCCGGGGGTTATTCAGGACAGGTACTCGCCCACTATGGGACGCCATCGCACCAACCCGCTCTTCAACGGCCACGGTGGCCACATCGCCCCTCAACCACAGTCACAGTTTGACATGGGGCCAAAGTCTTTTGTTAAGTCCAACCAGGTAATCCTGCTTAATCAATGTTAGTCAAGGCTGAAAGCGACTGCTGTCTCTTTATAAACCCTGAGATCAGATTTTTTAAAAAAGCAATCCTGTATGACTTTCAACAGGTTCAGAACCAGCATTTCCTCAACCAGAACCAGAACCACACGGCCCAGCAGCAGGTCCAGTCCAAGGACATGCCTCCACGATTCAGCAAGAAAGGACAGCTCAATGCAGATGAGGTAACTGGAACTTGTTGTGAAACGTGACAGTTATTTTGACTCCATGAAGATGCTGCACAAGGATCTTATCACAGTAGCATTATTGGCTGCATCATGCAGTCCTACATGCCTGTGTTCAAATCTTCATGCCCAGTGATTATAAAAAGACGCGTTATTCTGAGGAGCACAACCAGCTGCCAGTCTTTCATCTACCCTTCACTCCATCTTTGATCTCCATCTTTCCTATCCCTCCTCCACTCCTTCTCTTCTCTTCTCTTCCTCAAACTGGTAGCTGGTCCGCTGACTGCGATTATGAGATATGAGGGCATGAATTTAGCTAATATGCAGATATTGAAGATATCTATATATTTAAAGTTACTAATCTCATTGTATGCTCTGTTTATGACACTCTGGTCCCACAGATAAGCCTCAGGCCTGCTCAGTCATTCCTCCTCAACAAGAACCAGGTGCCCAAGCTCCAGCCCCAAATCCCCACCATGATGCCTCCCAGCGCCCAGCCCCCACGCACTCAGACCCCTCCTCTGGGACAGGTAAGAGACAATCTCTTCTCACAGTTCACCGCTAGGTTAGTTAAACAAACATAAGAAGGTAGATCACTGTTAAAGAGCACAAAAACATGTAAAACAATGATTTCTGTTGTGATTTCTTGGTGGAACCATATCACATGACTGTTTTCTCTCAGCCTCCACAGCTTGGCCTGAAGACCAACCCCCCACCCATTCAAGAGAAACCTCAGAAGATGAACAAGAAACCACCTCCTGCCAGGGAGGAACTGCTTAAAATGACTGTAAGCAGAACAAAGTGCATTTTCACAAATCAATTCACGTGTTACATATTCAGCGATCAGACTGACCGCAGCTCATTTCTTTCCCACGCTTCAATTCTTCAGGAGGCGATCATGACTGAGTACTTGAACAGTAAGAACCTGACTGAGGCTGTGAGCGGCGTGCGAGAGATGAGAGCTCCCAAGCACTTCCTGCCAGAGATGCTGAGTAAGATCATCGTGTGTTCCCTGGACCGTCCAGATGAGGACAAGGAGCATGCGAGCACTCTGATCCACACACTCCGCACTGAGGGCCTCATCACTGGAGAGAACTTCATGCAGGTACACAAAACTCTATCACACTCGAACTAGACTGACACGAGTAAGCTGCCCTTTGTAAGTTAAGATTGACTGATTAGAAAGGTGTAATGTGTACTGTGTTGGTGGTCCGTAATAGAAATAATTGGAGGAAACAAAACCATCACACTAGTAAATTTAGACATTTTCTCAAATGACAATGAATTGCCTGCAGAGGTTTCTGTTATTAATTTAAATTTGTCACTGAGCCCAGAACGTAGTCGCATCATTATTCATGCTCTGGCATTCCCTCCCACCCGTGTCATTCAGGCTTTCCTCAACGTCCTGGACCAGTGCCCTAAGATCGAGCTGGACGTGCCCCTGGTGAAGTCCTACCTGGCCCAGTTTGCGGCTCGGGCCATCATCGCAGAGCTGGTGAGCGTGGCGGAGCTGGCTCACCCCCTGGAGAACGGCACCCACTTCCCCCTCTTCCTGCTCTGCCTGCAACAGACGGCCAAGCTGAAGGACCGAGAGTGGCTCACCGACCTCTTCCAGCAGAGCAAGGTCAACATGCAGAAGATGCTCCCAGGTACGTCAGCCAGCCTTCAGGCACAAACATTCCAACACAGCTGATGTCCCACTCCCCGAAAGCATCCCATTGAGGTGACAGTTGTTACTACGTGACCCCCCCCTCTAAACAACAGACTTGTTGTTCTCTGCAGAAATTGATCAGAACAAGGACCGCATGCTGGAGATCCTGGAGGGGAAGGGCCTGAGCTTCCTGTTCCCGTTGCTGAAGCTGGAGAAGGAGCTGCTGAAGCAGATAAAGGCAGACCCGTCTCCACAGTCCATCTACAAGTGGATTAAAGACAACATCTCTCCCAAGCTTCACACTGACAAAGGCTTTGTCAACATCCTCATGACCAGGTAAATATTTGTATTTTAATGAACACAAAGCGTAAATAGAAATACTAGACCGAATATTGTCAATGGTTCAACTGTGTGTAATTGACTGTTGTTCTCTGATCTCTTCCCAGTTTTCTCCAGTACATCTCCCAGGAGCTGTGCATGGCGGAGTGCGACGAGCAGCTGGCGGCACCCTCCAAAGAGCAGCTAGAGCAGGAGAAACAGCTGCTGCTGGCCTTCAAGCCCGTCATGCAGAAGTTCCTGCACGACCATACCGAGCTGCAGGTCAGCGCCCTGTATGCCCTGCAGGTGCACTGCAACGCCAGCGCATTCCCTAAAGGTACAGCACCCACCCAAGTCTTTGTCAACCCACTAGAGCTGCACCAATAAATTGTTAACTTGCTGCAGATGTACCAGAAATGGTGTCTGTGTCCACAGAGAGCAAATGTTCTTGTAAGGGATGAATACCAGCTGATTCATCAGTGCTGAAGTTTTGAACTCTCAGATATCAGTGTTAACCTTGATTCCAGCATGTCATGGTATGCTGTCGACAGCTACAAGTACAGGAAACAATGTATTTTTCATTCTTTCCATTAAGGCATGCTGCTGCGCTACTTTGTCAACTTCTACGACATGGAGATCATTGAAGAAGAAGCCTTCCTTGCATGGAAAGAAGACATTACCCAAGAATTCCCTGGAAAAGGAAAAGCTTTATTCCAGGTACAGTAATGACATCACAGTGGGTTTGTAGTTTTTATTTATGATAAAACATCTACAGTAATGGGCATGGACGCTAGGCATTGTACTGCTGTTGACGGGGGCAACAACAAAACATTTATTTCAATGAGACAGCCAGACTTGATTGACAAAAACAATAATTTTACCTGACAGAACATGAGAATTGTTGGTCCTCCACTGCCTCCATCAATTAGTTTGCTTCTGTTACTGTGATTTTTAAAGCAGTGGTTCACCAGCTACACCCGTGTGTGAGGTAAACCTACTACTACAGGTTCTGATGAGGCCCCAGTCCACAGCAGTACATTGCTTAGCTTATGTACTTATCGTCTTGTCTGCTCCTGCAAACTTGGGCTATGCTTTATCCCTGACTATGTATAAGTACTAAGAGCCCTACATGAAATAACCTGATGAACATTGACAGGTTTTATTTTGTACAAGACCAACAGGACTTGACGTAATTGTTGACTTTGTTTCCCTCTGTCAGGTCAACCAGTGGCTCACCTGGCTGGAGACAGCAGAGGAGGAGGAGTCGGAGGATGAAGCAGATTGAGAAACTAAGCCGAATCATCACGGTGTAGAAGATCGACCTCATCTTATTACAGTCGCCTTTCCTTTATTAAACTCCATGCTTAATTTAACCACTACCACGTGGCACTCGGCTGCTTCTGTCTCGCAAATATAAACCGAAAGCTTGTACCCGTAGGGCCTCGTGTAACCACCCGTACCGTGACGATAGGCTGAGAAGCATCATTTGACCTGTTGCCTAATGGATGTTTGATTTTGGATCTGTGTCCTGATCAGCTACATGAATTCTGAAGTCTGGAGTGGCTCAACCATGTGTTTATTTTTTCTTTTTGCTCTGACTCTGAAATTTGTAACTTTTTTTTTTTTTTTTTCACTGTATTGCATGTTTTTCATTTTCACATTACTGATTTGGACCTTTCCCAGTAGGAAACTGCTTTATTTAAAAATGTGTAGGTTTCCCCCTTAAATAAGACAAATGAAGTGCTCCTCTTTGCTAATACTAGTTAAAAACATAAGATCATTAACTAAAAGCTCTCGTCAGTAATCTGCTTTGTGATCTTCAATAAGCCTGGAGTCCCTTCATCACTCCTCATATGTGAGGGGGGATATTAAAACCACCACACAGGCTGTGGAGTGACCCCCATATATTGAAAATCAAAGATGATATGTGACATCAGCCTCTGTGTCAAGGAAGTATGATGAATGGCAATGGGGCCACTGAAGTGAGAGCCAAGTATAAGCTGGCAAGACATTTCAAAATGAAATAAGGTGCATGTTTAGTCGACCTTAAAACTTTTTTTTTTTTTTTTTTTTTTTCTCCCTCATCAGGAGTTTCCCCCCTTATGTCCCTCTTTGTTGTCTTTTATTACACGAGTGGTTGCAATACTCAACCTCCAAATGTTACAATATTTTAAAAGTTGTAATCATTGGTGTGCCGCCGTAACGTTTCAAAGTTGCCTGTGTTTCTACCTCTTAGTTAGATGGGCTTTTGTTTGTTTTTGTTCTTTTTGTGCTGGGATGACGAATTCTAAGAAGAACCGAGAGCCCAAAGCACACGCTGAAGTATTTTGATTTAGTCCTGGCCTAATTGCACAATAAATTTATTGAAGCAGATTTTTTTCCTACAAAGCTTCATGTGGTTTACAAGTATTAATATTTAACGGAAGAAAGGCTTGTTTTTATTAATTGGACAGCTCAGAATCCTCTTTCAGTAACGTACCTGTTAAAAGGTGGAGTTTTCGTCTCGCCCGAAATTTGGAGTGACGTTGTCAATGCGGCCTGTTTATTTTGAATCCTCAACATGAAATATGAAGCAAGTGAATTTTAAATGTTTTTCTTAAATTGGCAAAATGAAAGCAAAGCCTTTAGATAGGTTGTAATCTCCCCTCCCTCTCACTAAAATAAGTCTAACAGCTAATTAAGTAAGAAACATCAAGTTCTACCCAAGAGTTGTGCTCACAAGCCATGTTCATGTGTAAGATCAATGGATTTGGATCATATTGTAAGGTATTCAGAAATATCGTGCACCTCTATTGCTTTAATGTCAATAAAATCCAGTACATGAGCACCGAAACTGTTCTTCATGTTTATTTACACTGCTCTTCTTTTCATATTCAAATTCCGCATCACACTCTGTTACAGTTTCGCATCTGAGATGACCACAATCTGCTGAGCAGCTCCACTGAAGCTCCACATAATCTATAGCTCCCAGATTCCTCTTTTTAATTCAAGCCACCACTTTTTACTAACTCCTGTGGCTTTATAAAGGTTATTAATAAATGTGGCTTGGAAAGTTCCCTGAATTTGGGGGATGGATGAAGCCAACATAATTTCAAAAACAGTTCACTTGGATGGATGATAGAAACAAATACTTATAGATTCAAATGACCTCATTTTGACTTTACATTTAAATACAATAAGGGAAAACAAAGGCATAATTCTGGGCTATAAATTTTATGATTGTGTCGTATAAAACATGCCAATTATGAGTCACCAAACAAAACCTTTAAATGACATTCAAATTAGTTTGTACAGTTGCAGCAAATCTGAGGGAGCCACAGATACAAATACATGTACCTGTCCATCATGAGCTTTCAGTTAATACTTCAGATGAGGTTTGACGTCTGTCATGCCACCTCAGCATTTTCCCCAGCAACGATCACTTCACTCCTCTTCAACGTCTAGAACTATAAAAACTCTCTTGTACCTGCCATCATGACCAAGCCAGGCAGGTTGAACCCTTCTTTTCTATGACGAAATGTTAATCGTTGGCTACTCCTGGTCTGTAGGGATCCAGAAGTATTCCACCACCTTCCTGCTTCTGCGTTGAGGAGCAGAGTCAGGCCGATCTCCTCCGAAGGGGGGCAGCTCATCGAAGTGACTTGGACCAGGATCCCTCCCGGTGTGTGGGGCAGAGACCCTCAACATGGTCCTGAGAAACAATTCATTTAAAAAATGAATTTCGAAGATGCTATCAACACACACTGCACTTATATATAGTGGGTTTAACCTGTGACAAACCAGACAGGACAGACACCCATAAAACCCTTTGTATAATAAGTGTTGCCACCCAACTTAAACAAGATTTTTTTTTCTTGGTTGCTGAAAAGTTGATGTTTTGGAGATTTCCACCTTAGGACATGGTTTGTGAAATGTGGTGTTTTTAGGGCCCCCTGGTGGCCACAGCGTTACCTGGATGAACTCCTCTCAGGCTCTTCAGGACTGGACTCTGGAGTGGAGATGTAGACGGGGTCTCCCTCCTGAACAAAATCATAATGACACAAGTACAGGTCACTTTTCTTCTAGACATTCATCGATCCATCCACAAACTTAACCTGCAGCTAGATTTATTATATAACTTGATGAACACAAGCTGTAGAGAGTCGTCTCACCGTAAAATTTCTCGGGGTGCCGTCTTGGTTTTTGAGAATTTTAACCCTCTGATCGCTTTCTGTCATGCAAAGGAAATAGCTCTTGATGTTGGCTTGACACTGTAGGAAAACAAACAGAACATTTGCCTTAGAGTGCCTTAGTATTAACCACAGGAATGTAAATTTTAAAAATACAAAACAATGTATAAGAAAAAAAAGCTCAATTTGTAGGGACCACACTTAAAATCCAGGTCTCTCAAAGAGAGATAAACACTTAAACATCTTTTATGTCTCCCTCAGAGAACACAAATATGAGATGTCATGAACAGTAATGGATGTCGGGGATTGTTTTCTCACTGCTTTGCTCTGCCTCAGAGCCTTCAGGTCTTCCTGGGCTCTGAACTTTTTGGCTAACTCCTGATACTTCTCCCTCCAGCTGAGACACTCTGCCGTCTTCTCCTGCCTCTCCTTCTCAGCCAGACGCCTCTCGGCCTCAGCCTCCTGCTGGGCCTGGTTGGCCTTTTTGCTTGTGTCCTCCGACGCCATCGCTCTGTGCCTTGAATTAATCTCCCTGTAAACACAAGACTGAAATTATATCCTGATATATCATATTTTTACAGGTGGATAGTAGAGAAATTGTTTTCATTCCATTTCTTTTTAACGATATTTTTTTCGATTTTTATTGTCCTTTTTTTCCAAATCTTGTGAAGGAACGTCGAAACGACGAAAATCGGACACAAAAACAAGGCAGTAAATCAGCTGATGGAAATTGAAACCTATTAGGTGTACACGTGTCACCCGGTCATGTTGTGTGTTTGGATAAATACTATATACGTATATATAATAACTAAACACATCTGGAATCAGTAATTTTCCCTTTGAAGAATCAGTTCACTGACACTGCATTAGAGACCACCTATACTCCAAGGAAAGGTAAAGAAATGTGATTTAATGAGGTCTTACTTTGAAACAACCATGCATCTTGTGAAACTTGTCTTAGAATCAAACAACCCTTCTCTCACTTTCATCTTCTACTGTTTTCTCTTCTGCTGTCACCTTTTTCATTCTTCTTCGTCTTTTCTTCTTCACTTCTCTCATATCTTCTGCGTTCCTCTCAGCTCCTTCATGCTCTGGTCAAGCTCGGTCTTCTGTTTTCCCATATACAGTATATATTATGGAATACTATTTATTATTTGCTAGCACTCCTAAATCAGATCTGTCCTGACATCATATCTCAGCTGGTCTCTTACATCACTTGTTGGGCTCAAAGAGCTGTTATGTGGCAGGTCCTGATTGTAACACCAATTGTAAAACTTGTAAAGCATTTTGACTGATCTTAAGGAAGCCTTGATCATTGTGTGGCTACACAGTAAGACTAATTGTCAACATTTTAGGTTCAGTGGCAAAGCTCTATCTACGTTCCAGCTCCCACCTACGGTCATGAGCTTTGGGTAGTGACTGAAAGAATGAAATCACAGATACAAGTGGCTGAAATAAGTTTTCTCACAGGGTGGCAGCCTTAGAGATAGGGTGAGGAGCTCAGCGTACAGCTGCTGCTCTTTTGCGTCAAGAGGAGCAAGCTGAGGTGGTTCCTGCATCTGATTATTCTTTGGAGGTGTTCCGTCCAACCAGCAGGAGACCACTTGGCAAAACAAGAACCCAGTGAAGTGACTACAAAGCCCATCTGGTCTGAGAATGCCTCGGAGGAGCTGAAATACGTTGCTGGGGAAAGGGACATATGGAATGCCCTGCAACCATGACCCAAACCCAGATAAGGATGGATGGATGGATGGATGGATGGATGGATGGATGGACGGATGGATGGACAACATTCAATTTAATTAGGACAGGTTGGTGCATGCTCAGTGGATTCAACTAATTTTGCCATAGACACAGGTGTAATCATCGACCTGTTTGACAAAGACTAATGTGTGTATACATCCTGTGATTCATATCCACTCCAAAGACCGTTACTCTTGTGTTCCTGATTTTCTCCCCCTTGTCCATTTTCAGCAGCGTCATCTGCTTTGATCCGTCAGGTTTTATGGTGAGCTCTGTTGAAAAATAGACAGGCAGCGATTCGTCTGATCTGATGTTCTTCTAATGTTACAATTTATGCTCCCGGCTTTACACTCAGCAGGAAAAAAATATGTCCTGTCTAGTTATTGAAAAATTAGATGTTAAATAGAGCCTGTGCACTTCTACATTTGATGTATGATGCAGAAACTGGGTGGCCTAAAATGGCAGCACAAGATGTGTTTCAATCAAATTGTCTGAACATAAGAAATGATTTAGTAGCATGATGCTGGATCATCCTCTGACTACAACCTCATGTTGTTTATGGGATTTCTTCTCATCTTGATTTGTTACAGTTACACAGTTTGCTGTAATGTGATTCATTGCTTCCTATCAGCAGACTGCATTCCCACTATTCTTTGTTGACAAGGGGCTACAATCACATTTGACATTGAACCTCAGGGAACAGCTTTTTTATAGAAGTGGGTGACGCTGTGAACCTAAGACATCACTCCTCTGACGCAATTATATTGATGTTTACATCACCCATCTCCCAGGACCTCAAGTGGGAGCTGAACATTAGCTCCCTCATCAAGAAAGCACAGCAGAGGATGTACTTCCTGCGGCAGCTGAAGAAATTCAACCTGCCAAGGACAATGATGGTGCACTTCTACTCCTCCATCATTGAGTCCATCCTCACCTCCTCCATCACCATTTGGTACACTGCTGCCACCGCCAAGGACAAGGGCAGACTGCAGCGTGTCATTCGGTCTGCAGAGAAGGTGATTGGCTGCAATCTTCCATCTCTTCAGGACCTGTACACCTCCAGGACTCTGAGGCATGCAGGAAAGATGGTGGCTGATCCCTCCCACCCCGGACACAAACTCTTTGAGACACTCCCCTCTGGCAGGAGGCTGCGGTCCATCAGTACCAGAACCTCACACCACAAGAACAGTTTTTTCCCGTCTGCTGCTAGCCTTATCAACAAGGCCCGGAGTCCCCCCGACACTCTTTCACTCTTTCACACTCCACCTCTGCCTCTCCGCCTCTGCCACATTGACATTGCATCCATAACTCTATGCGTTACATTAACGACTTCCTTGTTTGTTATATACTTTAAAATACTGTGAACATGTGCACATTTGTGAACATTTGACTGGTACTTACTATCACTGCACAGCTGTACTGCTCTTTTTAATTTTTTTAAAAACATACTGTGTATATATATTTATATTGTTATATTTTTAATTTTCAATTGTTTATATTTAGAGAATGTTTTTTATGCACCAACGACACCAGAACAAATTCCTTGTATGTGTAAAATCGTACTTGGCAATAAAGCTTTTTCTGATTCTGATTCTGATTTCTGATTCTGATCACTGTAACTTTACATTTTGCTGTGTCACACTTCATAACCCTGAAAGAAAAATGATAGATAAATTAAGTTTGTTAAATCTTTTGGCTTCCCTCTGCTACCATCATCAAGAGTCGCCAACAGACTCATTCCACAGTAATGCACCCCAGAGCGCCACAGGAAGTCATTCCTGCCTGTGGACGTCAAAGTTTTTAACTCGCTCAGAATGTCGAACACTGTGAGTGAACAGACTGGCCCACAGACATGGATTTATTTCACCCTGTCAGCAGCTATAAGCCCCTAATTTATGATATTTATATCTTCACTTGTACAATACTGACTTAACTGTGCAAAACTCTGACATTAATACTGTATAATTTAACTAATATTTTTATTTATACTTTGATGCATAGATCTCAGCATCAGTCATCACTTACACTGCTGTTATATACTGCAGTATACATATTTTTCCATATATCTTATTTTCTATTTTTCTAATTGAGGTCATTATAGGTTATTATAATAACTGACTGCTTCATCTTTTTTTGTAGACTGTAAATAGTTTAAAGTGGTTCAAATGTTGCTTCAGGGAAGTGTTTAAAATCTCATATGCACAGCTGAAATTTGGTGTACACCAGGGCTCTATCCTTGGTCCTATTTAGTCTAAAGACACTTCACTTCAGGGGTATTGTAAAGTTAGATATAACAACTTCATACGCCAATGTTATGACGTCGCCTGTGAATCTGTAAGCATCTCTTCATATTTTTCTTTCCCCCTTGACCAGAAATGAATGAATGCAGCTTTAACTGAAAGCAAAGTAATGCTTATTTAGGATTTAATATTAATCCATACCTGAAAGCAGAATTAGAGAAATAAGGTGTATCTGTAACATCTTTGTTAGTGGGGATGGATGTTGCACAATCTAGCTAATGTTAAATTTAATTTGGGTACACAGCCAGGTGCCCATGAAATATACCCACCTCTCTTTAATTTTGACGTTTTCCTCTGTGATCTGTCTCAGCTTGTGTCGGAGCTCATCTTTGTCTCCCTCCAGGCTCCTGTTCTCCTGCAGCAGGGCCTGTTTCTCCCCAGACACCCGGTCCAGCTTCAATTTAGTTTCAAAGTAATTCTTCTCTGTTTGTGCCAGTAAAAGCTGCAGATCAGTGTGCTGCACAAAGAAAAGGAAGATGCCAAATTAATGCTACAGTTCATAACTGAATCGATTGAGTCAACTGATAATGTTACATCCTGTTTATGCCCCAGCTGATTCAGGGATATTGATGCTGGTAACAGAGAGAGAGGGAACTGTATCGGAAAACTGCGCTAAAAATATTCCAAATCCATTCTGGTTAAAGAGATGTCATCTGCAGTTCATTGCTCTGCTCATCAACACATAATTATGGAAATGATGATGATCATTTATCTCATTATTCACTCCAGGATCAGGAGAAAGTAATTTTTGTTATTAATGTCATATTTCTCAGTGTTACCAAAAAACAAGAGGCCACATCAGCTGTGTTCTGTCATCACTCAACTGGCTTTAAGTGCAGCGTAGAGTCAATTTAAAATTTAGTTTTTTAGTGGTCGCCTCACAGCAAGAAGATTCCTGGTTTGAATTCTTTTCTGTGAGGAGTTTGCATGTTCCTGTGTCTGCGTGGATTCTCTCTGGGTACTCCGGCTTCCTCCCACAGTCCAAAGACAGACATGACCTTAACAGGTTAATTGGTGACTCTAAATTGCCCATAGGTGTGAATGTGAGTCTGAATGCTTGGTTGTCTCTATGTGCTCTGTGATGAACTGGCAACTTATCCGGGTTGTACCCCGCCTCTCACCCAAAGTCAGCTGGGACTGGCTCCAGTCCCACCATGACCCTGATGAGGATAAGCAGTTACAGATAATGGATGGATGTTTTTTTGGATGTAATAAAAAAAATTTAAAAAATAGCAAGGCCATGTGGAACATTTCATTTGAGATCCTCTGACCCCCTGATCCTGTGTTATTACTTGTGTGTTTTATATCTCTGTTCTTGAACTTATATCTGCTTACCCTTATTATCATCCTTATGACTGATTTATTATTGGTTTCCTTAAGTATTGAGGCAGAGCTGGCAAGCTGCTAGTAGTAGTAAAACAAGTAGCTGATATTCATCAAAATTTCATTCAACCAGAGTTAATGAAAAACAAAATTAACATAAAACAACTTTGTATGACATTTAATTAATAATATTATCACTAATGACTAATGTCTATACTATGAATGTACAGGCACACATGCTTTCCTTGCATTTGCTAAATCGACACCTAACCACCACGCCTTTGTTCTACAACCAAGTCAAGTGTGACATCCCACCCTGACAGCTTCATGACAGAGCACCCAAGGAATGTATACATTACATGTAGGACTATAGTTACTAATTGTGTTGTGGCGAAAATGAGGAACCAAGAGACAATCTGAAGAAAAGGGCAGCCCAGCGGGATCGTATATATTCTTGTAAACAACACCCAAATATCATCATCATATCACATTTGTACTCAACCGGAATCAGGGTTAGGCATCCTCCACCAATTCACGCCAACTAGCCACACTAGGTACTTCAGATCAATTGGTTACTTCCATAATGGGTTCAGCTTCACGGGCAGACTTATGTTCAGCATCTCTTGGCTTTGGCTTTTGGAAAATACCAAAGAACACCGTGATCAGGTCACTTTGACCTGGTTTTGTTCAACTTTCCGTAGAAGTCATAACAACCAAATTGTTCCTTGGAAATGATGCTGTACTTTTTATTTTTAGAATAAACACATTTTCAACCATTTTCAGATCGGGATAGAGCAGGTTCAGATAAGGACAATAAACAAATTTTCTAAAACAATTGCTGCCTATTATCTCTGTTCTGTTGCAAATAAGTTATTTGTAGGTGAGTGTGGAGATCATCTGATAATATCTGTTTCAAACTGTGTATGTACCTTTTTCTTCTTTCAACATGTTTATCATACAAGACAATAATGTAGACTAACAACCAAACAACTAAAAGGAAAAAAACAAGCCATGAATTATCGTGTATCGAGACATAGACCAGGACAGACTACCTAGTTCCAAGCCAAGTAAGCTGTTGTCACCTGTAGATAGGTGACCAAAGTAAAATCCTGGGTCAAAGTTTAGTAACACACTTTGTTGGGAATCACTTTCATTTCTCCCACATGGGAGGTTCTTGGCATCCTTTTTGTAACTAAGGAGGCCGTTTCCTTGTCAATGGCCAGTTGTAGTGGTCACTGATATGGTTCTAAAGCTTCTTTAGGAGGTTCTGAGGATCATTTAGGAGATTCTAGTGGTAAGAGAGGAGGTCCTATAGTTTCTTTAGGAGGTTCTATGGGTTGTTTAGTAGGTTCTAATGGCCAAATTAGGAGGTGCTCTTAAGTGAGTGTTCTTTATGAAGTTATATTGAGCATTGAAAAGGTTGTAGGGGACCATAGGAGGATTTTTGAATCCATTAATGATCTAGAGGTTATTTAGGAAGTTCTGTTGGTCATTGAAGATGTTCTAAGGTTCTTCATGAGGTTCTACATGTCCTTAAAGAAGCCCTTGTAATCTTTTAAGAGGTTTCTCGTGGGCCTACAGGGGATTTTAGGGGTTGTATATGTGGTTATGGGAGATTTTGGAGCAACATGTTAGACAGAACTCTCCACTACCATCATCAAAACACCAAATGAGGGAATATTGTTTGGAAGAACGCTGTTCATCCCTTCAGTAGAGTTCATCACACTTGAAGAACCTCTGACAAGGAGCACTAAATCGTTCTGGAGGCTTTGGTGTTTGCATCTGTCACACATAGGACTTTAGATTTGGGAATACTCTCACATGTGTAGCTTTAGAGAAGTGTAGTTGATGTAGCACTTAAGGGCATGTCTTGAGTACAGAGATGAGAAATGACCCCTAGAAGAAATCATGTTCCATTCCTCATCTGACAACAGAGGCCCCTAGGTCATCTTCCCATTGTTCTCAAATGTGAGATATAGAGTGATTATATTTGTACCTCTTTTTTAAGCTGCTGCAGTTCTTCACTCAAGCGGCTCCTGTCGGCCTCTGCCACATCCTTGTCCCGCTGACACCCGAGGGCCCGAGCCTCAGCTAGGGCCCTGCTCTTCTCCGCATCCCCTCTGGACTCCTCCGCCTCACTTGCAGCTCGTGAACACAATGTTGCCCTCTGCTGGCTCTGATACAGCTTCTGCTTCATCTAATGGGGGTCATAGAGAGAGAAGAGAGAGGTGGGTGTAGACTGTGGTGACTTGGTCAGGAAACAGTAGAGGCCTGCCTTTGTTTCGAGATGTAATACGACTCCAGCCTGAGTCAGAACAAGGGTCAGCATTGTGCTGCTATGTGGCATGAACAGATATAGGTTAATGTACCGACATGAAACTCCTTCAATACCATCATATGAGACTAAATGTGTATCTTGATATAAGACTTATATAACATATATTCTGTGGCTGAGGAGCTTTGCCAAGTTTAAGAAAATAACCCCTGATGACGTCGTAGTGATCAGGGGTTATCTCAGCCCAGGTTTCAAATTTCTAACATAACATATACACAACATTTATGACATCTCTATGACAAACTTTCAGTGTAGAGTTGGAAAGACACTGGCATTTACGAGGCATGGAAGAGATGCTAATGGTTGCATTATGGGAAATGCAGGATCCGGGTGACTCATATCGACTCGTCAGGATACCTTGGTCTCTCCTTTGGTGATTTTCTCCATTACATTTTCTATCTTTAGCTAGTCCCACAACTTTATGTAACATAAAATCAAAGGTCTGCATTTTTCAGAAAATAAACAATTAACAACGAGTCATCTTAGGTGGCTTTGCTCTATCATTCCTCTGAATTCTGTGTGTGTAAAAACATTTTGAAAGCAGCAATATTGTCATACCGGTGTTATTGGCATTGTAATATTTAATTTTTGCCAGCACTCAGCCTCGTATCAGTAAGAGTGTTTAGCTTTTTTTTGCTGTTGGTGGGTTGATTAAAGCAGAATGTACAGTGAAAACAGACTCTGTGAATTTAAACATTCACAGAGGAAACAAAAACACCAGCAGATGAAACAGTGTGGAGAGATAAGGAGACTGTAACCTTGCTCAAATTAATACATAAAACAAACATTAACACACTAACATTAGCCTTAGCATAGCATTTGAGGTCAGACTGTCCCTCTTTTGATTACATCATTAAGTTTTGCACACATTTGGAGGGAAATCTGGTTACTATTAGTGCTAATATTTTTAAAAATTAACTTAAAGCATATTGCTACTTCACCCCCACATTTAGTGTAAAGGATCTATTTGGCTGTTATGAAGGAATATTACTGGTTATAGAGTAATATCCCTTCACAACAGCTGAATAGATCTTTAACCCTTACTTTTACACTGGCATTTCAACACAAACACTGCTGCTGTCTAGTTTAACTGATGTTATGATATTTACTGTTGGAGTTAGTTGACAGACGTCTTTTACTCCACAAATGCCTTTTTGGAGACTTATCTGCAGATACTCACAACTGTTGGGTGATTTTTGAGTCGTTAATTTAGCTCTTCATCAGTTTACTGCTAACAAACTAACCATAGCTATCTGAGGCTGTGAGGCTTAAGTATTAATTACAGTTAGACTAACTGTTGATGTACTTCCCATGGGGAATATGTCCTTTTGCTGGTGATTTTCCATTGGTAAGAGGCAATATGACAATTGACACAGTTTTATTTGCTTCCAATTAAAACTTAAAAGGCTCACTCGAGTCTTCCACCTTTATTGCTAGTGTGTTAAAGTCACTGCATTTATACACATTGTTAGGACACTATTTATACACATTATAACATGCTTCATTTTTTTACAGTATTGACATATTGTCATATGTCATCACATTTATCTGGGGCAGAACTGGAACACTGAGAGAAATCAAAACTTAAATCCCTGAAACTCTGTTTACCCGTGTTTGAATGAACAAAATAGAGTTTAGTTGACCTTGTATGTTGTAGCTTTTATTACATTATTAAGTGTCAAACAGTGATATCGATGTGAAGACAGCGTTTTTACATCAGTTCTTTCCTAAAGTTCTGATAAAATCTAAAGTTCTTGAGTCAGTGTTTTATGATGACCTACACCTTCTTTTTATTAGCGCACAGACAAAGCGAGTCTTTTCATCATGACTGATGCGCTGTTGCAAGTGATGTCGAGTGTTTGACTTACCTCCTTGACTTGAACCTGCAGTTCCTGGTTCAGGTTCCTGAGGTTCCTCATGGTCAGCTCATTCTCTGTGCGCATTGTGATCCGCTCCATGTGGATCTCGTTTGCTAAGTACTTGTTTTCTTTTCTCAGATCTTCACATTCCTGAAGGAGGTTTACATTATCAATGATGTGTGAACAAAAACTTCTAAAAGACACAAACTCATGAAATGATGGATTACACAAAAATAACCCAAAAAGACTTCTCTGGATGTACAAACAGAAGTGTTTTGTAACTTCAGGAGACCGAGTGGTGCCAGTAAGAAATTCTTCATTCTAACCATTAAATACCTTTCCTGTAAGATTTTTTTTGCAGAAATTAATGACCATATTTAGCATATGGTATTTAAACTCATAAACTACCTTAACTAAGCTGAGGTTCAAAGTTCATTCTCAACTGAGGGAAGAGCAGTTGTAGGCTATTTTAAGTAGTTTAGAAAAACCATAATGTAGCTTTTCTAGCGCTTTCGATTATATTGCATAATGTTCATCATCAAATCAAAATCAAATCAAATTTTATTTGTATAGCCCAAAGTCGCAAAATACATTTTGCCTTGGAGGGCTTCACAATCTGTACAGGGAGTGACACCCTCTGTCCTTAGACCCTCGGTTCGAGTGAGGAAAAACTTGCCCACAAAAAACCCTTTTAACAGGGAAAAAAGTGGAAGAAACCTCAGGAAGAGCCACAGAGGAGGGATCCCTCTCCCAGGACAGACAGACGTGCAATAGATGTCACGTGTACAGTCAACAAGTCAACAGAAACATTTTGTATAATTACAATGAAAAATGACAATGGATTACAATGAATGATAAAATGATTACAGTAGCAGTGGAACCTGTGATAGAGATAGAGAGACACAGATGCACAGCAGCAGCAAATCATTAACTAAGTTACTATAAACTGTAATGGAGATCTGGTAACATTAATGACAGTAATAATATATGTAGTGGACGTCATGCAGGACCACAGCAGCAGCCACGATCCACGAGAACCTGCTGGACGAAAGAGCACAGAAACTCCGGGGAAGAAGTTTAGTTAGTAAGATGCATTAATGTACATGTATGACAGACATGTATGTTTACAGATGGTGGTGGTGATGGTGAGAGAGAGAGGGAGAGAGAGAGAGAGAGAGAGAGAGAGAGAGAGAGGGTTTTCAGTAAAGGGAGATGTGACTGCATCTTCAACCAATACCATGCCTGGCTAGGCATAACCCTGAAAGGAGGAGTCCCCCGGCAGTATAGTCCTATAGCAGCATAACTAAGGGATGACCTGAGCCAGCCCTAACTATAAGCTCTATCAAAAAGGAAAGTCTTAAGTTTACTCTTAAAAGTGTTGACCGTGTCTGCCTCCCGAACCCAAAATGGTAGTTTGTTCCACAGAAGAGGAGCTTGATAGCTGAAAGCTCTGGCTCCCAATCTACTTTTGGAAACTATAGGAACTTCAAGGAACCCAGCATTCTGAGAGCGCAGTGTTCTAGAGGGGTAGTAAGGTACTATGAGCTCTTTTAGATATGATGGTGCCTGACCATGAAGAGCTTTGTATGTAAGGAGAAGAATTTTAAATTCTATTCTAGATTTAACAGGTAGCCAATGCAAGGAAGCCAAAATGGGAGAGATGTGATCTCTGATCTTGGTTCCTGTCAGAACACCTGCAGCAGCATTCTGAATTAGCTGCAAAGTCCTAAGAGACTTATTGGAGCAGCCTGATAACAATGAGTTACAATAGTCCAGCCTAGAAGTAACAAATGCGTGGACTAGTTTTTCTGCATCTGCTTGAGATACAATGCGTCTGATTTTGGCAATGTTACGTAAATGGAAGAATGCAGTCCTTGAAATTTGTTTTATGTGGACATTAAAGGACAAATCCAAATCCAAAAACAACTCCAAGATTCTTTACGGTGGAGCTGGAGGCCAGGGTGATCCCATCTAAGGTAACTAAGTCTCTAGAGAGAGAGAGTCTCTGATGTTTTTGGGTCCAATTACAAGAACTTCAGTTTTGTCTGAATTTAACATCAGAAAATTGAAGGTCATCCAACTTTTTATATCTTTAAGGCATGCTTGGAGTTTAGTTAATTGATTGGTTTCATCAGGCTTGATCGATAAATATAATTGGGTGTCGTCGGCATAACAATGAAAATTAACGGAGTGATTCCTAATAATGTTCCCTAGAGGAAGCATATATAAACTGAATAGAAGTGGTCCGAGTACAGAACCTTGTGGGACTCCATGACAAACTTTGGTATGCATGGAGGATTCATCATTGACAAGAACAAACTGAGAACGATCTAAAAAATAAGACTTAAACCAGCTTAGGGCGGTTCCTTTGATGCCAATTTGATGTTCCAGTCTCTGTAAAAGAATTTGATGGTCAATGGTGTCAAATGCGGCACTAAGATCTAACAGGACAAGTACAGAGATGAGTCCTTTGTCTGATGCCATTAGGAGGTCGTTTGTAAACTTTGACTAGTGCGGTCTCTGTGCTATGATGCACTCTAAATCCTGACTGAAAATCCTCATATAAACTGTTCTTATGGAGAAAGTCGCACAGCTGATTGGCTAGAGCTTTCTCAAGTATCTTAGAGAGAAAGGGAAGGTTTGATATCGGTCTGTAATTGGCTAAAACCTCTGGATCTAGAGTGGGCTTTTTAAGAAGAGGTTTAATTACAGCTACTTTAAAGGACTGTGTCTATCATCAAGTCTATGCTATATTTTCATAATTTTAGCTCGCAGCACACAGGAGCTGTTGGTGGCTTTGGAGAGAGTACAGGTCAAAATAAACATATTAGTAACACTACGGGCCAGATTTACTAAAATAAATGTTGTGCAAATGTGCACTGTGGTTTGCAGCTCATTTACAGCAGCTCATTACACAGTGAGCTCCTAGACTGTACTGAACTGGGGTCAGACAATTGGATGGATATGTCAGTAATAGTTGTTAGTGTTACTCAAAATATTTCCTATAGAATTATTTTCTCTTTAGCAGATATCTAATCATTAATAACTAAAATGCTCTGGGAGCAGCAGCTGACAGTGGTGCAGGTGGAGGTGGAGATATGGACATTAATACTGAGGCAAATGCTGTCTGTAGTGATTTTCTTTGATAAGCACAGACTACAGTTTGTTTGTATTACAGTATTCAGATACTGTATCCATTAATGAAAGCCTGACAAGCGACAAAACCTTCCGGCTGTCCTTGTCTTCAGTGGCGTAAAGATAGTTACAACAAGCCCCAGTCCAAGCTATTATGATGGGCTCCAGCTGCCATATTGTATCGTGTCATTGCATGATCAAATAGACTTGACATTGAACAACAACATACGTATTACCCAGCGATCACCATTACACATCTGTATGTGATAAAATACCAAGAAAAAATACATTTCATTGTTTGAAGGCTCTTTTTCTTCTATGGCCCCCTTTAGCCCACCGTACTACCTGCACTATCTATATTTACACCCCTGGTCCTTGTTTAAGTACCATATGAGACGAGTAGGCTAAAAATAGTTTCTGCTTGCCTGTGTGAAGCAAACTAACAATCTGCAGTAGTGCACAAAACATACTTACAATTATTTATATTTATTTGGCATTTCACTGCATCCTGTGCTGTGCATGACTTCTGAGATTATCTTCATGATTTTGAAGAAAATAATAATAGTGAATATGAATTATTTGCACATTGTAGCCACACTTGGCTTCAAACGTCTCAGTCCAGCCATAATATGTCACACAGGTAAGCATAAAGCATATTACACACCTTCATCTTCATCTTATTTTTCAAATCAAATGGTAGATGTTATGTTGTGCTTGTGGTCGCATGATTTATTTTAACTAAATTCTGAAAATGTGATTGAAAACAGATTGTGGTGGGTTTTATTTTACTGTGAGATGTTTTCTTTGTAATGGTTCGACTTCACAGTACTTTAGTTTCAGTTGTAGTCACTTTTTTTTTCATGGGATTACTAAATCTCTTTTGGGTCTGTGGTATTGAATATTCCTGTGAGATGACTTTCCCTGTAACATTCCTAACATTTAATATTTGCACAGTAAATGGCAATATAATATTTTCCCTGCAGGTCATTAGTAAAACTAACAGAAGCACCTCTGTGGATGCTTGTACAGCCCCAGGACTGCTCTAGTTCACGTCCAATAGCCCCATCTGCCTCCTTACCTTCCTTTTTCTAACCAGCTCTCCTTGCAGATGGTTGATCTGGAGGAAGGAGCCACTGGAGCTGATGGCGCTGACAGGCCTTACCACCCGTACAGGCCTCCTGGAGGGTCTGGGGAGACCTTTGACCTCTTCCACCAACCCGTTCCCGAACCGGCTGCCTCTGTGAACGTTACTGCTGCTCATGGAGAAAGACTTGTACAGACTGTCATCTAACGAGGATTTCCCTGCCGTCTGCAGGTCGGTGTGGGATTTGGCTCTTAGTGACATTTTCAAAGCGGTCCAAATGTCAATTTGATGTAATTCTGGTGATGCTGCGAGAGCAAACGGTCCTCCTGGTTTGTGTTCAGAATGTCAGCGTGCGATGTGAATGAAGTTCTCAGTTTCACGTTGAGTTCACTGGGTGGATCCTATCACCAGCTGAGCATCATTCTTTATTTATAAGGTAACATGATAGGACAAATGCACGGGACAGAAGCAAACAGTCTGTGTGTTTTGGTTTGGGGGCAACTTTTCCCTTCTGAAAGGTGAAATGTAATCCAAATTTTGACATGCTATCTTCACATGTTCAGTTGTTACACTGGTGAGCATAAATGTTTTTTCGGTGCATAGGCAAAACATTTAAAAAGGGCCGCAACTCCAGACTTCACGGCCAATCTTCAGGCCTTCTCAGGTAGACGGAGCAGTGGGAGCAAAGAGGGCCAGGGCAGGGCTAGTGGTTACTGACACTCTGGAACATGCAGTGAAAAACAGGTCTGTTGTTGTGCCTTTATGACAAAATATGTCTGACTTTGTTTTAATTCAGATAACTGATGCAGGGATGTTTTGTTTTTTTTACTACAGTATAAGTACGTAAAGCTAAAGGTGTAATTATTTAGTGACATTGAGGACCATAGTGTACATCCTGCCTCCCTTCAGCAGAGGTTTCATTTAACCATGACCACAAACTTTCTCTAAACTTTTGCTATGTAGTGAGATCAGAGAAGAATCATGTGAATCCATTTTGTAATGGTCATATCTAACGATCATGGCACTGATAAATGATGTCGTCCTGTTGATGGGAGCACCAGATCACAAAATGCTCTTGTTTTTAAAGGCAACAATAAACATTTGGTTGAAATATGTTTAAAATACTTCTCGGTATTTTGTGATCTTGGTGTAAGAAGGTTTCTTTCGGGGTGTTGTTTAGCTCAGTTGGTAGAGCATCCGCCCCATGTACAAAGGCTCAGTCCTTGCCGCGGTGGCCCAGGGTTCAAATCCAACCTGTGGCTCTGTCCTGCATGTCATTCCCCATCTCTCTCTCTCCCCGCATTTCCTGTCACTCTTCAAGCTGTCTCTTTCACAAGGAAACAGAATGTGTCCAGACATAAATGTTCAGATATGTTTCCCCTACGGGACTTTTGAACTTAATGTAACACAGACTACAAAAAAAGTTGGGATGCTTTGTAAAACCTTTTAGCCGAGGGACATATGATGATGATTTCTAGAAACAAATTTGAAATGTTGACCGCAGCACACTCTTCCAATTTCCACCAGTACATTTGAGATGAGCTCGGGCTCAGAGAAGTCAACAGCATTTCTGGATGTTTTCTTTTCATGGCACAGTCTTAACTTGCATTTGTAGATGTAGCAACAGACTGTGTTTTCTGAAGTGCTCCTGAGTTGTAGTTAAATGCAGTGCTGCCTGAGGGTTCGAAGGTCATGGGTATTCAGTGTTGGTTTTCAGCCTTGCCACTTAGAGAGATTTCTCTGGTTTCTCTGAATCTTTTGATCACATTATAGATTGTAGAAGGTTGAAATCCATACATTTCTTAAAATTGAACATTGAGGAAACATTGTTTTTAACTGTTGGACTATTTGCAGGTGGTGAACCTTGACCTCTCCTTATTCGTGAAGGACTGAACCTTTTGAGGATTCCCTGCTCCAGTGAACCTGTTTACCTGTGAATGTTCCAAATAGGTGTTTTTTAACACCCTATGACTTTCATAGTGTTTTGTTGCCCCTGTCCTAACTTCTTTGGCAGGCATCAAATTCAGAATAATGTATACTGTAATTTATACTTACAAAAAACAATATAAATTATGAGCTTGAACATTAAATATCTTAATATCTTCAGTTGAATATAAGTCAAAAAGGATCTGCAAATCACTGAATTTTCTTTTTTATTTACATTTCACATGGCATGCCAACTTCATGGAATTGGGATTGTACAAAACTGTTGCCTTCAGGCATCTGGTCGCCAGTATGCCATCTCTCACTACACTGTACACTACACAGCATGAATTCCTAAAGATGCTTCCTCCATGGGAAGGTAACAGTTAATGATAAAACTATATTAACTGGCTATATATTTCTTTAAAACTTTATTACAACCAAAAGAAACAGTAAAAACAGATATCCGCTGTGGAAAAAGAATATTATTTGACATTTCTGTCTGAGAAAAAAGAAGTCTGTAATAGACTTTGGATCAGTGACCTCAGAAAAACTGTTTCAGTTACAATCTCCTCTTGTCCCCGAGGACAATTTTCTGTAATGATGCAGCATGAAAAGAAATTGTCACACTTTTATCACTGAATTATCCTTTTCTCTCCCAGTGGATGAAGCGAGACTTACACTCTTCTTGACCAGGGAAGTGTGACCAATTAGCTTCTCGCCCAGCTCCTATCTGTGTTACTGCACTGTATCCCTTACAGCGCAGCCCCAGTCATCCATGCTGCAGCCCGAGGCAGGCAGGAAGCTCCATTATTCACACGACATTCAGCGAGTCATGAAAGTAGGACATGTTGAACTCCCTTGCCTTGTGCACCACCATACATTAAAACATCCTCGCTGTCAGCAAGTGCCGGTAAATACATTGGACCAACAGAGGGGATCACTCCTCGTGCTAAAAGGCTTCTATCACTCCCACGTTCAGGTTTCAAATGCAGCGTCAGAGAGATTAGAGAAGCAGGCAGCCTTTTGATTCAAAGGTTGCTGGTAACAATTGAGATGAGCATGATGAGGTTTGCAGTTGCTAATTGTTGCTTATTAAGTATAGAGTCTTTTCTTAAAAGTTCACAAAACTTTGTGCGATCTGAGCAATTTGTGAGTTGGTGGATCTGGTTTCCTATGGGCAGAACCTGGCTAGCTGTTTCCCCCTGTTCCCAGTCTTTATGCTAAGCTAAGCTAATTGGTTGCTGCCTATATCTCAGATATTTAATTCAATTCCATTTTATTTATTATTGCGCCAAATCATAACAGAGGTTATCTCATGACAAGAAAATCCCCACCATGAGCAAACACTTGGTGACAGTCGCAAGAAAAAACTTTATATGAGATATGAGAGTGGTATCAATCTTCTTCTTTAACTTTGGTTAAAGAGCAAATAAGTATTTCCAAAATGTCAAGCTAGATCTTTACCCAGTTGTGCTTACATTAAGCTTTAGTGGTGCATATTAATTCTTATTTAATTGAATTAGAAAATTAAACCCAGAGCCCTTGGAGCTCCGCGGATAATTGGCCAATCCGCCTGGTTGATAATTTAGGTTTGCTTGTTCTGTCTGGTCAGTGAGCTGCAGGAGTCAAAACACATCACTCTGTGTAACTTTAGCTAAGCATGACAGATTGTTTGCGCTCTTTGCTGTAATTTAGATCCTCAGGTATCCACTACACAGGAAGGAACACATGAAGTAATAACTGGATGTATTGAAGCGTCACAGTTCAAGTCATTCAAGACTCCTGTGCCTCTTTAATAGCTCAGAAAATAAAAATCCTTAATGTTGTTTCATCGCCTTGATACTTCATGCTTCTCCTAATTTTATAAGAACTGCTGATAAACTGGATTATGAACGGAAAATTGTGCATTACTTCTGTTTAGGGTTGTGAAGCATGGTTAAACAGAATCGATTTTTATTCAAGTTCTGTATCTGTGACTGGAGTTAACAGTAGTTTTACACAGTACTGCACAAACCCCAAATAAAATACTTGGATTACTTGAATTTTAAACTTTGTCCATAAGCATACAGACCAGTCTGAGCCCAAATATAAGATAAGATAAGATAAGATAGACCTTTATTGTCCCACAATGGGGAAATTCACAATGTTGCAGCAGCAAAGTGGATAGTAACAGAAAAAGAGCTATTAGCATAAATAAGAATAAGAAATAGGAAAAAAATAATATAATATAAAACACTATAAACACACTATAAACACTATAATATAATATAAAACACTATGTACAGAACAGACAATAGAAAAAAGAAACAACAACAGCAGTTGCACGGGATTGCACTGTGGAAATATGAGACTTCATCACATTATAAGAGAGCACACTGTACATTTCTTCATCTGAGAATGACTTTTGGTCAAACACAATGAATGTATATCTGTTCAAACACGGTTTACACATCTTATAAAACATGAAATGTTTCCTTTAGTGTAATACCAATGTTTTATGGTGATTTGGGTATATCTTCAAAAGTTACCACTGCAATAGTTAAGGCAAAAAGTAGTAGTACACTTAAAGCATTGGACTCTGCAGTGTCATTAACAATCAGGAAGTAAAGGTTAAAGGTTTGATCCCTCACTGTATCATGAACCCTGTGTTGTTTTTTTTTATGCGTGCCATGGGACGCACTGTTCTCTGTCCTCGGTGTTGGTTTGAAGCAAAAGAAAGAAGGATTGAACGCTCTTCCTTTTGGACAAAGTGTGACGTGATGCAGCAGAAACATTATAGAAAAATATGAGAGTTTAACTAGAAATGATAATAGAGAAGAGGAGTAAAAGAGAATGAAAAGAGAATAACAGAGAAAGAAGAAGCACAGGGACAATGTGGAGGAAGTTCCATTTCCAACCAGCCCGTCAGAGCAAACATACCTCTGGAAGATGCTGACAAAGCAGGAAAACAAAACTTTTTCAAAAAAGGATATTACTTTATCTATATTTGGCTGAGCATGCACCAGTTTGATAAAAAAAACATGAAGCAACCAACTAACATGACTGATCAGCTCTCTATTGAGGAGTCTCTCCTGTTATTCATTTCTCTCTGAGCAGCACTTAAAGCTAATACTTCCTGTCATCCCACTTTATTATTTCCTGGAAGTCCTCAATTTGTTGTTATTTTAAAATAGCTCAGTGTTGATTGTACCATATGTGACATATACCTGTGTGATTTGATAACCAAAACAACAACATTTGGATCAAACAGAGTTTTTTTTTTTTCTCAAGGTCTACTCCCTGTGGATGTGTGAGTGTTATCTCGTAAAGGGGCATCAAGCAGATTCGACCCTCTCGCTTCCTGTTTCCTTGTCCCATCCACATCACATTCGTTCTGAGGGTTTTCCCTCTGTGTTCGCTTTATTTGGCTCCTCACCTTCAACCACTTCAGTTATATGTGTTTCATATTTCATAGAAAAACATGGCAAGATTGTGTTTTTTTACTCACTTCTTACTTTTGTCTTTTGGAGCCTTTTTGATGGCCTCCAACTCCAATCCGATTAAAGGTACGTTGTTTGATTCAGCAGCACGTTTAGACCAAAATACTGGAACATTTATGAATTTTATTTCAAGTCTTTATCTGCTGGTGTGAAATTCTTTTAGGTCTTGCCTTCATGATCATTTATGGTGAAAGTAATATTTTCAGGACACTTTGTCTCTAACGTCTGCACTCAGAAGCTGCTTCAGAAGCTAAACCTGCGCTCACAGCATCAATAATACATGAGAAAAGTGAAATCATCAAATACTATAATGGATTAATGTAAATGTTAATTATTATAATTATTTGTCGTTGGTGCCAAGGTTTAATCTGTGGCCTACGCACACCTCTATTAGAGACTTTTTACTTTACAGTATAGATTAAAGTGATCATAACCCTTTTATAAGATGTAGTACTTTAAATGTACACAGATATAAGTGTTTATTAATATTTAATATTTAATCCATAGTGAACATGTTGTTGTTGAATACCTCTTAATGTGTGTGTTTTTACAAAAAGTGAGTCAACGTCAGAGTGTTGCTGGAGTCTTCATGCTTATTGAAGGAGGAAGATACACCTTCAACTTCACTGCTGCCAGAGATGCCTGTTTATTTCTGAACGTAACCATAGCGACCCAAGCCCAGATGGAGCGAGCAGTACAGCGTGGACTGGAGACGTGCAAGTAGGCTTGAAAGCTTGTGGTGACTGTTCTGGTGCATCAGGATATCTGACAAATGAAAAAAATCCAGCATTTTAATATTAGCAATTATTAACAAATATACAAATCACATTAATGAACCAAGTGCATCATATCAAACTAAATCTGCTCCCATAGGTCAGCCTAGTTCAAATACAAATGAACTGTTTTCACACATGCTGTGAATATTTATCACTCAGTTGCCTGTTTTTTAGTCTGTCACTCTGTCTGTGCTGTTCAATGTGAACATGCTGTCCTCCACAACACCTAAACACAGCTGAGCTGCAGCCACAGCGAGCAGGAGGAGTGATTAACAAAACAGAAATGACAAGTACTCCATCGACATTTACAGAATATGACAAAAATATAATATAATATGCATAACTATGTTTTTATATAGACACCTTAAAATAAGAATCATGTTTTTGTCACCTTAGAATAAGCCTCTTATATCTACAGATGTCATGACTACCATAGCCCAGAATGGACAAACTAAACACTGGCTCTAGATAGTGGCAACTACACCACTAGAGGGCACTAAATCCTACACACTGGTCCTTTAACATTGTCCCACTCACAATAGACAGAAAAGAAAACAATCAAAATTGATGGAGCAGAACAAAATATTCCATGCATTCCATGTAATCTGGTGCCTACATTACCCACAATGCAACTCAACCACCATCAGTTCAGGCAATATCACTTGAGGCGATTGATCAGATTTCATTCGGAACATTTTTTACATATTTCAAGTTCTCAGTTTTAAATTAAAATAATTATTTTCAACAAGGCTGTGAAGTCTACACGGACATTTTTATTTTTAATAATAAACGTTATTATCTGCTCTTTATTTACTGTTCTTACAGATTTGGTTGGATAGCTGAACAGATCGCCGTCGTCCCACGACTCAGAGCTGAACAAACCTGTGGAAATAACAAAACTGGAGTGGTGACGTGGTCTGCACGTCCAGATAGAACGTTTGGTGTCTTCTGTTACAATGCATCAGGTACTGTTTATTTACTGCACTGTATACCGTATGTTTCCACGTCTATAGGCCTGATTCATTTGTCATTTACTGATCCTAAATTGCTTCTTTTATTATTTCCCTTCCCCTGTTACATGAGCATTCTACACTCATGATTCTTTTGTCCTGTTCAAGCAATTTAAACCATTTTTTTTCTCACCAATTGCAGATTTAGAAGCCCCAAACACATCATCATCCAGCCCACAAACCTCCACATTCTCCACCAAACTGAAAGCACTGACCAAACCTCTGCTCATTTCAACAACCAAGTCTTCACCTTCAACACAGCCAAGGACAACAGCAGCTGCTAAACAAACAACTTTCTCTACAGCTTTCACTCTCCCAGTCAAGACAACACATTCAGCGAGGATTCCCTCCACCTCCGCTATACCTAAGACTTTATCTACACACATTCCTACTTCTCTCTCTCACCTCATCACCTCCAAACCCACTGTCATCAGTTCTGACTTTTCTGCTTCTGCTCATACCTCTGTTTCCACTGCTTCCTCTGAGTCAGTGACGCCAACGTCGGTGAGCCCTGCAAAACCTCTGGGAGGTACTGTCCCCCGTCCTCTTTCATTTTTAGTGGTTTTTAGTAGTTTTCCCAAGAGGAATCAAAACTCTCTGATTCTCTGATTTTACATGCCAGTGGAATTCAAGGAGTCTTTTTTTTTTTTTACATACAGCAGGCCTATCTCAGCATTTCATTCATTTTTGTAAAGAAAAGTCAATTAAATCATTTAAAAAGATTTGATTATATAAAAGATATAAACTAAAAACTAAAAACAATCTTGCACAATATGGGTACGCTTCTGAATTAGAACCAAAAAGCTCAGGACGATGAGAAGAAAACACTGAATTTGTCAAAAAAACAATATATGTCAAAGTCAAAATAAATGATGCAACCTGTAATATTTGATGTACAAATTTGATGAAACTGAAGTTCCAGTGACTTTAAAGGTGTTGATATTTAATGGATGGATAATTTTGCAAACCAGTAAAAAAGACTATCAGAGTAAACTTTGTGTTTTTATTAAATGTTTCCTGTTTTAGCAGAATTACAGTCTACACATTAAAGCTGCATCAATCAAATGTTGGCCACTAGGAGGCAGAGAAGCAAGAAACAAGAGTGTACACCTTTAAAATGGTTTACATGATTTTGTCTGAATTGGAGTCTAAAGGTTAGAAAAAGATTGTAGTCTATCACCTCTAATGATAACATGTTGTTTATATATTAGTGCCCTGTGGAGAAGAAACTGATGAGTTGTGAGTTGAATTGGTGTGTATAGTTATATAATATAAATTAGACAGAGTTTGTGATTATTCATAAAATGTTTCTTTGTGTTCCAGATGTACCAACGGTACTCATCATTCTTGCCATCATCTTTCTGCTCATCACAGCAGCTGGTGTTGTGTGGTACTACAAACTGTGAGTCTTCCATTGTTTATAACTCTGTCTGAAGCATCATAAAAAATGTATAATGATGATTTAGAATCAGAAAGGGGCTAGTTTGGGATATATAAGAATACAAGCAGAAACAAATACTTGATTTCAGTTTGAGTTTGAAGTCTCTGTAAAACTTCATTGTCATCATTAGAGGCAACTCAAGAACTTTAATTATTAATATATGAGTGCCACTCTTTTATTTGCTTTATCAAGCCTTCTACTGAATTTAATATGCTGTGAGCAATCCATATACATTGTTTGTTTGTAATGTGATGTTTCTCCTCTTCTTTTGGAAAAGGAATATCTTCTCCTTTTGGCCTCAGGGGCAGCAGAAGGACGACACAGAGACAGAGATGTGGAAGCACACCGACAGTGAGATGGACCTGCACAGCCAATACGAAGGAGAAGAAGAAGAATTGGACAGGATGTACTCCAGTGACATCACGCTGTGTGTGAATCCAGACATCACACCGATCTCTTTAGAGAAGAATATTTTTTCTAAAGAGGTGTTTCATGATGAATAATAGAATCTCTAGAATATCTTTATTGCCATCTTCAGTGCAGGAAGTACAAAAAACATAGTATAAAACATAAATAAAACATAGATAAAACATAAATAAAACATAGATAAAAGGGATAAAAACATGGAAAAATTAAAAACAAAACAAAATAGCGCATACATCCACATACATACAGTATATACAGAGCACCAGTCCATGAATTATTTCAAGTGGTCATTCAGGGCAGTGGTGGCCTTAGCATAAAAGCTGTTATTTAGTCTGTTTGTGTTGGTTTTAATGTCCTGTATCGCCTGCCTGAGGGTAACTGTAGGAATAGGATGTGGCCGGGGTGGGATGGGTCCTTGGTAATGTTCTGGGCTCTTTTGAGGCAGCGGGAACTGTAAAGCTTCATAATACATTTCAGACTAGAGGAAGATTTACTTTCTAAATGTTTTGATGCATTTATTAAGTGATTGTAAATATCCACTGTCCATCTTCCATCTTTAAGTCCCTATATGTGTGTGGGTGTGTGTGTGTGTTTCATCAAGGGGTCTTTAAATCTGATATTTTAACATGCAATTCTTTACTGTATAAAAGTCAAATCATCCTTAGGAAATAAAATGTAATTTTTTTTAACACAATGTTTTTAAAAAAGTCTCTGTCAATCAATGATTTTACTATAAAGTGACATATATTTCGATTGTTAAGAATTCTGTGTTATTAAAGGACTGTTTTCCTGCAGCGTTTTCAAAGATGGCTGAACTAATTCATCCACACAGCAGGCGGCGCTGATGAGTCATTTCATTGGACGACGAAGAAGAAGCGCGTCACGTGACCAGATACATCCACGCTGAGACGTCGCTAACGTATTTTAGCTCTCTGCAGCGATATAGATTCATATTTAATATTTCTGAGCGGCTTCAGGTGGATATTAGGATAATAGAGCAGAATGCGCCGCCTGGGCTCCGTGCAGCAGAAGATAGCGTGTGTGTTTGTGACGGAGGTGAAGGAAGAACAGTCCAGAAAACGAGACTGTCAGGTGAGTGAGCTGACACAGCTGACACTGATTCACACACACTGATGCTGCTGCTGACATGTAGCCACAGTCAGCGTGTCCACCAAACAAACGACACGTCGGTTTTACTCTATAATGGCTGTAATGTTTTCCTAATGTTTCGTTAATGTTTTGATGCTAACAGCTTCTTTCTCTCGTCATCAGCCTCTCTGCTGCTGCTGTCGCTTCAGGCGCTCACACTGGCACAGTGCAGAGGGTTGAATATTAATCTGATAATATGAAACATAACTGTGTTCATCCTGAGGGGAAGTGTTGTGCAGCAGTGGCAGCGTGTGAAAGAGGACACGTATAGTATATATATATATATATATATATATATATATATATATATATATACACCGAGATGGATGACGTATTAGATAACAGCACAGTGTATGTATAATTTAAATGTGCAAATGCAGAGATATGAAATATGCAAATGATGTGCAATCATTAGGTACACTTGTCCTCTCATGTGTGTAAACGGTTGGCCAAAATATTAGAAACACCTCAACATGATGCAGTCCATTTTAACACCTCAATAACAATAACAACTTCTATAGTAAACATGGTAGTAATACTTTAATGAATTTAATGACATACACACACAGATCCTGAGGTGACTTACAATAACATCTAAGCAGCACAAAAAAGTAGAGAATCCTGACATCTCAGCAGCAAATTTGATGATGATTGATATAAACAATGAAGTATCAAAATTGTCAGCTTGTTGAATGTCTCACTTCTGTGTGTCTCTTCAGCAATTTCAGGTTGTTGCCACTGAAAACGTGAACCCCGTGGCTCTGGAGGCGGACATTGATTGTGCCATCGCCACAGAAAAACTAGATGGCACCTGCTGTTATGTGACCAGTTATAAAGGTAAGTATCGCCATGATAAGCCCAGCCGAGGAAGTCGCTAAAGGTTCAGTATGCAGTACGTTAGATCATGTAAAAATACAAAGGAAGATTGAGGCTGACAGATGTGAGGATGTGTCACTTCATGTTGTGAATATAGAGCTATTATGTCATCATAATAGCACTGATATTGGTACCCTTTTTCTTTTTTTTTTCAATTATCTTTTTTATTTATTTTTAACATTTCAGTAACATAACAGACAATCAAGGAAATAAGGGAAGAAAAAACAAACAAAAAACAACAAAAAAACCCCAGTACAAAACAAACAACAACGAAAAATACAGCAAATTAAATCAAATCAGTCCATGGTCACAGTTCACAGTTCATCCTTTGTGATTGTTATGTAAGCATGCCAAACCCTATTATGGTATGGTAGTGTCAGAGGTCCATAAGCGGTCCCCATATCCTCCGCATATCCATCCCCCTTATTCTTTAGGGCGTATGTATGTTGTTCCAGTCTTAAAGTTTCATTTAGGATTTGTTTAAACAGATTAAATGATGGGGGTATTTGTTGATTCCAATTGAGCAAGATGCATTTCTTTGCTATATAGGACATTATGATAATCCTGTGTGTGGTGTCTAGTGTATTGTCCAATTCCGTACCAAAGAGGTACCATGTTGGTGTAATGTCCAGCGGGGTTTCCACAACCTTAACAGTTAGATCATGTACCGCCTTCCAGAAATGTTTTAATTTCCTGCATTCCCAAAAAAACATGCATAATTGACCCTTTACATGTTTTACAACGATGACATCTGGGGGATGAGTTAGGAAACATTTTACTTAAGCGGAGCGGAGTAAGGTACATCCTGTGCATGAATTTATAATTTTGTTTGAATATTTTATTACAGGACAGTGAGGAAAAAAACATTCTGACATATAGTATCCCACTGATCTTCATCAAAAGCACATCCCATATCCCTCTGCCATATGTTCCTAAGTGGGGTCAAGGAAGAGCTGTAATGGTCCAACAAAGCACTATAAATTACAGAGATTTTTCTTTTTAATGATGTGGATTTCACCAAAATCTCCTCGAGATTTGTCAGCCTCAAAGACAGGCGTTTTTCCCCTTTCAGGGTGTTTATTAGATGGCAAATTTGTAAGTATTTCTAAAAGTCCTGTTTCGAAATTTCATATTCTGACCTTAATTCTGCAAAGGACTTGAGTGTATCCTCGGCAAACAAATGTTGGAATTGATGTATACCATTTTCTCTCCACTTTGCAAACAAGGAACTACCAATAGATGGTGGCAGATCCGGGTTTAAGGATAAGGGGGAAAGCCTGGAGATTTTGCCAAAATTCCCACAAAACTTATTTATATCTTGCCAAGCATGTTGTAAACTACATATGTTTTTGTTATTTGATGTAGTGCAGTAACCTTTTTCAATAGAAAAGTGACTTCTATGAGACACCTTTATTGCTAATTTAGTTGATTTTCTTCAGTGGACTGAACTGGATGCTGTTTGTCTTTTTTCTGCAGGGCAGCCTTACCTCTGGGCTCGACTCGACAGGAAACCCAACAAACAGGCAGAGAAGAGGTTCAAGAAGTATCAGTATTCTCACAGGAGCTGTAAAGGTACTTTAGCATGAGTTACCAACAGATATCTTATTAACATGCAATTTATGCATGTCCTTTTGCACATTCCATGTCGAGTAGCTGCTTTTTTCTCATGGACTAGTTTTATTGTTTTTGTGCGTTCCCTCAGGTTTCATGTGGAACGTAGAGGAAGATTTTAAGACGGTGCCAGAGATGTGGATCCCAGCACACAGAGTCAAACACCACAATGGCCACCCAGTGCCTGATGAGCATGGACACATTCCAGGTCCTGAAGTTTAACCATCATGCATCAAGTCAAATAAATCATGGAATAGTCTTTGAAATCATATAGATGTGACCTGCTGGTTGTGTCCTATCAGTTTGGAGAGTAATTATATCTAGTTAACATGTGTTTAACCAGAATTTGTTATTGAAATGCATTTCTTGAAGTTGTGACAACCTCTGGGTTTGCAGTGTAAATGGTGGAGATGTTCTGTATGTCACTGTGGCTGATGCTGCCTGCAGAAGTAGTGATTTGCTCCATGTGGATGTTCAGGCTGGGTTCCAGTGGAGAAGGACAACAAACAGTACTGCTGGCACTCCTCCGTGGTGGATTATGAGGTCGGGGCGGCTCTTGTTCTCAGGCCCAGCGTTGGCGACGAAGGCGCGCTAGAAATTGCAGCAGTCTCGCTGGCGGACCTCCAGGAACAAACACTGGAGCTCATCGGAACCAATGTCAATGGAAACCCTTATGGTAACGTGAGACTGCATATGTTTATTTTGGAGCAAAAACATAAACTTGGACTTGTCAAAAACACAATTTGTTTAAAATTATTCTGGTGCCTCAGGTCGGATCCTCTTGCATTGGAAGACCACCAGCCCTCAAATTCTATGGCCCGTGTGCCTTTACTGCTTTATACTGTGCAGATATTTGCAGATGATCATGTCATTGTTAAAGACAATATGTAACATGATAACACAATCCCAGGTTATCAAATGTAATTTTGTTCTGGTGTCTTTAGTCCCTAAGCTGACCGGTTCCTCTTGTCCAACACAATTCTCTTCTTTGACTTGTTGACCCTGTGTTAATCTGCGTTGCAAACTTGAAAACTTCTTCTGGGACAGACAGAAACTGAACTGATTTCACTGTACCGTGTTCGTGAGTTCATCTGTGTGTTTTCTAAAACAAGAATCAGAGGTGGCCTGTGGAGTTTCTTAGAAACAAACAAAAGGCTTTAGACTCAGTAAGAAGGGAGGAGTTACCATGGTAACTGAACTGAACTAACTAGCCTTAAAATTGTCATGTCAGGGCACGTTTATATTTATATATGATTTGCATTGAATTTGTCTCAGATAAATGGTATGGTACATTGCTATGTTAGCTTTATCTCTTAGCATCTGTATACATGAATTCAACAGTAATATTCATTTTTTTTAAAGTTGAGTCCAAAATACACTTCTAAAACGCTGCAGTAAGGACACACAGTACATACTTAAGAGGATGATGAGTACATGAGAACAAGTTTTATTATTGTGTGACGTAATATTTATATAAAACAATTTAGTTTGAAATGATGTCACTGTAATAGAATTAGCTGTTTTATTGATCAACACAGACCCAAAATTTGCTTCATTAAGTTAGTCACATGATCTTTTTTTCATGATATGAAATAACTGTCTTAATGTAAAATAACTCACCTTAATGTTAAATGAAGACATTCTAACCACATCAGGACATTTTAGGGAAAATAAGCACCAAGTACATAAATGATGCTTATTTGTCCTGACAGGATTGGGGAGTAAGAAGCAGCCCGTCCACTGCCTGGTGTCACACGGGAGTGTCCGGATCAGAAACCCCCCTCCAGTGGACTTCCAGCAGCTGAGCTCCTGGTTCCAAGAGAGTCCAGAGGGCCGAGTCGAGGGCATTGTCTGGCACTGCAACGAGGGCACTCTCATTAAGGTAAGAAACCGGCGACGATCAAGATGATCTTTGCTAACGGATCAAAGTCAGACTGTCTATTATGTATGTTAACCATATGAAACGTGTCTGCTGTGTCGGCAGGTTCATCGTCATCACCTGGGACTGAGGTGGCCATTTGGGGAAACATCACTTGGCGACAGGGCGGTGATCATTCATGTGAACGGGACGGTTGACGAATACAACAGCAAGGACTTGTTCACATCCTTCTCCAGACTAAATGGACACCGTTTCAGCCGACTGCAGGACATCCAGTTTGACTTGTAAACACGGGCGGAGGCGATGGAACGCTCCTGTTTGTGAAGCTTCGAGCCTGTTTTAAAGATTAGCACTTTGGTGGATATTTTCATCAGTAATTCAAACACACACAGTGTGTTACAGCCTGAAGACAGGTTGATATTAATAATGACTGACCAACTCAACTTTAAATAACTGAAGCTGTTAAAAATGTGAAATGATATCCTGTAAATACTGTATGTTAGAGCATAAGAATAAATAAGAAAGCCAGATTTTATATGACAGCCTGATCAGTATGAAAGATTCTTTTATTGTCAAATACACACAAGCGCAGTGTCAGAACTGTACAAATGTAACGAAATAAATACGCAACATAATGAGTTATATAATCAAACCAAGAATGCAGTATTAACAAAAAACAGCTGCCGTATGGAAGAACGTAAAAGGTCTCACTCAACAGGCAAGCTTTAAGGCTGCTCTTTTTAGATACCATTACCTATCCTAACTTTCAGCACAAATACCAAAATGATACTGACTTACTTATTTAACAACCTAGAAAATATTTTAATGACTGTAAAGACGCTAAAGTTCTTAACTGCTAGATTTTTTGTAAACACAAGCAGCCAAAATAAAAGAAATTGGCAAAATTCTGATTTCAATCAGAATCATGACTGAAAGGATTCACTATACAGATGTGGGAATATATTATGGTATTTTTATACAGCCATGTGGAGCTTGTTATGCTAATAGAAGAATCATATGAACACTAATCTAAAGCAGTTTATTGTACAAACGGTGGCATCTAGGTAACCATAAATGAATCCATCAATATGTACAGTTATTCAGATTGTTCTGTAGTTTATACATGCTTGTCATAAAGGGAGATATAATCTTATTGTTGCTTATTACAAACAAGTTAACGATTAATTAATGTATTTATTTGAGGGTGAATTAATGCTTTTTAAATTTTAGTGTTATAAAAAAATAGTCAATCTATAAATATACATTTATCGTCCCCTTTACATTTTTACATGTGTAAGGTTAATATCAGTTATTGTGTGTATTGTGGGTTGATACCCAGCCCCAGAGATCTACATAAAATATTGCCTGAATAGTGTGTGATAATGTTTTAAAGACGGAGGAGTGTAAAAGTACATTCAGGTGTTGTGTGAACAGTTCTAAAGGCACAGTAACCCTGAGTTAACTGATAGACACATTTGGCAGTTCAGCCTTTACGCCAAACTGATCGCACACCTTCTTCAGCTGCTCCTCCAGCAGAATGTTCTTCTTCACCTCTACATTGTAGTTATATTTTAAATCTTCGATCTCTTCAAAAAATGTCGGGTCAAAGCTCTCCAGTTCTTTCTTCAGCTTCTTAACCTCAGTTTGAAGTTTGGTTTTCTCCGTCTCGGCTGCCTGCAGACGATTTTTGAGCTTCCCGTGGTCTGAGAACACGACAGACGATCCAGATGATTTAAATCACGCATATTAAGATGTTTTGTCTGTCTAACTTAAAATGACTTCATCATATTGTGTAGCAACAAAGTCATGAACATTGCACATTATAAAGAAGCCAACATGTACAGAACACATGTAACTCATGATGTTCAGATCATGACTCAACTGTCAGGTTATTAGATGTATGTAATATGTTTTGCTCTGACTTCACAAGCTTTTCTGTATTTGTCAGACTAAAATATGATCCATAAAAAGGCTCTTGATGTAGCCAAACAACAGAAGCATTACTAGCAAGCAAAGCCGAACAAATAAGAAGTCTCACCTTGTTTAGAGGATGATTCACCGTATCGCTCGCTGTACTCGTTCAGGCTTTGTTTAAGTTCTCTGTTCTCCTTCTCCAGCTCACTGTTCATTAGTCTTAAATCAAGACAAACGACATGAAGATTTATTGTTACAGGTTCCACATAAAGCAAAACTTTTTAGGCTTACTTGCACTAATGTGGTCCTGTATCAGACACTTCTAAACCATCGTTTAAATCTTCTGAATCTGAATGTTTGCTTGATAAACAGTGACAATTGTTGTGAGGTGCAGAGAATTTAAATGTACTATGAACTGGTTTAAACTGGTTGTGACACAGTCAGTACTGGTGCTTGTATAAACAAAAAGACCACCAAGATTGGCTAATTCCATGTAGTTATTCTCACTGTCTGTCACCAGATCAGATTTGGTTGGTTTCCCCTCAAAATGAAAGAAATGATGGTGAAATCACTTCCGCTTTTGTCCACAGGGGCCGCCAGAATCAACAGAAAGTGACAGTTCATCATAGCCGCTTTACGGGACCAGTGTGTGGGATTTAGTGCCATCTAGTGGTGTAGTTGCTGAATGCAGGAGGAATTAAGGCAGTCACGAAACATGGGAAAATCTGTTTAGTTTGTCTTTTCTGGGCTACTGTAAAAACACGGTAGTGGCATGTGGCATGGCAAAGGGCTCATTTAAAGGTTTTTTTTTCTTGTTTTTCTGCCATATAGAATATAACCATAAACCATACAATTGTTTTTACTCATTTACTTTGGTTCTCAGACTGTGGTACGTGACCTCCCTAGAATGTTACTTGAAGGAATCCCTGAAATACTTTTTAACAATGAAATTAATTAATTAAAAAAAACCCATTATAATATCAAAATATGTCTAGAAATTTCGACTGACAATAACCTCACTGGAATGTAATTCAACACACTGTACATTTTGCATTTCCTTTGATTGAATATCAGCCTGCTTTGTAATTACACTCACGCACGTAGCATTAAGCATGTGCATACTTCTATGATTAGCTACAAGCTAAAATGTGATGGCAAGTTAGTGAGTGGAGAAAAAATGAACGGTTCAAAAACACAACAAAAATGCAAACAACAACCCCTTTTCCACCAAATTAGCTTTGGTTCCTGAACTGGTTCTGTTAAGGATTCAACAACAGTAATTAATAAATAGTCTTCTTATTATGAATAAACCTGCCTTATGCCTAAACAGTCCGTAGCTGAACAGGGCCAGCCTACACTGCTGCATTTTAACGTCTCTCATGATGGTGCTACAAGTTTGAGAAACACTGGTTTAAAACATAAGTGTGCGTTATTTTTTATATGTATAAAAAATGAATTTGATTATGTTGTATGTACATTTATTTGCCATATATAATTAATATTATATCATATTGCTGTTACTCATTAACAACAGTTCACACATGTTAACAAACCTCAGTGCTTGGAACTCCTTGGTGGGTCCTCCTCCAGTCTTTGCTGTGGTCGGAAATCTTTTCAACATGTCAACCTAAAAAATAAACCCATGTTAACACTTTAATTACATTTATACAGAAGTTTTAAAATACTGATTTTGTCTCAGAACATGAGCTATGTAACAGAAAAGCCAGATTTCAGTTGGATATTTTCTTTTAAAGGAGAACTGACTTCAAATGTCAAACTCAATGGACTCCCATGACTAGTAAATTGACTTTGAGCCTGTGGAGACAGTTGTGTAATGTCTTCTGTGACTTCTGTGGAGGAGCTTTCCAAAGAAAATTACCCTCATCAGGGTTATCTCAACTTGGACTTGGTCCTGGAGACTGGACAGAAAGTCTGTGTTACAAACTGGGGGCATGGAGTTCCCTCATGACGCCCATGAACGAACGAAGGCAAAAAGCCAGTCTGGACCAGAGTTGTTAGAATTCCACCTGATTTCACTGTTGCTTTTTTAAAGACAGAAGCTAAATGTCACAAGAACAGTATAATATTTAAACTGACAAGTGAAATATGTTTCAGTAGTCGAGTCAATGTTTGACAGAAGCATGAGGCCAAATCACAAATCCAACAATGCATTCCAGTCCCTCAGAGGCTGAGATAGCAACCCAACAGCAGTTAGCATGTACTTGACAGCCGTAATTAAATTAAGTTGTTATCCAGCCTGTACCTGATCTTCAAACTGCCGGATGCTTATCTGAGATTTCTCCTCGCGCTCGTTCACGTCCTTCAGCTGTTGTTTGAGCTCAGACAGACTCGAGGTCTTCTGGGACAGTTCCTTCTCCAGCTCCTTCATTTTGTTCTCGAACATTCTGTGGACGTAAGTGAAACAATCATTGGCTCACACTCCATAAATTTTGGAGCCTGGAGCTTCTACAAATGGACATAATGAACACAAGCTCAATTTGCTGACCTTGTCACCACTGAAGTCTTCCAGGTCTTGCTGTCTGCTCCTTCAGTGATGGGTCTGGATAGAGCTGCCAGCAGTTTTTGCTTCGTCTCTTCCAGCTCTGCCTCGAGCTTCTCGTTGGTCACCTCCAGACTCGTCTTGGTCACTCTCAGCCTCTCTGCGGCTTCCACTTCCTGTCACAACATGAAACATACGGAAAACATGTGGCATAACAAATATGACGACATATTCAACACATATTAAATGTATTCTGACAGTTTTATAACAAATGAGGAATCCATTTTCTATTGAAGATAACTGGACTAATCACTACAACTTGTCCGTAAGTGCCTCGGGTAATTTGAGTCATAATTTTAGGGGGGGGAGTGGTGATTTCTTCATTTCATTTTCATGGAAAAAAATATAAAAATGATGATGACTGTACCAAACAAACATGTTCCCTGTTGCTACATAGACACCCAATTTGTAGTACTGCGAATATATAAATGTTGGACTACTTTCATATCAGTGGGCCATAGCCTCAATCATCATTGTGTTACCTGACTTGGCAACATATAGTGACTTAGCGGATATGTAAATGAAAGTCTTCTTCTCTTGAACCTATTTGCACAACTTTCCATTGCTTTGTGACTTTTTAGGATACAGAATCAAGATTTTGACTCTATTTTCTCAATCTAAATTGAACTAAACATATGTCACCCTCCATTCGTTACCCTTTTGATCTCCTTGCGTAGACGTTCATTTTCCATGACTATTTTCTCCAGTCCTTTAGTTTTAGATTCAAGTTTGGAGCTCAGCTCTGCTTCACTTTCACTCTTCAGTTTCTCATAGTCAGTCTATAAAAAAGCAATACAATAGTTGATGTCAGCTGTCGTAACACAACAGAGATGTTCATAAATGTGTCCAACAGATTGTACGTGTATGACATGTAAGACATGATGCCGTCAACAACCTTTAGTTTTGCATTTTCTTGCTCTAAGGCAGATATCTTGTCTTGATTGACAGGTGCGCTGGATTTCTTTAGTGCCTCATTTTCCCTCTGCACCCTCTCCACCACTTTCTTCATCAACCCGATGGTCTTCTCGAGTTCAGGTACTGTTTTACCGCTGTGACCAGCCTGATGGGGAACACATTACAAAAACCTTTTGTTTTATTTCTTCATGTACAGACATGCATGGGTACATGTGGGTGTGTGTTCGTAATTTCTTGGAATAGAAAAAACATAATGTGACTTTAGGTAAACATACTCCACGTATATGTGCCAACTTTTTCTCCAACTCTGCCTTTTCCTTCTTCAACACGCTGCACATCTCCTTCAGGTCTGCAACTTGATTCTGTTAAAAGAAAAAGAAAACCTGGAGAAAATCTACACACAGCTAACATTACCTAAATCACTATTGCGCCCTGTGTCTTTAGAGTTATTATGTAGTTGAGGTTTTACACACTTTTGTTCAATTGTTTTAGAGTTATCATACTGAAATGTAGAATGAATTTATTTATTTATATTATATTTACCGTTTCTTACACAGTAAGAGTATAAAGTCAGTATAAAGTCACAAAAATTACACCATAATCACAAGAAAAACTCTCAACTCTCATTGATCGTTTTTTGGCAAGTACACTTATTCACTTTCAAGCCAAAAGTTAGTTTGATATCACTCGTATGACTGTATATGAAGCTTCAGCCTGCATCAGATTAGCTTAGCTAAGCACGAAGATGAGAAACATCTAGCCTGGCTCTGTCAAAAAGGTAATTAAAACTTTATAAAATGTTTTATTATGCGCACCAACACATGAGTAAAAAGTTGAGGTTTTATGTGGAAACTCGAAACAAAAAAACAAACACTTTATGCTAAGCTAAGCTAATCGCCCCCTGGCTCCACCTTCAAATTTACTGTAGAGACATGTGAATGGTATCAATCTTCTAACTTATCTCAAGTTAACTTAAGTAAATAAGCATATTTCCAAAAATTTCAAACAGTTTCTTTAACACTCAGCATCAGTATCGAACAATAGTTTAGCACAGATCACTTCTCAGTTTAGATTATGTACCTTGAGTCTTGGCAGATCTTTGCTGGTCTGCTCCAACTGAAAGTGCAGCTCCAGGTTCTCAGAGGCCAGCTTGAGGTTTTCTTTTTGGAGGTCCTGGTCTCTCTGCGCGGGAGTGCCAGTGCCTCGTCCTGAAGTCTACAGAAAGCAAACGACACAAAGTCAGCCATGGGAAATTAATTAAAAGGCCTGATGGGTATTGACACTGCTGTGGAGGAAGACATTACATCTTGAAAAGCTCTAAGGGAGTGTAGAAAAACAGCTTTAAATGAAACGGTCTCTACCAACACACGGCCACGGAAACCTTTAGTCCAAAATGGACAATGCAGAGGGGGAAAACACCGACACACTATCAAGCCACATACTTTCTAATCATTTTACTGCCTTTAGATTTTCTTTGCTATGCTATCTATCGCAATGCTATGACAGCACTACCACTTCAGTTGGGTGACTACAAAAGCCTGGAGTACCTTCAGATTTCTAAGAGATCTGCTTTCTCGTTTTCGTACACGATCATCCCTTGTACTACTGATAAATCTCTGTGTGTGTTGGCTCAGTGTGGAGCTGAAGTCCACATCTGGTTCTTCTGAGCAGGATTTTTCTGGGTTATCTTCATCTGTTTCTTCCTTTGTAGTCTCAACCGCTTCATCTTTCAGCTTAATCTGTTCCTCAGCTTCTCCTGTATGTTCTTCCACGATTCCCACATCATCATCTGTACCTTGATCATCTAGTTCACCAACACATTCTGGATCATCTGGTGGATCATCGCGCTCAGGCTTACTTCCTTGAGTGTTCTGTGGTTTATCCTTTTCTTCAACACCTGGCATGTCTTGTGTGCTTTCCAAAACATCTGCTTCTGTTTCTGTCTCATTTTCTTTGACGTCTTCTTCTCCAGTCACATCTGTTTTGTCTGGAACATCGTGACTCGATCGCTTGTGTTTGCCGCGAACATCCTTAAATCTTTCAAAGCTGGTTTGAGTTTTTCTGTCTATGCAGCTTCGCTTTGGTTCCCTCTGTTGGTCAGCTTCAGGGCGAACACGGCGGCTGTAGGATTCAGCAAGACGGGGTGCTACATTCCCTTCGCCTGACTCATCCTCAACATCAAAAGTGACAGACCAGAACTCTGCCGAAGCGTGAGAGGAGGAGCTTTTCCCCTTCACAGGTAATGAATCAGAGTCAATCCAAAGAAGAAGGAGATATATAAAGAAAGAGAGTAGAGAGTGATGAATCGAGAGATAAAAGGAAAACATCTTTGGCTTCTTAAAATAAAACATGGACATGTCATACAGAGAGGTGAAGATGTTTTGTTCAGTACTGTGGACTGCCTACTGTACAGCCTGCAATAAATGCAAGGTTTTGTATGTAATATGTATATAGGGCTGAAAATAACTATTATTTCCATTATTAACTAGAATATGTTATATATATATATATATATATATATATATATATATATATATGTATATATATATATATGTCCATCCGATACATGGATGCCTAAAATATTCTATTGCAAACTCTATAAAACAGAGAGAAACAGCATATTCCCCCATATTAGAGGCTCAAACCAAAGAGTGTTTGTGAGTGCCACATTTGCTTGATAAACTTTTCATATTATAAACCAATTTCTTGAAAAACATTTTCTGAAAAAATGAATCCATCTTTGCAGCACATATTTATGTTACTAAGTGAATTATCAGGATATTTCTGACAAAAATCCTGCACGTTTATTACAATCATCACGAGCGCTTACAGAGGGTCTCGATGGAGGTATCTGGTTCTCTAAGCAGTGGAGTCTCTCCTCCAGGTAGCGGTTCCTCATGGTCAACGTTTCCATGGCCTCATCACGAGGTAAAGCCTGGTACTGTCTGCAAGTTCAACGAGAAGTTCAGGCAGAATTCCGTTAAATTTCGACACAGTTAATGGTAAATTCATTTCTGTTGTTATATCTCAGATTGGAGCCATATCCAGTTACTTGGATAATCCTGTAAGGCTTTCAGTTTATCCCCAGGGCAGTAATCAGTTAAAGGCAACAGTGACATTTTGGAAAAAGCTTTTTTCTAAACAGAGACGGACTGATAACTTAAATATTGTTACTCAATGGCTCTATACTGAGCTGGTCTCTGAATACTAGCAGTGGTGGAAAGTGACTAAGTACATTTACTCAGGTACTGTAGTTAAGTACAAAGTTGCGATACTTGTACTGTACTTGAGTATTTCAGAGTTCAGAGGAAAGTCGATTTAAGTCAATTATATTCCTCCCTGTCGCATTACAGATGTCTATTAGCTAGAGACATTTTCCCCCAACTTTTTAGAATACCAAAAAGTGAAAGCAAATTTGAATGGCAGAACTTTGTTTATTTTACTCCCCATTAATCTTCTCACAATCCTTCTGATTTATCTTGTGACTCTAAACTAGCCAATATATAAAGTAGTTCAAACTAGCTCCACCTCAAACAGCTACAACAGTAAAATGCTGCTTACACACATTGATGCATCAGTATTAAAAATCAGTTTCTCTCTAATCTCTGATGTCATAATAATATGTCAGTCAGAGGAATGAAACCAGTACGTTTACTATGGTACTTTTTTTCTGATAATACTGAATACTGATTACAAGTACTTGGGCATCTAGATTGATAACAAGCTCAGCTTTATTTTATGTATTGTATTTTATATTTAGTATTGATTTACAGACTTGGGGTGAATTTAAGCTTCTTGGAAAGATGAATTTATATTTTATGATTTTGTTTATGCATTTTGTGCACATAGCTGTGTATTACAATAGAAAATATGTATGTACACAACTACATATGTGGTAATAGTATAGTAATAGTGGGTACTGAATCATCATGCGCATGAAATATCTTTAAAATAAACCAAAACAAAACACTAAAATCGTGATTTTGAACAACAGAAGAGATGTTTTGTTACTTCATGGTGAAGATCTGTAACTCCAGGTCTGAGTTCTTCCTCTTCAGCTCCTCCATCTCTTTCTCCATTTCAGTGGCTCGCACTCCAAACACTTGATCAGCAGTCACACCTCGAGCCTTCAGCTTCTTCTGCAGTGCACTCCTCTCCTGCTCCAGTCTGCACACACACACAATGAATGGAAATAAGAAAGCTGCAGCAGACAGCTGATTGAAATTCAAAAACTGACCCCGTTTGCTCAGAACAGTCACCACATGTAGAACAAAACATCTTGTGTTTCCAGCTTCACAAATGTGAAAATGGAATATGATGAATTAATATGACACTTAATAGTATGTCAAATAGTATACTCAATATGATACTAAATTGAATTTATTATTGCATTTTTCTATTGCAGTTTGAAGTTGATGTAATTCTTGTCATGTGCACAAAAAGCAAGATTGAAGAAGTTTTGTGAAGCATCCAACATGAGGACACACTGACCTGGCATAGAGATCTTTAAGAGTGCTGAGCTGTTTCGACAGAGACTCATTTTCTCGTTCCTTCTCTTTCAGTGAATTCTTCATCTTTTCCATCTTGGCCTGCCACTTCTTACCCTCCTCCCAACGCACAACTTCATCTCTGGTCTGTCAGACAAACAAGTCATACATCAAGTGAACGTGCAATAATCCTAATAAGAATAACACAGTAAAATAGTTCTAATATAAAATGTTTATTGTTGACTGAATTGTTGTTCCAACCTTTCCGTGATCATCTTTAACATTTTTCACTTCTGTTCTTTTCTCTAAGTCACACTCCAGCCTCCTGATCTTCTTCTGCAGATTCTCAACGCTCGGCCCCTTCCCATCTGGTTCTGGTTGATTCTAAATGGCAAACACGGAGAAAAAGATCTTCATAGCACCTCACTTTTCTCAAATAGTGCACAGTGGCGACAGACAGTGTTCCCAACAGGCATCACTGAGAAAGGTAAGACACTTAACACTGCAAAGGTTATAGGGTCACAACCTCGACATCATGTCAAAGATATGAGAGATAGAGATGCTGTTAAAGCCCCGAGATAAACGTGTAAAAAATACATGCTGGCACTGATCAACAAGAATACCTGAATAATTCGATTAACTCTGACATCCACTAGTGGAGTTGATCTTACATCTTAGAAGAATATGAGATTACAGTGTTACTGCATTCCTGATCTTTTTTAAAATGTGCTGTGGAGGAGCCTGGGAGGGTTTGTATGCCTTGCCTGAGTCAGGAGATTCTGTCATTTAGGTCATTTGTCCACATGATGTTATGCTGATAGTGGCTGTGTCATGCGGCTGTTGTCGAAAGCTTACGTAACAACAGCAACAACAATAAGCTCCAGATCACAGATCCAACCAATCTGCATGCTTCCTCACAAATCAATAACATGGTGTGTTCCACACTTCTTACGGACACTAACCTGAAGGGTGCTGCTGAGCCTCTTGACTTGCTGCTTCAGCTCCTTGATTTCCTGCTCTCTCTCCTCCTTTTCAGCCTGCAGGCGTCTCTGGGTTTTTTGACTCCTCTGGAGGTCCTGGTTCAGGCTGTCCACTTCCTCTTTCAGGGTGTTCTCCCGGCCTCTGGCTGCTTTTGCAGACTCCTTTGCAGCTTGAAGTTCTTCATTGAGTTCTTGCACACGCGCCTTTAGAGAAGAGGGATTTTTCAATTTAAAGGATAGTCTGATGTTATTCTAGTACATCAAGTTCTTATTGACAAGAAATCTCATCTTATTACAATCACAGGAGATTATTATATTGCGCTTATTATATATATATATCATGAGCCACAAGTGGACTATTTGCTCCTGTTTCAGTAACATTTGCTAAAAACTACAGCACCAAGGTGTTTTTGGAATTTTATCTTTTAAGAAAATACAACTTTATATTTATATTATTTATATTATACAGGAGCAAATGGGCTTGACTAGAATGTAGCCAGAGTTTTTCCTTTAACGTTTTACTGACTACTTGTTTATTATACTAGTTAGTTAAGCTCTCACTAACCATAACCCTCCCAATAACAAGGGTAGGGTGTTGTGGTTTAAGAGAGAGAGAGTGAAGTATGTTGCACGTGTTGCCTGCCAGTAAAAAAAACATCAATTCATGATGCTTAATTTTAATACTCAATATGTTGTTTAAAAATAGTTTAATAGTACTTCATGATAAATATATGATAAAGGATTCTAATAGACCCTGTGATCAGCATTGGCCAATACCGCTTCCTGTGTGATCAACTCAAAAAATCCTTATTGGAGCACCCTCAATAATAATCATAAAGTATTTAGCCAAGCTGTAGTATGAATAGTATTTTGGACTTTTTTGCCTTGTTATAACCATTCATATATATACAACTAATGTTTTTATAATTAGAGTAATTAGAGTGTGTGAGGTCTACCCACTACAATCTCACATAATCCTGTGGGAAACAATTAATGGCCTGAAGACATTACATTAATACCAGTATCATTCAAATATAGCTGTCTGTTGGTATCATATCACTTCATTCGCTCTAACCTGGCAGAGTATACATGGCTGCCAAGTTTGCTACACAGATTAACTGGGTTCTCAACTGGGTGAAAATAAATCATGAGGACTTTATGGAATGTTTCTATTTTATGGAAAACATTTTGTGTAATCTGTACTAACTCACCCATGACGCTTTCTTTATATCAGTTAATGAGATCAACAGCTATTCGTACATGCATGAAAAACAAGTGTTATTATGATAAAGGGGTCCCACCTTCAGGTCTTTGGTGTGTCTGTCAACCACCATCTGTACATTGAGACTCTCCTCTTTTTGTGCAGCGCTGGCTATGACTTGCTGCTCTGCAGCAGACGTCATCTCTGCCCGCAGCTCCAGCAGAGCCTTACTGAGAGCCTGAGAAAACAGTGAGCAAAGAGATCAAATACGGCAAATATGATGAGTGCAGCGGTCAGACCTCATTCTTCAGTTAATGCACCAGCATCCATTTCTCGATGGACTACTTCCTGTCTCCGACATTCAGTGCAGGTATAAACTTAAGAAAATTTTCCACTTGAGGTGAATAATTACAAAACTTGGCTACAGTTTTGACGAATGACACAATAATTTACAGCATATATCATTAAAAACTCTTTGGGTGGTTTAATTAAGGAATCAGCCCTCCTCTCAGGGATGTCTTTGGACTGGGAAGAAACAGATTCATCCAGAGAAGAGGAAAATATGCAAACAATAGACAGCATTAATCTGGGTTTAACCACTCCATGTTTATCATTGTGACCACTATCGCTGACCAAAAAAAGACTAAAGCACTTAGATTCAAAAAACAACCTTGAGTTGTTTCTCTTTCTGGGTGAGTTGTGCTTTCAGTCGTTCCACCAGGTTCTTCATGGTGTTGCTCGGGGAGCGGACGTTGGATTCCTTCTGGGCTGCCAGCTCAGTTTGGAGGTAGTTCATCTCCTTCTCCATCTGGGCAATCTGGCTGCTCTGATCCTCTGTCTCAGCTGTCAGAGATTTCACCTGGGCAGCATGATACTCCTCCAACCTGCATATAATATACAGATTGTTCTTACATAATTTGACACACTATTAAATTACATCTGACAGAACAGACTTGGTCCTGGTCATTATTGCTGTGCAGTAACATGTGTGTTGTGTTCTGTGGCTAATGTGCTATGCAGAGGTGTAGTCATGACACCTAAAGGGAAAATACTTATCCTGCAGCAAATATAGAAACATTAATAAAACGCCTGAACCCTCACTCATACAGAAACACTTCCTTTACTATGCTTTATATCACTGATGAACATAAAAAACAAGGCCAAGTTTAATATAAGTGATGATTTAAGTGTCTAAAGCTAAAGTTAAACTTGGTCTTTCTTCAGACCATGTGTAGTAAACCACTATCATACACGCAGAGGTTTCTGACAGGGGAAACTATGACTGTCTAATGTGAAACACTGTCACTTTCACACACACACACACACACACACACACACACACACACACACACACACACACACCACACACCTACTCCCACACACATTCTGCCACTTTGGAAAGTCACTTTTACATTCAGTTCAGTTCTGGATGGTAGGACAGTAGTGGTTCCAAGCAGGAGGATGTTTCTTCAATATATATGAAGATCTTTCTGTTTGAGGGGTAAATTTAAACACCTGCATCAGTGAAGGCCAAGCTGGGCAACTTCTTGTGGCTGGCAAATCATTTTTACATCTAAGACAATATTTTATCAAGCAGGGAGATATTTGGTGCATGCAGACTTACTCTGCATGGCTAGTGTCTCTTTTTTAACACAGTCGTATTATAATAAGCCTATTTATCAGTTTGTTTTGACACATGTAGGGTAATGTTTCTGCCAGGACAGCACAATCTGGTAGTAGAGCTGCAACTAACACTTATTTTTATTATTGATTTCTTCTAAGATGGAACATAAAACTGCTGAGGTGTACTGAGTTGTCAGTTTATGAGATACACCTACCTACCTAGCTGAATCTAATGCAGTTCAATTACAATTACCCTACGTCATATTCAGCTTTTGTCCCAATGCAACCGTCCTTTCGTCTGCTTCGCTGTAGCTGCTCGAAGTTTTTATGTCAAGTGAAATAATCAAACCCAATGCTCCACATAATCCACAATAAAAAGCAGACACTGTATAACTTTGTATTATAAAACCTGCTCTACCAAATAGAGGCCTATGATTTAAAAAAATGTCTTAAGAGACTTTTCAACTTTACATTAGGTGTAATCCTCGCCGGGATCCTCATTAGCTGTGCTGTGCTAAGTGCTTGAAGTTGCGTTAGTTCTGGGAATGTCACACTTAAAATAACTTACTTACAACTCGAATGTGTGATTTTTTCGAGGTTGATTTGGCTAATCAATTCTCGACATGTTTCATGTTGTTATTAAATATGCTTTCAATCATAAAACAAAAAAGTTTAGATTTAAATAAATGAATAAATCTGTAATCTTCACAAGTGACCACTGGGACAAATTCAGAAAAAAAAATGTCTGGTTTAATGAAGAGATAATAACTTTGAAATCTCGTTGGTGTGTTTCTTAGCCTGTGTTTCCATGGCGATCCTCTGTCTCTCCAGCTCAGTCATGGTCAGATTCAGCTTCTCTGTGAGGGAGGAGAGTGAGAGGTCCTGTTCAGCCACAGTCTGCTCCAACTCAGCAAGACGCTCCAGATGTTTGGTGGTTGGAACCCTGATAGTGGGCTTCTTCATCAGTTCCTAGACAAAAGAAGGAGGTCACTGTAACATAGAGTAGGCTTAGAAACACAATATGGGACATCTCTGGACATCTCTGGACATCTCTGGATATCACTGTGAATCGGATATCCTGGACTGGACTATCCTGGACTGTACCAATGTTGTTCAGAGCCTTGGCTCAACAAGCCAAAGCTATTTAAGCCTAAAAAGAGAGAGACATGGATACATGCGTACCATTGCTGTCTGTTTAAAGCGGTCCAGAGAAGTGTCTGTGTGCAAGTCCAATTTCTGATGCAGCACTTTCAGCTCCTCCTGGTGTCTCTTTATCATGTCCTCTTGATCCTGTGATGAACAAGGTGTAGTTAAATGAAACAAAGAAACCTTCAAAAACTTTAACTCCAATGTCCAAGACAGACAGAAGAGGCAATACGTGACACCTTTTCTACTTAGTAGCACATAATGACCAAAATATGTCTGTATGCTAATAAATATTTCATCAAAGTGCAGAGATTTCTGATTTTCCACCAACTGAAGATTCATAAACCCTAACTCCAACAGACACTGCAACTAATTAGGCCTGTTTTGCTGTACCATTACACACAGCAATATTTTGATCACACTTTGCGTTCTTCTGCACGACATGAATGCAGGCAGGAAATCTTCATGAAGGCAACACACAAACAAGCATGGAGGACAGTAAACATGACAGGTCATTCTGAACAGGAATGAACAGGAGAAGGGCTTTGCTGAGCCAAGACAAAACAAGGAGCTCATACCTAAAGGAGGGCCTACTTCTGTCACATCGACGTGGTTATTAGTATGAAAAGTCTGACACAGACCAGAAAACTAATTTATTCGAATATTTGCACAAAGCTTCTAAATAAAAGGAGAAAAATGATCAAATATGAGTGAATACCTTGTTATTTGTTGGGTAATAAATTCAAATGTAATAAGAAATAGGCCTTTCCATGTGTCATATTGTGTTCTATATTGTGATATATATGAAATTTGACTCACAAATTAGCAAAAAAGCACACAGTAACAAAATAAGAAACTTGCACTCTACTGAGAATCATTGCATGCCCAGTATTTGTATGACCGTACCTGTCTGGCTTGAGTCAACTGGTTCTGGTATTTCTTCAGCACGTCCTCTTTTTTGTCAAGTCTACCCTGGAGGTCTTTGATGGTCTGGTGAGCCAGCTTGAGGGCAGGCTGACTGTCTGACTGGCCCTCTTCATGCTTGGCGACGTCTGCTAGCAGGCGTTCTCTGTTGGCAGCAGCCGGGAGCCGAAGACGCAGCTCATTGATCACTTTATCCCTGGACACGATGTTCTGCTCCGCCTTCCACAGAGCTGCCTCTTTCTCTTTTAACCTCTGCGTTTGAAGGAATTCGAATTGAAATAATGCAATATGCATCTGATTTATGAAGAATACTGAATGTATGAACAGGGGCCGAAAAACTATACCTCATCCAAACTTTTGCAGGTGGCCTGAGTGTCCAAGATGGTGCGGGCATGCTCTCTGATTTTACCCAAGGCAAACTCTAACTGATGAGCAAGAGGTAGACTTGGGTCTGGAAGGGATCCTGTACTATCCTCATACTGAAAACAAGCAGAAATATAGTAAGCTCAGTCCTACACTTGGAAACTGAAAAGAGCTTAAAAACCAGCCTGTTTCTCAATAATCATGGTTTACTTGCTATTTATTTGACCCATCTCACCATCAGTTGCTGTAAACAATAGTCTACCTTCTCAGCACCATTTAGAATTTCATTCTGGTGCTTCTCGTACTGGTCCAGTTGGCGCTCCAGCTCCACCTCTCGCTGATCCCATGCAAGCTGGTGTTCATCTTGAATCTTGGTGAAGAGAAGAGATTTCTACATTACTTTGACATAAATACTGACACATCAATGTACTTAAAAGCTGCTTAACAAGTAAAGTAGTTACATTTGTGAGATTTTCATACCAGAATAATGTTTTTGAAAGATGTTTGTCTATTCGTTTTGCCGCACAAATGTTGTGAATTTGAGCGTGTCTATAGACATATCTGAGGGTTTTTTTCTCACCGTGTTTTGCTGCACAATGTCCTCTTCAAGCGAGCGGATGCTTCGTTCCTGCTCTTCCACCAGGTTTTTCAGGTACCTGATCTCCTCCTTCTGGACCACCAGCTCTCTGCCCTTTCTCAGCTCCTGCAGACGAGCTTCTTCCATCTTCTTGTGCCACTCAGTCACCTGTTTGCAGTTTTACAGTGGAGTGGTGTTCAGCAAGATGTACAGTAACATTTTTAATGTGATAACATTTTTAACTGTCAATCAATCAGTGACCTTCTGGGCTCCTTTCACATCCTTCAGTGTTGAGATGAGCTCCTCCAGGCCTCGAAGTCTTAGCTCCAGCTCCTCCGCCCTAGCCTCTGCCCTCCTCCTCTCCTCCTCAGCCTTCCTCTTCTCCTCCTGGGCCTTTGCTCTGTCCTCCTGAAGGCTTGCCATTGCCACAGAGAACTTTTCCTGCTGGGGAAGAGGCAGAGCTCCGGCAAACTGCCTACGTAGCGACTGGATGGTCTGCCGTAGGTGTTTGGCGCGATTTCTGCCTTCCTGGCGGGCGAGGAACAGAGTGCACTCACTGGCGTCCAGCCGCTGTTCAGCACGTAGCTTGTAGGCTTCTAGCTGTTGGATGTGAGAGGTGGTGGCCTCCAGCTTGGCAAAAGCAGCTGACTCGCTGCGCTGCAGAGCTACAATGTGCTGGTGGAGCTTTGCAATGAGGGCCTTCTCATCTGACTGTGACTGAGGGAAAGAGATGACACTGTGAAGACACACACTTGAGACACACTCGACTGTTTGTGCATACATTTATACATCTCAATATACTTTTTAGCACTATAACATTGAGAGGATGGTGATTAATGAAAGGAATAAGTGCCAGCTGTCAGCCTTATAGAAGCTTCTGACTTGAAACGTAACAGTAAATTCTTTTAATGTACTGCAGAGGAAAGCAGGTTCAATAATATTTATAAAAACACTAAAAAAACTGTTACCTGATAGTCCATTATTTGTCTCCTCAAAGACTCTACTTCCTTCTCTTTGGACTGTTGCCTTGCCTGTAGTGCAGATGCCTGCATCATGGCCACGTCAGACACCTCTTGAAGCCTGAACAAGAAAACAAACAAATAAATAAAACCCATAACGCATTTTCTACCTTTACATTTTACTAATAGAATGAGACTGAATGTCTTTATTACAAACATAGTAAGCAACTGAGCAAGGGATAGTGTCAGAGCTCATTGAGATGCACAGACATTCATCATTTAATAGATCTGATAGCAGATTAGTTCTTGATTACACCGCTGTGACCTCCAACAAACGTGTGAGAGCATAAATCATCAATCTGCACATAATCAAACGTACTTAGAAACCTCGATGCGAAGCTCAGCCTCCGCCTTCTCCAGTTCCGCGATCCTGGCTCTGTCAGCATCACTCATAGCTTTGCTGATACTGTCTGCCAGCTCATCCCTCAGCTCCCGCTCCACCCTCTGGGCCTCCACATTCATCTTGGTCAACTGAAGACAAAGAGTGTTAACAATGTTTGATATGATTCTTTAAAGAGAGACTTTTGGAAAAAATCGTACCGAGCATCTAGCAAATAAAAAGGAGCGTTCCAACACTCACGTAGCTGCATTTCTGCTTTTAGGGGTCATGAACCAAAATGTTGAGATACAGGAATAAATAGAAAACAGGCGCTGTATGTAATCAAAAAGTATTCTCCATCTGTACAATCCAAATCAATTTACTTCACTTTATTTTCACACTTGGCACAATGTTTTAAAATCAGTCACATAGTCGCAACAAGAGTGAGTGAGTAGTTAGCAGAAAATGTTTCTGTTTTCTTTGACCTCTTACCTCTGCAAACTTGGACTCCAGTTCAAAGTTCCGTTCTTCCACCTGCTTGAGGGAGTTCCTGATTTGTTCGTACATTTTGTGGGCGTGCTCAGCTCTCTGCCTCTCGTTCAGCTCCTTCATCTCGAGAGTGGTGATCCGCCTGGCAGCTGATACCATCTCATTGTTGACCAATGCCTTGTCTGCCTTATCCATGCCACTTTCACCTCCTGAAATAAACAAATAACAAAACACAATCTTTCTGATGAGACGTGAAGTGGGATCCACAAACTAGGATTAACTTTTGAGTTTAATCATGGTCTATCATATATTGCATAAAAGTTATACATATATAAATTTGTGTTCAAACTAAAACGGCTTTATACTAATGTACTAATGATAACTGGTAACGTTTGGCTTGTTTGCAGCCTGTATCCTATAATGTGTCTCGCTATTTCATCACATACCTGCAAATGTTATGTTGATAAGACTGATGGCAAGAACTTTAGCTCGTAAAACACTGAACTTTTCCTTTAATGGCCCAGTTAGTCTACTGATTATTATTTTATATTCAAAACAAACACATTTTTTAATAACTGAACTGAATACCAGTTGCACTGATGTTGCCCCATGCTTGTTCTAAAGTATTCAGTTTCTCTTTCGTGATCTCCAGTTCTTTACTCATGGCAGAGATTTGATGCCGAAGTGACTCATTCTCACTCTGAAAGACAGGAGGAAAAAAATATGACATGGTCAGTTCACAGCCAAAAATACTTAAGTGTGTTGTGTGTAAACGAGGTGTAATGAAAATACATGGGGAGTTAATGTGTTGAAATACCTCTAAGTGTTCGAGGTTGGTGGTTCTCTGTATGAGACGGCCGTCCCTCTGTAGCATATCTCTATACTTGACTGTTAGCTCTGTGTACTGTCTGTTAGCCTTCTCCAGGTCTGAGGAGGGGACACTATCATCCAAGGCCTTCTGCAGTGCTGCTATCTTGTATGCAGCCATTTCCTAAAGACAAAACAAAACACAGAGCTTTTAGAAAGAAATAATGACCAACTCCAAATGTAACTTTTAGTTGGATGTGTTTAATTATTAGAAGGAAATGAAGGATTTGGCAATTAGGGTGTTTTCTCTCACACTCTGGTCCATGTGGCTACAATAACTACAGGGACTCTCACGGAACTAGTTTGTGTGTTAATGGCGTAAGAATTGTTTTGTTTTCCAGAACCTGTTGGTGGAATTACATTTTTATACCTTGTATCTCTGCAGGTAGCCTATCCTCTGGGTGACAGAGGCCTCCATTTGGACACTCTCGTCCCTCAGCTTGCTGTTCTCCTTGCGGAGGTGTTGTTCTTGCTCCAGCAGAGTGACGTAGCGCCGTGTGAGTTTCTTCTCATTAACCTTCAGCAGTGTCATCTTGCGCCAAGCTTCGCTCAGCTGTCTCCTGATCTCATCTGGGTCCTTCTCAAGGTTGTCAAGCAGCTCCTTTTGGGCAAATTGGATAGTTAATTAGTTTAAATAAAGCTAAATCTTCTGTGACATTTCTTTCAGAAAAACTCTTTGCTTCACTGAAAAGCACAATGAAGCAAAGAGGGCTATCCATTCCAATTGATGCTGGATCTTATCCCAACATGTGCAAACACCAAAAGTTAAGTCCTTTTGGGCCTTTGTGTGTGTAAACTGTATAAAGGAGTGAAAAGATTTCATTTCCCCCTCGGGGACTATTACAGTAATTCTTCTCTCTGTGAGGAAGTCTGCCTCAGGACATTAATTTGACAAACTGCATGACAGACTGAGTGGTCTGTTGCCCTTCTGTGTGTCTGATATCCATTGAGTTAAATGAAGACACAGAGGAACAGGCACGTAGAGGAGTTCTAGTGAGATTCATCTGTGGTATATCTAGTTAAATATTGTATGTTCTGAACATTAAACCATCTTAAAGCACTGGTGTGTGTGAAGGGGACATGCATACAGTTGTTGGAAGACAACTCATTGCTTTAATCCCACAGTGAAAATAAAGCTTGATAAAATGTATTTTGTCTTTCCTTTGAATATATCATATAGATTTTATACCATAAGGTTTTATTCATAAGGCAGACATATTTTACTTGTAATTCTCTGCATTTTGGCATCTTACATAAGAACATATATATGCATGAAAATGTATCCCACTTTACTTAGCACCAACAATGAAAGGTTATGATGAAGCATGCATTATAATAGATCAATACATACAATGATAAAGTATAAATAAAGTATATTTTCTATTGTTTTAACTTATGACACTGCATGGACTGTTACCGCACACTATAAGTTCTTACTACAGTTGATTGTTGAGGTGTGTGTATAGGTGAGTATAGCTAGTCATAATGTGTTATAAGCCCCATCACCATTACCTGAATTAAATTATAGATTTGTCCTTTTGAACACTGTTGGAAACATAATTAAGGTACACAACTCAACAAAATATAAAACATATGTTTAGATATTTTTAGACATGTTAATGCAGAAATGTTCTGTGTGTATATCTAAGTGACAGCTGGACAAATGAAGCTCTAGTTTGGAACTGCATGAAAGTCTCCTGGTTGAATCACAAGAACAAAAATAAACTGTGTGCTGCAGGGATTTTGGCAGTTTAAACAAGGGGCAACTTCTGTGGCTGTGAAGTGAACACAGGAAGTGCAAAAAACTGGTGCTCTGGTGTAGACCGCTGCAACATATGTGACCAGAAAACCTCCAAGGGAAGGTGCTCAGGAAGAGCCCAGTCAGGTGTCCGGACTAGATCAAGAATAATGGATACCCCGATGATATTTCTTTTGCCATATCAGCCAATACAGATTGTTTTTTGTTTGGCTTTAGCAGCTGGTATTGCAACACAAAAAAAAGTACTGGAACATCTTGAAAATAGTCCCTTTTTAACAATGTGCTTAAATGTTTTTCTTGAAATTGATATATTTTGACCAAAGTTTTATTCATCATAGGTTTTTCTTGTTTTTAATTCTGACTAGTCATTCTCCTTTCTTCTATGAACAGTTACTGGACGCTAGTCAAAATAAATAAATATGTCAGGGAAGCATACATTTATCTAATCACACTTAGATGCACATTGAGACTTGATTACATTTTGTTTCCTTCTCCAAAAACGTCAATGGCAATCAAACAAAAACATTTCAAAATAATAGAAATCTTCAGACAACATGGAGACAGGAGATGTCAGCCTTGTATTTGAATAATAAACACCAATTTATTAGAACTATTAACCCCGTCTTGGTAACACTTTCTATAAAGACCACATCTATAGTTGATGTTGACTCAAAAGTGCATCAATAATTCATAGTGAATGATAATGCATTCATTATGCTTTATGCTAATTTCTTCTGATGCACTACATAAACAGTCGTGAAGCATTACTCATAATGAATTATAACTTCATGTGCCTTATGGATATTCTTGACTAGTTATAAACTAGAGGTTGACTGATGTTATTACACATTATGACTAGCTATACTGACCTATACACACACACATCAACAATCAACTGTAGTAACTCATAGTATGCTGTAACAGTCCATGCAGCATCTTAAGTTATCATTGTGAGGCACGTTGTAATGTGCTTGGGGTAAAGTGCTACATAAATGGCATCCATCTTGCAGCATTTAAGTATCATTAACCTTTTAAACATTTATTTGTCTGACTTACTTTGAACTCTTGGATTTTAACAGCGTCCGTCTGGTTTTGCTCCTCCAGTTTGTTCTTCGTCTCTTTAAATGACTCTTTCTTCTTTTGCCACTCTTCTTTCTCACTGAGCAGGAACAATAAAAATGGTTTTAAATTTTGAACTTGAGGTTACAAACCAGCTATAAGCAGCAAGGAACTTTCTCATTATCCAACCTTAGGTATTCTTTATAGAGGAGTCCCTGTTGGTGGCTAATAACAGAAAACTTCTCTTTGTACTCCTCCAGCATTCCTACGAGTTTCTTGCTTTTTTCCTCTTTGTTTTTCAGCTCCTAATTAATAAAAGTCAAATAAATGTTTAATTGACAGCTGAGACATTTTGTTGATTCACCGTTTTACCAGCTAGGTCAAGAAAACAGTGACACTGACCTGAAGAAGTCGAACGGCATATTCATTGAGTGAACTGATAACCTCAGTGCTGCTGGGCCCCAGGCCCTCGGGCAGGGTCAGCGGACGGACGATAGCTCCACTGCTGCCCGACTTCCTGAGCAGCTCCAATTCACTTTCCATTTGGTTCACCTGACAGATAAAGAAGATAAAACGCAGTGCCTAGCAGTTAAATCTCTGAGGTTCCACAATGCAGGTCTTTTCAACACTCTCTAATTGTTTCCACTAAACATTATTTATTTATCAGAGTTGGTACATAAGGTTGGTACAATACGTTGAAAACAGAGGAGACTGTTCAAAGACATGTACCCGACACGCTGAGTTACTCTCAGTGAGGCCTCTATAAATCTGCATTATTTAAATTTGTCTGGTTAACAACTTTTATGTGAACAATTTATGTGCTGATTTGGGAAAGAGAGTTGCAACACACAGCTGTAAGCATTTGGAGCTGGCTTGAAAAAACAAATCATATTTACACATGTAGCCAGAAAAACAAAGTTAAAAACAATGCTTTATTTTCTTGCCAAAGGAAGGGATTCAGCCAAAAAATGATTAGATATAAAAGTGAACATATCGTGATTAAAAAAAACAAAACAAACAGCATTCATGTTGTCTGTCATTATGTGTCAGCAGCATGATTTCTTCATCTTGGCGTAAGACAATCTGCACGTACCTTTTCTTTGGCTCTGGCAAGCTGACTGAAGCTGCTGGTTGCTTCCTCCCGGGCCAATTTCAACTCCTGCCTTAGTTCTTCATTTCTCCCCACCAGCTGATGTATTTGGGACTTGAGGGGCAGTGATGACTCAGACTGCTCACTCATGTTGAAATCTATAGCCTGTGATATGGAGGGATAAGCACAGTTAGAATTCCATTAAAACAACCCCCCAAAAAACACTGGATGTTAAATAAATGACCCAGTCTGTGAAAGAGAGAAGACATTTGATTACCAACACTTAAAAATGTACTTTTCAAGATCACGCATCTAACAGTAAAGACCAAATTAATAAAAATATTTGTGATTTCCATGTGGTTTGCACCTTGTACTTCCTGTCTGACATGTCTGATGTTGAGCCCAGCACAGTTAAAGTCAGACAAACGTCTCCATCAGCTGCTATGAATTTTACTTGTTTACTCTACTATGCTGGACGTCAGTACGGCACGATCACTTTGACCGCTCTCACCTTTTTTTAAGGCTCACTGCATTTGTTGTTCATCAAGTTGCTACGTGACAAGCTCTCAGCTGACAGAGCCCAGTTAAACACATAGGAGGGGAGCATTCCATTGTTTTCCATGCAGCAAATCTGAAAGCATTCTACGCTGTGCAATTTGAGAAACACAAAACTCTCTAGGACAGTGGTTCTCAACCTTTTAGAGCTGCGGCACCCCAGAATATTTAGGTTGGTGTTGCGAACCTCGGGAATATAAAATATGAAAGCTACAAAATTAGGATTGCTTTGCCCACAGACAGAACAACGACTAATTTAACTTTCTTATCTTATCAGCCGATCAGCCATATCATTGTGACCACCTGCCTAATATTCTGTAGGCCCCCCTTTTGCCGCCAAAACAGCCCTGACCCGTCGAGACATGGATCTCTGAAGGTTTGCTGTGGTATCTGGCACCAAGATGTTAGCAGATCCTGTAAGTTGCAAGTTGGGACCTTTCTTCCCATAGTGCATCATGGTGCCATGTGTTCCCCAGGTAAGCAACGCCCTCGGCCATCCACTTGATTTAAAAGAAAACGTGATTAATCACACCAGCCCACCTTCCTCCATCAGTTCTGATGCTCACATGCCTAATGTTTGCGCTTTTTGGCAGTGGACAGGGGTCAGCACGAGCAGTCCACACTCAAAATATAAACATAAAATATATTATTTTATTTTGTTCTGCTCAACATTTTGCTGGAAATTTATCTTGCGACTCTCTTGGGGGTCCCAGCCCCCAGGTTAAGAACCACTTCTCTAGGAAACACAAACAATCACATGATCACAGGTTGAATAAGCATGACGTATTTCACTGAACCCGCAATAGAATAGAGCTCATCATTCATTATTGTGTCTAAATGGACGTTTGGGGTTATATTGGCTGTATTAGGCTTAATATGCTTTATGTGAACCTGCATATAAGATGTTTATTTGTTTGGTTAACTGCACCTCTATTAGATATAAACTATATAGCATTATATTAATCATAAAGAATCAATGAAACATTACATTTAGGTTATAAAGTTTTAACTCAAATGTTAATCTAGACACATTTTGACTTCACTAACTGCTAATATGCTTCATCTACTACTCGTACCATTACGCTCAAATCCAATCAAATCCATTATATTAAAATGCATTTAACTGCATTTATATTTTTAGGAGACATTATTTATTATATAACAGATCAGATCTTACAGGATGAGACAAAATGAGTCTGCTTTGAACTCATAGCCAAAAAAATATCACAAGGGAGGTTGATTTGATCAGTGCCAAGAGAACAGAAGACGGACAGTTAAAAGCACCAGGAATAGTTTCTGAGAGACTTTCCAAAAGTCATGGTGAGATCTTTGATGAGGAGTCATTCAAGTGAAAACACATTTATTCAACTAAACAGTGCTATACTGTTAGTGTTATTGAATGAAAAAACAACAATAAATATGGTGAAATGCTGAAGTCTTCGTTGTCATCAGATAATTTACTGCGGTGATGTTTTCGGAGACATAATAATTCCAAGAAATGGATAAAAAATTAAGCTGTGTGACATTTATTTTGTTCAAAATTAGACCTGCATTTAGTAATAAATGTGATAAATGTAGTGATTTTTTTTATAATCAAAGCCAGCAGTCGAAAAAGATACCGTAGCATCAAATACTTCAAATTTATTCAGACTTCTTTCCGGAAAATAAACTGCAGGATCAACATCCATCTTGTAACATTTATTTGAAGTGTAGGAAAATCAGGATCTTTTCTGTTCGTTTGTAGTTTGTACACAAATCTTTACGTAAGCTGCTGGACCCTTCTCCACAAGGCTCCCTAAATCAGCGTTTAACATCAGACATGATGCGTGGGAGACACTTACATGAGCCAGTCTTTCCAGTCTGGGTATATTGATGGCAGCGTTAGAAGGCATGCTCTCTTGATTCATCCTCATGGCTTGGAGGACGTCTTTCAGTGCAGCCTCCAGGTCTCTTTTCACTTTTGACAGCTCCTCCACTTTAGTTAACACACAGGAGAGATCAGTCAAGATGTGGCCTCTGATGTATTTCACTCACTTAAAAAAAATCAGTTTTAAAATCAATTTTAAGTATCTGATGATTTCTATGAAGTCTACAGCCTGTGGAACTCAACTGTAAAAACAAGTGGACTTACATTTGACTTGAAACTGGGTCTTGTGAAGTTCAAGCTCTCTCTCTTTTTTGTTCAGTTCTTTTTCCAGGTACTCATTCTGCAGAAAAAAGTCACACAAAACAATGAAATTCTTATAAACTTTCAGCTAAATGTGCTACATGTACTGCATCAACTGCACAGCTACCGAAACTCAAATTCATTTGGTCTGTTTCTTTATGTAACACTTGACTGTAACACAGGTTACATAATCCATGTAACAATTTCAATTCAGCATGAATTACTAATTCACTAAGTACTTCAATACACAACAGCAGCTGACTCTTTAGTACTTGTTAAATTAAAAGGTGATGAATTCATGAAATATTCATCTATTCCTTCCATCCCTTCTCACGCCATCCTTCAATCATTGTGCATTTTTATGACATTTGCTTTGTTTTGTTTGGTGCATGAATCATGTAATCAAGTCTGTCAAGACACTCTCCATCTAAACCAGACATCTCTGGAAAAATAATCAGATAAAATGAAGCACAAACAAATCATATTGTTGGTCATAAAACTACAAACCATCATGCTGTGGATAGCAAATGCAATACGCTCTAAAACTTCAAACAGGATATTACTCTTCTGTGAAACATAGGGCCTCAATTGAAGCTTACTTTGCGTTGGATCTCTTCGTTGGTGGAAGTGCTGCTTTGTTTAAATGCCAGCTGTCTGGTCCTGCTGGGCCCAGCATCCTCCTCCAAAAGCAAGCTTGACTGTGGAATCCCTATAAAACACAGCTGATTATTATTAAGACTTAAGAAAGCTCACTGTGAATATTAAATCATTTTCTGTTGATATAACGAAAAGCTAAAAAGATGATCAATGATCGATATTTTTAGTTTTATTTGCACAAGATATTTGAGACATGTCTTTTCTTGTCTGCTTTCTTTGGACTCAATTTCTGTCTTCTCCACAGTATAATGGAGTGAATGGAATGCCATTTCGTGCTCAGGATCACATTGCTGACTTTCAGCACCTTTCATAGACACAGTTTCTGTAAAGACATGTTGCTGCTGAATGTTTTGAATCATCATTGCACTGCAACCCTGAAAAGTAACTTGTTTGGACGCTATTGTATTTGGGTGGAGGATGTGGAGGAGTTTCAAGGGTTGCTATCTGGTATAAAAGATGTGGAAATAATGTGCAAATGAAACCACAGGTGTCAACATGAGATACCATCTGAAGTAACTGAAAGAAAATGCTTTTGGGAAAAACAATGAACTAAATGGCTGTATGTTGCTGTAACAGTGCAGATGAGTTTAAGTTAAAGGCCCAGTGTGTGAGATTTAGGAGGCTCTATTTTAACGAATATATTATTCTTAACTATGTTTCCATTAGTGTATAATCACCTGAAAATAAGATTTGTTATGATTTTGTTATCTAAGAATGAGCCTTTCTCAATCTACAGATGCTGCGGGACCTCTTTCTCCAGCCTGCCATTGAACCGCCATGTTTCTACAGTAGCCCAGAATGGACAAAGTAAACGCTGGCTCTAGATGTTCACATTCTCTGCGCATTTCGTGTCTACCATAGTTTCTGCTTCATGCCTACAAGGAGAGGATGAGGTGACGAAGTTGTGCTCAGCATCTACACTAGTAGATGCCACTAAATCCTACACACTTTAAGAAAATCGGTAGAAGAAAACTTTCTGTGTTTTTCTCCATTTCTTTCTTCAACTATTGTGCCCACATCAGGCTAATCAAAATGCCAAACAAAAAAAAGTTTTGTCACCAGAGATACAATATCAAACAAACAGATGAAACACCATGAAGTAATCTTTTATCTCTCGGGGGCAAAAGAATGTTTAGGCTCTGGTTGGTGTTATTTAATTCCACGGTCACCTCTTTCCTTCACCATGCGTCTGATTTGTTTCTTAAGCTCCAGTCGCTCCTCTTCAAGACGTTCGATCTAAAAAGAAATCAAGCAGTGAGATGTGAGGAGCTCATAGTGGTTGTAAACAGAGTGGTGAGAACCATTGTAATCCCACTTTACCTCTTTGGTGAGGACTTGGTTTTCCGCTTTGTACTGCCGTTGTCTCAGATCTTTGGCTCGCCTGAACTCTGTCAGATCCACTTCCTGCTTTGGTTCCAGACCTTGAGAGCCATGAAAAAGACAGAAACAAACAAAAGTAGAAATTCATTTCACAACTCCAGGTCAGTCCGTGTTGTCTAAATATGCTGAGAGATGGGAACAGGAAAGTTTTGTAAAAAATCTGACCTAGTTTTTCTCGGAAATCCTCATTTTCGTCCATGAGGTCATTGATTCTCATCTCAAGCTGGTTGATCTCTTTGGTCATGGCCTCTGCCTCACAGTCTCTCACTCTAATTTGATTTTTATACTCTTTGATCTCCAGGATGGCTGCTTCCAGGCCATAAGTGCCCTGTAATGCAGAAACAGAGCATCGGTTACTCGTCCATCATAAAGCACGTCTTGTCTCACTTTCTTTATTTCTTTGTTTCTCGACTTGTACGCTTTTTTAGGGATAATCAGGATGTGATTAGACATAGTCAAAGACAAACAGTTAGCTTGTGGATGCAAAAAGCATGCTGATCACACCAGAGTCACATAGTCATTTCAATGTCTCTTTTAAAAGTGAGGATGGACAGGAAAAAACTTTGCTGCTGGCAATTAAAGTCTCAATAATTTGACATGGATTAAAAATTTATTTGATGTACGCCAAAAGTTAAAGAGAACAAAGGGGAAAGACAGTATATTTGCAGACTTACAGACTCGTACTGGCTCAAGCGGTTTGAAGCCTCAATGAGTGCCTTGTCTTTTTCCTCAGCATGAGCTTCAGCAAGCTTTACCACCTCTTCTGCTTCCTTTGCTCTGGTCTCTGCAGCTTCCAGCTTGGACTTCAGTTCTTCCATCTTTCTCTGCTGTACAGTTGATGGTAGGCCTTAGAAAAGAAAAAGAAATGATTTCTTTAACTACAGACGGCTGCAATTACTGATAAATTAAGTTTCTACTTAATTTAGCAGAAGGCTGAGACTGAACACATATTTTGACTGGGGATGAGTAATAACTAAATTGGCATTCTGGGGTGATACTACTGCTACTTTCATCTAATGCTAAACATGTACATTGAAAAAAAAAAAACTATTGCTGAAAGCTGCATTTACTGATTTTTTTTTTCTCACTTGGGGGCAGCAGAGCAGTACACAAACAATTGCCTATGTACACAACCAGCAGGCAACATTAGCATTCATTAGGAGTCCTATTTCTGGCCATCCAACAATGAATACATGTTAACTGCCCTGGTAGCTCCGTTTTGGTCTCCACCAATGCCTCAGGGAAACATCTGGCTCTTTATTTTCTAAAAGCTTTATGGCTGAAAACATCCGCCTGCTGCAGGCAAAACAACCCCAATTAAGCAATGAAACTTAACCAAAAAGTTAAGTTGTGGGCCGTAAAACCAAAACAATGACTGAAAGACGCTACACAGGTAAAGGGAACTACAGTGTTGGATGATAATTCTCTGTGGCTTTTGTCACTATGAGTTATCTCTTTCTCACTGCTGTCATTTGATCCATGCTTAATATAAAAACTGATTTTTGAAGCATACAATATCACGGTTCTCACCACAAAATTATTTTGTGAATATTATTTATTATAATTATTTTTTATCTTTCTGTTCCTGTGCAAAGATTTAAAATACAGTTTGCTGGGCAGCCACATAACCTGTCCAAGGGAAATTGTAATTTTTGTTGCTTTCAAACTGGGAATTATTTTCCTAGTGAAATATTTGTGCTATTAACTGATTAATCATTAATATCCTAAAGTGACATCTTTGGTCTGACCAACAGTGAAAAAACAGGAAATATTTACATTTGAGAAGCTGAAATGAGAGAATGTTTGGCAGTTGGCTGTCGTGTTATTTTAACGGCATTTTCAGTTTTTAATTGACATTCATCTCAACTCAGCAGCATTCATCTGGTGACCGGACCTAATTTCTTTGCCTCTCCATTATTACTAATAAATGTTTGCAGTCCATGAGTGAGAGAAGAAAGACTGATGAAAATGTTTTGGAGTAGTCAGAACTTGAACAATCACAGTGTGTGACCATACGTTAACTATCTCTGGTATCAAGGTGTTAGGGATCCACCCACTTCTGTCTTTCTTTGTGGTCGTCTTTAGGTCTTCAATGAGCATGGTGTGCTTCTCCATTTCCCCTGTATACTGCTCCACCTGCTCACTCAGCATCTTGATTTGATTATCTCTTTCCTGGACGGCCTTTAAGACATTCACCATGAGAAGAATGTGTTTAACACTGAGCACAGCTGTGGCACAACGATCAGCACTTTCATCATTAAGAAAATTTAGGAACTGAAAACTAAAGGAAGCTCAGGACAGATGAAACTTACACTGCAAAGCTCATATATGACCTGGACCAGAGCAGCAATAAAGCAATGGAAGGGACAGGTTGATGGAAAGACGTGACAAAGCGAAGGGAGAAAGCAGAAAGTAGGAAAAATGATAGATGAAGGAACATGAGATTTCTTTCATATGTATGCAGGGACTGAAATTATATCTTGAGCACACGGTTATGTTTAAAGCTTTTCTGACATATAAAATAAATTATCAGCCATTGATCCGTAGGGAAATGTGTTTTCTGTATTAAAAGTGTTATGAGCAGCAGGCCACTGTGCAGCACCCCAGGACCAACTCCAGTTCTAAGTCAATGTCCCGGTCAAGGGCACTGACAAGAGCCAAGTGACAGGACACCACGTGTGAAACTGCTTTACTAGAAAGGAGCATTATTGCAGCTATTACTGCTGTATGAAAACATGACTGTTTACTGTCATGATGTTGGAAATTAAGTTAAATCACATTTTCATTTGCAGCATAATTTCTTGCAAAGTGTATATTTTATGTTTAAGAAATACATATTTAAATACAAATTGTTTCTAAGCAAAACATTTTGTGATGCAAGGTCTGACTACATCATCATACCAAATAAGGAGAACCTTTGGTGACATTCTGTGCACCACAATGACAGGAGAAGTCAAAGATATAGTATATCCATAGAAGAGGAGGATTAATCCCTCCCATGTGTTGGGACAGACCTGCTGCAAAGCAATAATGTTGCTCTTGTCCAAGTCCAACTGGGCTGAACGCAGCTTTTCCCTCAGGTCGCGAATCATCTGCTGGTACACCAAAATTTCATCGTCCTTCCCAGAGAGCACTCTCTATGTGTGAGGAAAAAGATCACGTCAGCACAATGGAAGGCTTAAGATGATCATGAAGAATAATTCAACAGAGTCAAACTCAATGATAATGGTAAAGAGGCATAATGAGCACCAGAAATTAAATCACATTCCTGTTTTCGCTCCTATCTCTTAATAACTGTGAAGTGAATCATAAATACAGAGTTTGGTTTTCAATAAAATTAAAAGAAATGTCAACTTCATACAACTAGCAACCAGTGCCATCATATTCTGTGAATTAAATTGTACATAAGTTGTAACAGCCTTGAGGATGTCTTTGATTAATCAGTGACACTGAGACAGGTCCAGGGGCCTTTTAGCCACGTTTCCACCAAACACTCATTATAGTACACTTCAAACTTGTACCTAACCCATACCTTTATGTACCTAAACCCTTGGCTTGGCGTTTCCACTACAGAAAGTCACCGGAGCTCCAGGGCTAACCCCTCTGACTTTTTCAGCAGTTGGAAACATCAGCTGAGACTTTTTTTTTTGGTCTTGAGAAGCTGCTACATCATAGCACAGACGATGAAACAACTCTGGTTGTGCCAATTCTCTCTGACAAACCTGCAGTGTTTCAACTTAACCTTCTAGTATTGGCTCATCTTGCTTGGAACCTCAACAGGGGAGTAACAAAAAAATGGGACAGGTCAGAGTGGTTCTATTTGTGCGATCCACAACTTTAGACAATGGAAACATGAAAATAAGTCATTCTAATGTGTGGTGACCTGAACTGGACAACTCATTGGAAAAGCAGCTTCAGTGGCCCAGAAACTAAATTTAGATTCATTAAAAGTCTGCGGTCAAAAGGCAGGTTTGAGTTCCTGCAGTAAAATCTTTAAGTTACATCTGGTTTTAAAAAAAGAAAGACAAGACATGCTTTGTTGAGTTATACAGATTTGATTAATACCCACCTTCCACTCTTCCACTTTGGCATTGACTGCTGCCATGATTGGGTCATCCTCTTCAGTCATGCTATGAATCTTATCTGTCAACTCTCTGACCTGCACGTTAAACACACAGACAGGACTATGATTTAGAAGTTCGACATTACTTTTTTTTCGGTGATAACCCAGGTTATGTATGTCATGACCTCATAGTGAAATGATAAATGGTGTCATGTAATATCTTTTACAAATCACCCACATATTTAAGGCGGGGAAAGAATGCAGAATAGAAAGGTAGTTCAGTGGGGATTGTCTTTACTTGTAGTTTTGCGTGATCCCTCTCTTTCCTGAGCTGGTCCATAATGGAGTCAGTCTGCTGTACTACAATCTTCATCTTGTTGTACTCGTCTGTCATCTTCTCCATCTCTTTCACTGACTCCTCCAGACTTTTCTGCATCTGCTCATTCTGCGTCTTCAGGTGTAAGTTTTCATCCTCGGCTCGCTGATGGAGACAAAATCAGTAGAAAGAACAGGGAAAAAAGAATGAGCAGCAAAAAGTGAAATTATTCATTGAAAGCAAAGCTGATTTGGACACAGACTTAGTGCCATTGCCAGGCTTACCAAAAAACAGTCTGTTACCTCATTCACCACATGGCATAGTAAACAAATATATTTCCAAGTACCTGAAGGTCTTCCAAGCACTGGTAGAGCTGGCGGTTGACCAAGTTGAGCTTCCTCTGGGTCTCAGCATTCTCGTCTCTGGATGCGGCCGGCTCTTTCTGCTCCAGCTCTCCGCGATAGAAGTCCACATCTTGCTGTAGTTGCTCATTCTGTTGTGGCACAGGAAGGACAGAGTTGGTCTCAGAAAAGAAACTTGACATAATATTGAGTGGTCATAAAGTACCTGGAAAGACTACATTTGTCTTTAGATTTGATTTAAACTACTATATATTTTACTATTTTATTATGATAATTGTGAATCAAAAATCTTTCAGTTGTTTGCCAAAAGAATCTCTCAGTCCAGCTTCTCATATGAGAGGATTTCCAACTATTTGTCTCATACAACAGTAAACTGGATATTTTGGGCTTTGGACATTTGAAAAAAAAAAATTGAATTCGTCTACTCGGGATCTGGGTCCTGAAAGTCCTAATCTATCTCCATCAAGAAAATACTTTCCAGATTAATACATAATGAAAATAATCCTAAATTTCCCTCCATATGTTCACTCTATTAGGAAACACCCAAAAGTAAAAACTAAAGTTAATACCCATCAGTGCCCAAATACTGGTAGAATATCTGTGGCATGTTCATCAACAAGGATCTCCTGCTACATATAAAAGGCAGGGAACCTTGATAACAGTGGGATAACTCACGTATGTACAATATTTCAATGCATATTTAAATACTTTGTTTATTCATGAATATTTAAATATACATGTCAAATACACTCTACTACTACTAAATATACCGTGTCATATTAAAATGGTACACCAGGAAACTGCTCAATGTGTTTTATACACACAGTATTTCATTTCTGCACACAGGTCTAGAAGAAATGTACAGTGTATGAAGCTGATGTATTACATCATGTTCCTACCTACCTCTCTGGTCTGTGTCTTATACTCTTACACTGTCCCTGCTGACTATAAAAAAACTATGGCAAAATAACATAATAGCAATTCTACAGCAGTAACACATCTGTATATTAAAACTCTTATTAAACCTAATTTTACATCGCTATCTATATTTCTTACCTTGTTCTTAAGTTTTTTTATCTAAAGCAATGGAACAGGAAGAGTTGGAAAGACATGATGAGATGAGAAAGCATTCACATGAGCAAATGACAGGAGAGCATGAGAGACTACACAAGTTTTCAATCAAGAATAGATGGTGTACAGACTGAAGATTAAATAATGAATGAAATGATTTTGTATGATGTAGATCCAGCTGTCACATACCTCTCTTTTCAGTTTCTTCACCTCCTCCTCCGCCTCCTCCGCTCGCTCAACCAACTAGGAAAACAAAACACAGAGTACAAAATGCAGAAAAACAGGCAGGAGCCTTTCACCAGTGTATTAACCTGTGTACTAATGGATGGGTGACTGAGAGCAGATAATAACTAATAAGAACAGTGCAAATATAGATTATTAGTCAAGACTTTTAATTATGTCATACTCATAATGAACCTCTGAACTTAAAATGATTGTTTTAAGGAATATTTGTTACTTAGGTATATGAAATTAGACATCTATATAACATATTTTCCATAAATAACAGCAAAGGACAATGAACACTTTTCAGCAGAATGTACTCAGGACATAGCAGCACAATGTTAACAGAGTCGTGATAACTAATGAACTACTATCTGTAGGTCATTCTAGGACTCAATACTGAATCCACAGTCCGATGTCGTGCGTGTGAATTATGGGTAACATACGCGTACCTCCTCGTTGGTTTTCTTTTCTTTGCCCATTTCCTTCTTTAAATGGGTCAATTCCTTCTCCCTCTGCTCCAGCTGGGTCTCGAGCTGCCGAATCTCATCCCTCAGAAAGCGGCTGTCTGGCCCTGTGCCGGAGTGCTGAGCCGTGTGGACCGGAAACAAGACAAACAAACACCCAAACAACCCCCACCAAGAAACGTCTTAGTCTCCCATCAACACAACAATAATACATGTACACACCGACATCAACAAGTCCTAAAATAAGGATTAGCTTTCTCTTTGCAAAGCAGACCGTAGGAGAGCAAATTCTGATTGCATACAAACCTTAATAATAATAAATAATAATGAACATTATAATCTAGTTGAAACGAAGAGTAATGGCTGTGTGCATGCAAGGAATTAGCTGTAATCTTCTTATGTGCTGTCATTCAGTGGTCACCACAACCAATCCTATTGTAGCTGGGGTTACACTCTATGATTGGCTTAAAGATTTGGCACTGTTGCTGGAAGTAAAGCAGCATAAAGGCGGACTTCCAGTCAGACATGTTAATGTGTTTTTGTTTTGTTTTTTTCACATTCATAATGACAGTCATCGCAGTGCTCAATAGCTCAGTGATTAACGGACAATATGTAATGTATAGACAGAGAGATGCTAAAGGGCGTTACCTTGCACTCTTGTTCCAGCCTTGCCACCTTGGCGAGGAGTTCATTTTCTACAGTGCAGGAGACATAATCAATGTAAACTGTGCCGTTTGTTAGCAGAACTTCAGTGTCTACTAAACTCTAAAGTTTATCTGTGCACTAACCGACTTTAGCCTGTTTTTCACCAGTTTTCTCAAGGAAGTTGTTAGAAAGAATAAGTTCCCGTTCCTTAATCTAACAGGCAAGAGAGAGAAAACAGTTACGTACAAAATGACAAACCTGTATTATTTCAATTATTATTCAATTATTGTATGATTTCATTATTTCAAGGTCAATGATGTGAATTATATACTAAATACTTCTGTTTCTTGAAATACACATGTGCTATTGGGGTTTGTGATCGATGCTGATAAACGATGCATGGGAGACATCAGAAAATAGTAATAACAAGACTGAACACCTGCAACATGGCCTGAAACAGTCGCAGGACTTGATTTATGTTCTTCGGAGCTTTGTTCTCCACGTCCCATTCTTCTGTCTGCATGGAAAACACGGTTTAATATGAAAAACATTAAAAATGCATGCATTCAGATGACAGCCCTCACTGTATGTATGCATCAGTGCAACGAGGACTCGGTGCAGATGTAAAGGTGAGCTATTTAGGTCACCTGTGACACCATAAAGAGAGGGCAGTCAAAGCAGAACAATAACACTACTATCAATGATCTCAGATCAGCAGGGCAGTGGCAGCGGCAGCACCACTATGTTCACCACTATTCAACTTATCATTTAAAGCCAGAGAAGCGTTCATGGTTAAACAGCTGAGCAGAAGTTTGATGTGTAATTAAAACATGTGTGAAGCGTGCACAATTACCGAAATTAACATGCTGAAGACGTCGTCTATTTGGTCTTTTACACAGTTTCGGAGGTTCATTGGGTCAATTCCCATGGCTTTATCCCACTCAAAGGCAGCAGACATGTTGGCAAAAGTGTTTGGAAAGACTTAACCAAGGAACTGGGCACACGGTGAAGCGGCAATGAGCTTCACAGTGTTAGTGTTAGCTGGTTTGCTGGTTTCATATGTAGTTAGGAAGCTTGACATCACTGTGTGCTCCTCAAAGTTAGCATCAAATTAGTTTAGCTAACTACATTTATGATGACGTAGCTATGCGTTGCTGCTCAAACTGCAAAAGGACGGACACCAAGCAACAGGTTGAACGTTCAAAACAAATGTCTGTCACAGTAAGATAGTCATATGTGCCATATACAGCTAAGTAAAGATGACAGCAAACGGCCACCCTGAGCTTTCCGCGGTGTGACGCTTTGGCTGCTAGGTTACCATTCACAACAACAGCACCAGTTAGCTCATTAAGCTAGTCCACGAAAACGTAAACCTAACAAAAAGCGGCGAGCAGACACTCGCACGGCACTTTACCGAGCTGTAGAGATACAACGGACATTACGTTATTACAAAGTACTAATCACTCGTATTGAATATCGACCCGCATACACTTTAGTTTGTCAAAAAGCACCGAGTCGGCGAGCTAACCTCTAACGTTTAACGTTTAACTTGCGCGGCTACCTTTGCACCGGAAGTGATACAGTCCATGGCTGAAACTAGCTTCCACAAGTGGAATGCCGCTTTCTGAATTGTGTGACCATTCCTAGTTTTTAATATCATCTCTGCAGTCACCGTTTGCCCTATTATAGACACGGTAGGTAGGAAATTCAAGAAAGATCTCGAAATATGTCTGCGTGCGTCCTATTTGCTTTAAAAACTAGTACCAACCCAGTTAGCATTAGCTGCTAAATTAGCTTCATCGCTAGCTAACGCTATGTTGCAGTAGCCAGTCTGAAATAGTCATCTGGGTTTTTTTTGTACTTTTATATCGCTGCAAGAGCATTGTCGATCATTTTAGCAACGTCTGCCATTTTATAGTCATTTAAAGAGGGTGATATTCAGTAGCAGTGGTTTATATCTCTGTTAAGGGCTAGGCTAACCCTCTTCCTGCAGCCAGCTGTCACTGTACCGGTTGCTAGACCGTTTGATATCCCCACCCTGTACGTTAGCCATTTGTAGGGTAATTTAGACTAGAGTAATCCACATTTCAACGAATGAAGCAGGGTGTCTTTATAACTGAGTGAGACAAGGAGGCAAACTTAGAAAGAGCTGTGAAACACATAGCTGTTTAATAAAACTTACTCTAACTGTATGAGGTACCATACTAGGTCCTTTGGAAAGTTACACTGTAGTGAATGATTGCTTTGAAATATATCTACCTGAGAAGGTGCCTGTTTTACACATCATGGTCATGTCAGCTAAATTTAGTTGTATGTCCAAACTCTTTGTTTTTCCTGTGCAGTGATCAATGACGGCTTTGATCAGCCATGGCTGTCGTGTCATGGAAGGAGATTTTACTCTTGACTGGACTGGTGGTGGGATGTTACTGGAACAGTCTGTCATGCGGTTTTGTGTTTGATGATGTCTCAGCAATCCTTGACAACAAGGACCTACGGCCCTCAACCCCTCTTCGTAACCTATTCCTCAATGACTTCTGGGGAACGCCCATGGCTGAGGTAAGTCATGGTCCATGACACACCTCTGTGTTTTACCAGCACTACTACTTCCTCTGAAGAAACACTCAAATGCTACACTAAACATTTGTCAGCCTTTATGTCTTTCAATCAGTCGTCTGTATCTGACAGCATTTATATCATGTATGTCCAACTACAGGAGCGGAGCCATAAATCTTACCGACCCTTGACTGTACTCACCTTCCGACTGAACTACCTCTTCAGTGAGCTGAGCGCATCTTCTTACCATATGCTCAATGTTGTGTTACACGCTGTAGTGTGTGTGCTTTTCCTGCGAGTGTGCCGGCTGTTCCTCGACAAGACTTCCAGCTTGGTGGCGGCGTTGCTGTTTGCTGTGCACCCCATCCACACTGAAGCTGTAAGTGTACATTTACTGGGTGAAGGCAAGTTACGTAATGCATGTTATGACAGAACATAATGTGTGTGTGTGTGATCATTGCTCAGTTTAACTGATCCACTGGACTTTAAGGTCCATTGAAATAGTATTATTGCTTCCTTGAATGACTTCTATATAGGAAATACCTTTAGCATTTATCCTGAAGCAAAAGTTATCAGTGCATCATTCTCCTGTTTGACTTCAAACTTCTACGTGAGCAGATATTTGGAAAAAACATATACCAAACAAAACATTGTTGGTATGCTTTAAACCAGGCAACATGCCAAGACAATCCTTGTTGGTGTGCATTCATGTTAGACTTTATAACCAACGATTAAAGCAACAGTACTGACTGTTCACAAATACATTACACAAAAAAGGAGCGGCAGTTCACCAGGTTCAGTGTTGAAAAAGCAAATATAGTATGAAGGTCCAAAAAGCACATGTACAATAAGGTGTAAAAAAAGACTTGTCTGCTGTGTACAACACTGCTCATCAGCATTGCTCCAACATGCCCACGGGCTCCATCTGCTGGGTGGGGCATCACAGCCAGTCAATGCCTCAGTTTTTCCGCTCCTGAACAGGTGGCCGTGTTTATGCTCTTACATATCTGGGTGCATGGTTTCTCTGTATTTACCCACGATTAGAGCTAGATCAAAATCATGTTTCTGTCACATATTAAATCACATTTGATTTTTTTTTTCTTTTAAAGAAATAATGTGACAGTGAACAGGAGGTGAAAAACACTATCCACATAGCATATTGTTAGATCCTGCTGTCAGGGTGTGGCCGTACCTTATTCAAGACGCTGCCTCCCTTCTCTGTGGACTGTTTACATGCATGGTATTAACACACTTATTAGGAGATTAAGTTACTGTCACTTAAACTCCATCTGTTTATAGAGCAATTACTATCAGTCCTCTTCTTCTGACTTGTCCTCCATCTAAACCTTTTAAAACAAGTTATTTAATTATTGTTATTTTTTTTTTATTTAAATTTTTAAACTGAAAGTTCGTTGTTAAAGCCGTTTATCATGTTTATGTTATCAGTTTACTCAACTTGATCGGAAACCAAAAACCTCTCCGCTGATTGTTTATCATTTGAACTTGATCTCGTTGTCTTCTATAGAGCCTGTCCGAAAAGCCGCTTCCCCAATTAGGACTTGTAATTCATCCTATTCAACACAGCTGAACTGATGACCAGGCAGGCCCTCACCAAAGTAGAAAAACAAAGGAAACATTCTGCTTCTTGGGTCGGAGTGCTACTGTTACACAGCATGCACCGCTGTGCCAGTCTTCCTCGTGGTGTTCTCTAATCTATGCAGAGTCTCTCAGACTTCTTGAATGGAAACAATTTGCCTCACAAATGAGCCCTTAGAGTTAGTCTAGCGAATGCCCTTCATGTTATCGCCGTCTGGAATCTCTCTCTGAACGGATCATTTGTTTTTGAGTTATGCTCCAAGCACTGAAGGTCCCTTCATGATAAGTGCGTACAAAGAGTCCTTGTGTGTCCCCATGTCTTTCTCACTGTGTTTTTTGGTTATCTGTCTTTCTGAATGGAGACTTCAGTTTCCTTTTTTAGTACCTCCAAGTATCTTCAAATACAAATTATTTAGTGTAGTCGACAACAGTATCTTAAGGCTCTAAAATGGAATAGGGGAAGGTGCTCAATGAAAAGCTGCGCCCCGATGATGTACAGACAGGCAGACGCACGTAGAAAATGGGATTTGTAGTCTGTGCAGTTGAGCTAAATTGAGCTAACTGTAGTCAGCTTTTCATTCATTCTCTTGCCGCTTTAATGGAATGACGAGACAATTTTCTGTAAGCCGATGTCATGCATATAACTGACTGTCTAAATCTAGTTTCAGTTCTTTATGTTTGGCAAAGTAAAACACTGATCGTAGCACAGTGGCATACATGTTGACCATGTGTCCTTGAAAAAAATTGGCCCCTGTTCATACCTATTTTTCTATGAAGCTTAACCCTCTTGAATTGCTTTGTATGCTTTATGAGACTTTATGTGTGCTTTTGGGCTATGTCTGTTTCCAAGAACTCAGGTCTTTGGTTATGGTAGAAGTGAGAATGTTATTTCTTCCACATGAGGGCAGTCATCATTTATGCAAATGACAGACGTTGCTGTTAGAGAGGCTGCTTTAGCGAGATGTATGTCTGTTTGCCATCTGCTCAGATGATTTACCTGAATAGACCTGTTTTCACAGCCAGCTTCAAAGGCTTAAACATGTGGACTCTGGTTACTGCCAGTTGTAGACACGTGTGTAATGTTCTCAAAGAGGTTAAAACAGAGTGTTACTCTGTTTATTTCTCAACTTGAGGTGTATCAGCAATATTTTATTGCGAGATCTGCTACTACACCTCTGTCACTGACAGTTTCCCACAGGTTGAGGATTTATTTGTGGTGGTTTTTGACCCCTGGGGAGGGAGGGTCATGCGCTGGTGGGAAGCTCTGACAGGTTTGACACCTGAGAGTCCGTGGCAAAATAGCATGGCATTTATAATGTCTAATCAGGAAAGGAATGTTTCCCTTTGTTTAAGTGAGCATGCAATATTTTGACGGACTTTTTAATTAATTTACAGTTTTATCTGCTCTTTGATCAGACTTGAAAATGAAACAAAATGATACATAAATCAGTATAAATATGTGCTGCAGTATTGACTACTGTTTTTATGATCAGGTCACAGGCGTGGTTGGCAGAGCTGAACTTCTTTCTTCAATATTCCTCCTGGCTGCTTTCTTGGCCTACACAAAATCAACAGGTGCAGACCACTCCATTGGTAAGTCAGTCAGTCTCTTGACTATTTATGTCTCAAGATGTACAGGGCTCATGTTATGTCAGCTTTTTTCCACGAGGCCTTCCATTAAAACATTATTGCAAACATTCAAATGGGAGGCAGCAAAACCAAAACCCAAAATTCCCACTTGTTACTGCAGGACACACGTGATTCAATGAACTGGACGGTTTTTGGCAACGTTTCAGACTTCCTTATTCAATTATAAGCAGAAAATAGAAAAAAGTCAATAATTTGTGTCAGTGACTATGTTTGTGTTTTGTGTTTGTGGGATAGGACCAAACACCTGATTCAGAGTCAACAGTCCGGGTTCAGAAGTTCAGATCCAGACATGTCTTTTGTTTGTTTTAAGTATTTCCTCCCGGGAATATCCTATTCCATTTAATAACAAACCTGTTTCTTGATGTCTAACTGCTTTTAAGAGTCAGCTGTCACTCTTTGTCATTGTCCAATCTGCACTGTAATTCATACACTTAACTGATAAAGCAGAGAATTGTGGAGTAGCTTAGAAAGTTTTAGTATCACGTCTCCACCTCTGTCCATTCTCACACGGTCTGTCTCTCATCCACATGGGCACGCTCTCTCTCATACTGGGGAGTAGTAGCAGTATGTTTAAACATAATTAGTAATAACACTCAGGAAATTAACACTCTACCAAAACTCCCTATTTTAGAGGATGTTCTACCACCAGAACCATTTTCTAATCACACACCGTGTAGCGTAACTGATACATAAGATAAGAAATAGATAAAAAAAAACATCCTCTCTCCCACCACAAATACTTCTGTCCTCCACATACACTGTATCCCAGTAAAAATGGAAAAACACTATAGTTTTAACACCAACATTTTTACCTCAACACTTAGTCCCACTTTAGAAAGTGAAGGACTATAATAATAATAACTTAAAATAACAGCAAACTTCTAATTCCTCAAGAAACACTGGGGTCGGGCTTGTTGTTATTAAGTATACGTGTTTGTGTGCATGACATGCATCTATGATGAAGGCCTTCAAACCTTTATTTGTAATGTTGGATTCACATGAAGTTATTCCTGTTCTGCATCAGTCCTTTGTTTGCCTTTTGAAAGTAGCAAATCACAAAAGCAGCAAACCGTGTCAGTATCTTGGTATGTTTTAATTGCTGCCCAACCATCACTGATTTTATTTTTAGACTGATGTCATTCTCCATCTTTTCACCTCAGTTCATATCAGATCTCTGCTGTCACTGTCCAATTAAGGCATAATAATGCCCCCCAAACAGATCTGAGTCGATTAACAAACATTTTGGATCAGGATGCTTTAAAATATGTTGTTAAAGAATTTGAGCTCCACATTTTACACCTGCCGTTGCTCTGTGGTACTTACTAGGTGATGCAGGGACAGTTACTAGATTAACTCAGACATACAGTATCTTTGTGCTGCCATTTCTGTTGCTGAAATATATGCTGTTACCAGTGTCTACTTGAAGCTGCACTTGGCCAGTAATATTGGTATTTCTGAACAGTATAATATCAGTAAGCTTCTAGTTTCAACCTGTAAACCTGCAAGGTACTTTCTGGTTATTCTTTGGCGTGGCTTGTATTTGTGCAGGTTGTTGTGTTGGACTTTCCTGCCAAGTAGCTGTTGACACTGTTTCGTCAGACACCTGGCAGCTCTTTTAAGCTGTGTCCCAATTCCGAAGCCGAATCTTCAAAAGACCTGAGGGTTCAACCCGCTTCTCCTCTAATGAGATGCTTTTGCCTCACCGAGACCAAAATGAATGGTCAATTCAGACAGTCTATCTAGAATTTGCCCATTTTTGTTTATAATGGACGAACCACTGTAAAAGGTTGTCTGTTATTTAAGTATATTCTGTCTTCCTTTCTTAGTTTGGCCTCCCATTGCTCTGACCGTTGTTCTAGTGGCGGCAGCAACACTGTGTAAAGAGCAGGGAATCACAGTCGTCGGCATCTGCTGTGTCCATGAAGTGTTTGTTGCACAAGGGGTAAGGCTCCGAAATGTGGTCTCTCTTTGCTCCTTTTGGTCAAGCATGCAACATCATCACTGCTATACAGTTTCCATTCAGCCTTCCTCCCTGTTGCTTCTCTCAGTTTACCTTGCCCATGCTATTGGACACACTGCGCCAAGTCCTGCAGGGTAAAGACGGTTTCCCCTACGCCGTCCTACAAACTCTGCTAAAGCTCATCGTCCTCGTCATCAGCACCCTGCTGCTCGTCATCGTCAGGGTCCAAGTCATCCAGTCCCAGCTTCCTGTCTTCACCAGGTAGGCAGCATTATCCCATCAGCTGCAACTAAATACTGCCGTAACCTTTCTCCCAGTTCCTCGACTACACAGGTTTTTATTAGCGTATCAGGATTTGATTTTACAAATCAAATGTAATAGTGTGCTTTCATATCCACTTTTCTTGCTTTGCACAGCTTCTTTGAGTTGGGCCAGCTTTTAAAAAGTCTAGCTCTACAGCTGCTGTGTCTTATCTGCACAAAAGGAAAAGACATTTGTAGATACTAAAGGATAATGGAATATAGTCAAAGTCATGATTCAAATGTAAATGGATTGCAGGATTATGTAAACACATTATACTAGCCTGGTCCTTATTTATTTCAGATTATGTAATATGTTTACGTAATGTCTTTTATTTATTTGATTTAAGTGGAAAAATCTTCCCTTGGCTTCTGACTTCCTGCAGCTGATGAATGTGAATACCAGGCTCGAGTCTGCAAATGAGTTATACATGCATACATTTGCATTGTACTCTTCAGTATGACTCCTTGATCTCAAATGTTGAAAGCAACCATTTATTTGAAGTTCAAAGGAGTTCAAACCTGAAAACAACTAAAAAGACTCCATGTAATCCTCTTACATGCAGAGAATTTTAAAAAGAAAAAAAACCTGAGGCAAATACTGTATGATTCTGTGTGATATGCATGCATTTATGTGATATTTATGATGATAGTCGTGCAGTGAGCTTGATATGACTGCAGAGGAACATGAGAGGTGCAAAGAGCCTGTGGAAAGGCGCAGGATCTCTTCTCACTCATGACACATACCTGCTGTACTTAGCATGGAGCTCAGTGCAACCCTTCTTCCGAAGCAAAGCACGCACCGTGCAGACCCTGTGTGTCACATGATCTGTGCTGTTTGTGCACACACACATGAATGCATAATTGTCAAAAACCGTATGCAATCATTTGCCATCTATTATTAGCTTTCACCTAAGGAACTTCCATTCCAGCTCTGTGTCGGGAAATGTAAAAAAATTGTATCTCTGGATAAACAACTAGAGATATATGCTCTCATTTCTATGGGGGTCCCTCACAACACAAACACAACACTGTAACCAGTCAAACCATGCCATGGTGGCAGTTGCCAAACACTGAGCCAGTTTTTACTCACTTAAACTAAAATGAATAAAGCAAAATGCAACAAACCCACAACCTGAACACTACACCAAAGGTCCAATGTTATCCAATATTTTTTTCAATTATGTGTTGAATCTAGACGTTTTTTTAAATCGACTGGATTAGGATAGCACACAGACTCGACCTAATGGCATTTGATCACAACGATAACATTTCAGACAGTTGGCTTAGATGTGCCAATCCTGCAGAAGTAATCTAGATGTCTCCGGATTGTCTGAGAGAATTTCTGCGTTTGAGACATAACATTACTGCATAATCAGCTTATCACTGGGTATGATCAGTTTTCCAAAGAAGTGGCCTCATTTGTTTGGAAACTAAAACAAGTTGAACTACCTGCTGGACCTGATCAGTGTAGATAGAAAGTTAAGGTGGAGGTGCATTCCCTGAACACCATTGAGAGAGACTGTGAGTTAAGGATGTAGAGGTGCTTCTGGCTACTGTATAGACAAAACATTTATCGTGTAGAGTGCTTTCTTTTTTTAAGATTTTCTAAGATCAAACTATTTCCATAGTAATTGGAAATAGCTTGATTAACTATGGTTTTATTCTAAATAATCTTTCAAAGGATGGTAATGTCAATCGATTGGTTAGTGGGTAGTTGGTTTACTACTACAATAAAATACAACAACTACTGGCCAGAAAGTTTTAGAATGCAAAGTCATTGTCAGTGGTCAAACAATTAGTGGTTCCTCATGACCAAATAATCTTTCATGTAGCACCAACATGAGACCAGACAACCCTTGGCCATTAACTGAGTCCATGTCAAAGGGTCGCAAAAAATTAGCAATTTAAAATTTGCCACGGACCATTTTGTTTAGTTCACGTCCATTCCAAATTTCATTTACACAAAAACTCAAATTTAACCGTGATTTCTATGTAATTTGGAAATTCTCTGAACTATCTTCTATCAAAATATAACTTCACATAAACTATCTCAACTGTTCGAAATATCTTCATGAAATGTACTTAGCACACTCACTAAGGAAATCATTTTTTATATCAGATGGTCCTGTGACCTTTCCTCTAGCATGATTAGAGAGAAAACCTGGACTGCGAGGCTGTAGGCTTTAAAAAAGGCAAAATGAGATTTGATTTCCCTACAGGTCATGCTGGCATGATGGTTGTGATGTTATGGAAAGTTCATCATGATGATGGAGAATGTGAGGGTACAGGATTATCTTGAAAAAATGTAAATCATAAAATGCTTTAACCTGAACGTGAACATCCATAAATGGAATATTCGCTATATATTCGTATATTCTTCCTCACCGTTGCCCTCCTGATTTCTGAGATATTGATCTGGACAGATGGCTATAGTATTTATAGACAGATGTAGATGTATATAGTGGCTGTTTTTTCATAGAACTGCAGATATACAGTACATGTAGTAGATAAGATCTGATACTGCTGCCTTTACAAAAACAACATGATTTGGTCTATGTGCTCATCGGATCTCAGCTATCTAACCTAGATGAGTACGAAAGATAGAGATACCATTATCTCTTTTTGAGATAAAGATACCATTATCACTGAATACATAAATTCTGAGGTACTGTATTTTATCTATTGTAGACCTGTGTGCTTGTCAAATCTCATGTTACTCTAACTCTGCAACACAGTCCACTACCCTGATACCATAGTCTATCGGTTCATTTGTTAGGTATTGCACTGATTTGTAAGGCAAAAAAATTTGACTTCTCGAAGCTGATATTTTTGACCATGCCACAGGCATAGTCATAGCCATTCTGAATGGCTACGAGGATCGCCTGCTCATGATTGCATTAAAGGCTTAGAAAGGTGAAAACATAAAAAAAAAAAAATGTTTTGTAGGGATGCGTCAATATATTCTGACTTCCTCTTTTGTGACACTGCGCAATTGGACTTCTTTAAACCTATACCCATGACTGACCAAGTCTAATCAATGTATTCCTTTACTTCTGCTCAGTTTATATGACTGCAGTTCACAGAGGTCCATTTTCAAATGTTTCCTTTCAGAGAGAAGTGTGTTTCCTTCCATATATTGTCATATGTTTAAGAGAACCTTTGGGTTGTAGTTAAGTTGGTCAGTTGAAGTATGTAGAAAAAAGGAGAGAGGCTGCATCATTGCTGCGCATGTTTGTACTCAACTGCTTCCATGCTTTTTTTCTACATGATTTAAATAAAAGAATAATCTGAAATTCAAAGCTGCATCCAAACATACAACAATATTCTGTCAAAAAGGTAATCACAATAAGGATTATGGTAATGCCAGTATACTATATTGCACATTTTTTTTACCCTCTCCCGTACCATGCTTTATTGCTCAGATTAACTTTTCTTCTCCACGTCCTCTCTTGTAGATTTGATAACCCGGCAGCAGTCAGCCCTACCCCCACTAGACAACTGACATTCAACTACCTTCTTCCTGTGAATGCATGGCTTCTGCTGAATCCCTCTGAGCTCTGCTGCGACTGGACTATGGGCACCATCCCTCTGGTGGAGTCACTCCTGGACCTTCGTAACATGGCCACCCTGTTGTTCTACACTCTTCTGGGCCTGCTAGCTTACCACAGCCTGCGCTACAGACACAGCTCTGCCAAGACTGTCATCATGGTGAGAGGAAGTTTGGTCAGATTGATATAATTGATGGTCACAATTTATATATTGGTAACAGGGTTCGGAGGTAAGACTGCTGCATTGGTGTGTGCTAAAGTTCTGATACCGAGTGAGTTCTTGTTGATGTCAAAGGAAAGTGGCAAGTCCTGTCATAGGATGTTATGGGAAGACAGCAATGAACAAAACAATGGAGTGACACATAGCCACACATGACGCATGTTGGATGAAGGAAGTACAACATAACTCTGGCTGCCTTTACACCCAACTCAAGATGGAACAGCAGTATTGCTACACAAAACTAGCCGTGTCAAGGCTGCAAAGCATAATCCATAAAAAAAAAGTGAGATTTTTATGACTTATATATGTCTAAACAAAAACTTACTTAAACATATTTTAATCAGTCTCTCTTTTGTCAAAGCCATTCGTACATACTTTTCCTTCTTGTGAATCAAACGAGGGGTTTGCAATCTTTTTCATTACCCTCTGGAACTTTCACATGTTTTTTCCCTCCATTACAACATGGTCATAATCATTTCAGACCACTCACATCAAGTTGAATAATTGCATTGGGTATAAATGGTTCTGAAATGAAAGAACCCCTTTGGTGTTGCTATATAAGGACACTTGGATCAGTTGGAGTGGTTTCCTGTATTTGCCAGCTTCATCCATTGTTTTATAGAAACTGCAGATTATGCTTCTTTATCCTACTGAATCGGATATTGGATCAGAGCAACTTAGCTAAGGCTAAAGCTGACCGAGGTCATAGAAGCTAATTTTATTATCGTAACATTGTTTAGGTTCCAACCATTGTTGTTTTTTATTGATAGCATATTCCTCGTGACATATGCCATGCTACATACAATTGTTGAATCATTGGGACAAAATCAGGATAGCAGAACTTTCTTACCAGCTTTATCATTAAAAAACAAAATAAGATATTATCAGCCAGCACAAATAAATAGAGATAAAACATAAGCTCTTACTTAAGCTTTAAAGGAATGAATGAGTGGTGATTGTTCATTGTAGCACACAGAAACAAATTAGCATCTGTTGTGCAACAGGCCCATGGCTTTCGTACTTGAAGGTCAATAAACTTCCTCAAAGCATTACTCTTAGCTTCAGTTTAGAAAAGGGGACCACGAATCAACACAAAATAAACGAATTATGACCTTTGTGTTATAACCAGTGTTTACTCTGGTTTGCTAAGAGCATTTTGGAATATGTTGCATAACAATATCAGACCATATCAGCCTACTTAGCTTCTTTGTAAGGCTGCCAGCTGTCTCACATGGAGTATGAGACGCATTAAAGGGTTTTAGAGAACAGTTGACCACTGAGGAGGCTCTAAAGTGGCTTTTCCTACCTCCGGTGGCTGCACGTTAGGGCTACAACTAACAAATTGGCAGGTCATCTGCTGATTGTTTCCTTGATTAATCATTTTATTGTTTAGTCTGCAAAATCTCAGACTGTAAACTGACTGAAATAGACTGAAAACATATCAATCTGTAAGTGTATTGCTTTTTTATTCACGCTTTTTTTCAATCAAAATAACATTTACTGTCACAGAAAACTAAGAAAACCAACAAATGGTCACACTGAAAAAGCTGTAAACTGTGAATTCTTGACATTTATTTTCTAAAAAATATTCTCTAGATGAAAAACTTTATTTTGCAATTGTTGACAGTTAACTTCCTGTCGATTGACTAGTCCATACTGCTTGTGAAAAACACGTCATCTTGGCTTATATTCTGCTGTATTTTGTCAGACATTGTTCTAAGGCATGAGTAGGAAGTACTCAATCATTTCTATAGAACTCTTCATCTTTATACTTAAGTCAGTCCAGAAGAACATATTTTTTTTATGGGAAATAAAAATAATAATAAAAACTTCACTTAAGTAATTTGTTACCAATTTCACTGCATAGTTTATGAATACGTTTGTTCAGCTCACGCTTTGTCGGCCTAAAGTCTCTACGCTACATCTTAACTACACTCAGGATTTTTAAACCTCATTGATTGATAATTGATGCTGAAGGATTGATTCTCTATCAGGGTATTTGACATGACATTTAAAGGGACTTAAACCTACTACAAGGAGTTTTTGGTTTTTGAAACAATTAATTACTGATGCCTCTACATGATCTACATGATCTACATAATCACTGTAATTTCAAAGAAGTTATGCTCTTCGGTGGGTTTTATTTAAGTTGTACTGAGATGATTCTTGAATCTTGTAACCTGTGCTCTTAAGAGCAGCAGTCTAAGGACAGTCTAGGGGGATGGCAGGAGTTAAAACTGAGCGAATATATATTTTAGAAGTATATAATCTAAGTAATGAGAAAACAGGTCACTGAAGCTTAATATAAAAACAAACAAACCCTCAGGCTCCAGCCTATGCAGGGGGATCTTTGCATCAGTTCATTTCACACGTGCTCCTTCTCATAAGATTTTAGCGCTGAGACAACATCCGCTGATTTTGCGTGTACGCTCTAACATTTATTGGAATAAAACTTATGACAAAGAACAATGTATTTAAGGTGTTTTTATAAGAAAAATGAGCTCAATTCATTTTCCGTTGATTGACTAATCGTTTTATTCTCAGTGTAGTCATTTCATTATTGTCTGCATGTTTGTTTCACAGGTTTTAAGTATGAACTCTGAACTTTACTATGTAGTTAAAAGTGCGTTAAAATATAATGTCTCATATGGGCCAAAGTAATTTTTTTAATCTTCCTCCTTCAGGCCCTGTCTTTGATTGTCCTGCCTTTTATTCCTGCGTCCAACCTCTTCTTCCCTGTGGGTTTCGTTGTGGCAGAGAGGGTACTTTACGTACCAAGCATGGGCTTTTGTGTTCTCATTGCACATGGATTCAAGATTGTCTCACATAAAGGGTGAGTGGTTCTCCAAAATGATGTCACTGCCTCGAATGTAATGAACCTATTACTTGTCTATTATCCAAGGCCAAACAAAGTCAGACCCCTTTGCCTCAGGGAATCGGGAATAACTGAACTGCACAATTTCTTTTTTTTTTTTTTTTCACTAGCGGCAACTGTACAAGAGTTACACCAATTCTGCCCTTTATTTTGCAAAATGACTCTTTTTACTGAAATTTTAAATGTGAGGAAGTATTTAGTTTACTGTATTACCAAATCAATATAATTTGAAACACTTTCTGTCTTTTGTAGACACTTGAAAAAGATTTCCTGGTTGATAATCGGGGTGCTTTTAACTACGCATGCAGTGAAAACTTTCAAAAGGAATTGGGACTGGGAGTCAGAATACACTCTGTTCACCTCTGCCCTGAAGGTAAGCCGTAGAGACCATTAACTAGCGTTGCCAAAGTATTTTTGCCCATCTTGCCAGTGTATCCTGGCTGTTTTTCCAATGTCAGAAGAGTCTTTGTGATAACAGGCTTCAAAAAACAGATGACTGTCAACATTGCTTGATGATAATGATAGATCAGTCTATTACAAAATTCTTATTGTCATGTTTCCTGATAATTTGTCTCTCTCACTTCAGGTCAACAAGAATAATGCCAAGTTGTGGAACAATGTTGGCCACGCTCTAGAGAACCAAAACAATTATGCAAAGGCACTGCAGTACTTCCTCCAGGCCACTCGTGTCCAGCCAGGTAAGAACCATAACTCACACATTCATAAATTCAGTATTTTGACATCCGTGAATGACATGATGATATTGCACATAAAATACACTTCAAGGCAGGGCATGTCAAATTATTTTGTAAAGATGATTTCTCATTTTTACATGGTTGGCAGTTTATCACCTGTCACACTCTGTGACAGCCGCTCAACCAGTTCTTGATATACAGCAGCAGTCAAAAGTTTGGACACACCTTCTCATTCAATGATTTTATTTTATTTTTATTCATTTCTACATTGTAAATTAACACTGAAGACATCCAAACTATGAAATAACACATATGAAATTATGTGGAAAATGTGTCAAAATCTGTGGTCCGACATCTTCATTGGGTTTAGGTCAGGTGATTGTGGAGGCCAGGTGATGCATCACTCCGCTTCTTGGTGAAATAACCCTTATATAGCCTGGAGGTTTGTTTTGGCTCACTGTCATGTTGAAAAACATGAACAATGGTCCCACTGTGGGGGCTGGTAACTGTAATGAACTTCTCTGTATCCGAGGTAACTCTTGGTCTTTCTTTCCTTGGATAGAGCCAGTTTCATCATAGTGTTTGATGGTTCTGCGACTGCACATGATGATACATTTAGTTCTTGATGTTTTCTGGATTGTCTCAACTTTGTGTCTTAAAGTAATGACAGTTCTCTTTACTTAGTTGAGTCGTTCTTGCAATAATATGGATTTCTAGACACACCTGTTAATTGAAAACCATTCCAGGTCACTACTTACTGAGAGAGTATCAAGAGTGTGCAAAGTTTTTATCACAGCAAAAGGTGGCTAGTTTGGAGAATCTAAAATCTAAGACATTTTTTTTCTTTTTTTTACACTTTTTTTGTTTACCACATAATCCCCTATGTTTTATTTTAAAGTTTTGATGTCTTCAGTGTAGAAAATAATATAAAAAGAAAGAAGAATCATTGAATGAGAAGGTGTCCCCAAACTTCTGACTGGTACTGTACATGCAGACCAGGTGATACAACCCTGCTATAAAATCCTTATTGGGTTTCACTTAATGTTTAATTTTGTTGTTGATGCTGTTGTTAAGCAAGTACCACTTTTTTTTTTTTTTTTACAACTTTTAAGTGCTTCCCAGTCATATCTGTCAGGATCTGCTTGTTTGCCAGTGCCACCTTTCCTGCGTTTGTGCTATGCTATCTACTACTGTAGAGTCCACTTAGAAGTGCAATTACTGTGCTGAGATGACTCATATGTCTCTGTAAGTTCTCACGGCAACTTGAGGAAGCATACAGAGCGAAAAGACGCCAACTTGTCACTGCCTGCTTTGTTTGTAGCATCAGTTAGATAAAGTAATGCAGTGAGGGAAATTCTAGTTGCATAATAACAACTGTGCAATGTTCTGTCACTTAAAAATGTGTTAAACGTGAAACAGTTTCACGGTGGTTGTTATTATTATTGTTCAAAGGATTAGTAATAGTTCCCATTTGCATGTTTTCCTACAAGCCACAATTCAACTAAAAGAAAATGGACAGGAAAAGTGCCAAAAATAAGATGCATAGACTGTACAAAGATGTGCAACCAAACATGTAAAAGAGACTCCGAATGAGTTGACTGTGCACGGATGTCAGAGGTGATGAAAGGGGTGACTGAAAGAAATATTCTCTACACAGTGTTAACGGCCAGCTTATTACTTGATGAATTCATCAGTTATACTCCAGGAAACCCATAACTGCTCGCACCTGACGAACCTATATGAAATTTATATTTCATTTTAATGCATAAAATGTGAAGCTAACATCTCTCTGTGCACATCACTGCCTGTTACAGTTTAAGGTGGTGCACAGGGCCCATGTGTCCAAAGTCAAATTATCTTACATCTTCCCAGATGTCAATCTCTTGTGTGACAGATGTCAGAGAGGTGAGGTTTGATTCACATGTTTTGGACATACTGGAAAACACTGGAGAGAGACGTCTTCCAAAACTTGTCCTGCATTTTTAATTTTGAACTAGAGCCCGACCCATTAGTCGCCGTTTTTGGCACCATTGGAGATGATGACATGCGGCTAACTCCAAACAAAGGCCACACACTGTCCTTCGCCTCTCTCTTGCCTAGGCGTGCAATACTACTAAGATGGAGGGACACTGCCCCACCCACCCATGCTCAGTGGTTAAGAGATGCTAAGTCCTGTCTAGACCTTGAAAAGATCCACTACGCAGTTTGTAACTCAAGAAGTTTGGCGACCTTTCCTGAATCACTTTGAGAATCTGCCCTCAGAGTGAAGAATCTGTTCCTCTCTCCTCTGTTTTGTGCTTTGTTTGTCTTTGTTTGTCTTATACAGTTATATATTTATAGACGGGATGGGAGAGATGTACCTTGTAAAATTGTTGAAAAATGTTTCACACCCACAAAAATGTACACTTCATGAACATTTGTATATATGTGATAAAAATTCAATAAATATATCCGAGAGAAAATATACAGTTAGAGTGCGTCAGGCCAAGCCTCCCCCAACACTTCTGTTTTGCTTCACAGCTTAGTTTTCAGGAAGTCTGTTGTCAGTGAAGACATAAACACTTTTACGGGCTCACCACCCAAGAGTGTTTCCCCAAGATTAACCATGTAAACACATTAACCAGATGGGGATTTCCTGCTATGCTAATCATCAGCCATCAGTTCTGCTGGTCCTGAATTTTAATGCTTCACTTTTTTTTTTTTACTTGTTCCCAGAAAGATTTTTCTTCCAGGCTCCTCAAAACAAAGTTGCATTTTTAACTTAAATACACCATTATGATTTTTATTTCTCATTATTTTTGCTTATTTGTGGGATGTTAAAACAAAGCAAAGTTGGAGAAACTTAGATAGAGATAAATTAAAAAGATGCAGAGTGAGAAGTGCAGAGTTTTCTGTTGCCTTTCTTACACTCCATATGATGTTTCTGCAGATGACATCGGCGCACACATGAACGTTGGAAGAACGTACAAGAACTTGAATAAGTCCAAAGAGGCAGAAGATGCCTACCTGGTTGCCAAATCCCTGATGCCACAGGTATCTCACCGTGTCACATACAGTCCATGTGTTTGTGTGTGTGTGTGTGTGTGTCTGTGGGGTAGAAAAGATCAGTGTGTGATTATATCTGTATGATTAGTACAACCATGCAGACTCATTTTGATGTACACCCACCATTTGAGTGTTTGGCCCAACCACCTTAAAATGCCTGGATATCACTTTGCTGTCTGATTTCAATTTAGTTTGCTGTAATAAAAATGACATTTTTAGGCTTTTTTGCTCAAATATGCAGCAGATGTCTACGGAAATAATAACTGTAGTATTCCTGCATTATGAGGGGCTTCAGCAGCACCCCAGAAAACCAAGACTTTATCAAAAATTTTGATTAAAAGTTGAGAAAAGAAAAAAAGTGTGATGCAGAGAGACAGCATCTGTTTCTTCCCTCGCTTATTATGACAAATCATAAATTCAAAAAGTAATTTGTGCTCGGCCGTGTGAGTGCTCTGATTAAATTCTTTGACTCTGAGTTTTTAACCTCAGGTTTTTTTGTCCACATAGCATTTTTCTCTCGCCACACAAGCGCTTCCACCCACCACCCACATGAACAAATTGTTTTCTCAGATTTTTGACATTTCTCTCCACCTCTACCACTCTGTGTAGGCTACATTACATTATGTATGCAGTCAGGTTAACTGTTCTCTTACATACCATCGTCTTCTTTTTTAGTCTGTAAGCTAAGACGGAGTCAGCGCCTCAAAAAAACTAATTTAATGAGTCTGTTTTCAATACTGTGATTAGGCAGATTGTCAACAAACATGTTTTTTAAGTCACTGTATTTCTCGAACGTTTCCAAAGCACTGACACCAATGACTTCTCTGTCAACCACTCATCAGGTCATTCCCGGAAAGAAGTACGCGACACGTGTGGCCCCTAACCATCTGAACGTTTACATAAACCTGGCCAATCTGATCCGGGCCAACGAATCAAGGCTGGAGGAGGCCGATCAGCTCTACCGACAAGCAATCAGCATGAGACCAGACTTCAAACAAGCCTATATCAGCAGGCAAGATTTTTCACTTTATACCCATCAGATTTCAGCCTTTGAGCACGACTCATTAACTTCCATTATTTCCACACGTAGCGCACACAAGAATACGATAACTTCAGATAAGTCTGTACCACAATATTTTCTGGGGGATTTTTTATATTAGATTTTTTTTTATTCTTTTAAATGGCCTTTTTTTCTAAAATGGATTGTCTCTCATGTCATGTTTCTTTAAATCCATGAATGAATACGATTTAAACATTATTTGAGTTGACAGTTCACAACTGTCATTTACATTTTCCTTAACCACCGCCATATCTTTTTTGGGAATATACCATAGGTCAAATGTATTGCATGCATTTCAGCTCACCTGCAAAAACCAGGGTACAGAAGTAGAACCACATTCAAAAAAATCAATATTGTGAAATCTATAATATGTAAAGTCACCTTAGGAGTCGCACATTAATACAGTAAGAAATGTTTTACTGCCCTAATGATGACAGACAGCACTGTAGATCTGAATTTTCTTCTCCCACACACAGGATCTCCATTTTCACTAACATGAACTAAATATTGCCCTTCTGTCTGTTTGATTTGTACTGACATTGAGTAATTGTCAGGTTAGGTTCTTTATATCATATACATACTTTGTATTACCAGTAGTTCTTGAGCTGTTTGATATTTTATCCCTGTTCTGCTTGACAACGTTGTAACATTAAACTTGGTTAGACGAACTTCAGGATTGAAGGGTTTAATGTAACTATTGTAGTTTAGCAACTCCTTTATTTGGTATTTTGTGTTGTTACTACTTAATGTCAGTCACAGCCCAGTTTGTTTTTTATTTATAATATGTGCACAACACAATTATAGGCTTTTTCTTTACTGTTTTTATAGCAAATGGTCCTTCAGGGAAAAATTCTAACAATAAGCAAAAGTACTCTGACATAAGTCCACCTGCAGCTGGCCAGCAATGACGTGATTTATTTCCATCCATATAAATCCACATTCTCCATTAAGTGACAGCTTTACAGTTTCAAGAAAAAGAGTGCCAAAACACCAAGTGATTAGTCCAAAACCCAGGAAACCGTACACACATTGTTAAATTCCACGTACAACACATAATGATCACATTGATTTATATGATTTCTATTTATGTGCTTTTGAATTTCTTGACTTGGTCCAGAGGGGAGCTCCTGCTGAAGATGAACAAGCTCACAGAAGCCCGGGACGCTTACCTCCGAGCCTTGGAGCTTGACCGCACCAACGCTGACCTGTGGTACAACCTGGCCATTGTCAACATCGAAATGAAGGACCCATCAGAGGCCCTGAAAAACTTCAACCACGCTCTGGAGCTCAACCCTCGCCACAAGCTTGCGCTCTTCAACTCAGCACTGCTCATGCAGGAGTCCGGTGAGTGAAGTCTGCAGGTCTGCAATGAGGAAGTCAATAGTTGAAACATAATCCAGGTCTCCAAATGGAGTAAACGGAAGACTCCATTTGCAAATGGAAAGCATTACTTGGCTTTTACTTAAGGCTTTTTTTTTCATGCGAACTGCTATGAACAAAAGGAAATAACCTGGTATTACCTTTAGGGCGTAGCCGCGGTCTTAAGATTGGCCCTTATGTTGCAATGAACCCTACATGACCGGCCAAGTTTCTGTCAGGTCGTGCTTAATGCAATAATAACATTTATTAAGCAGTTATATTTACAGCAGGTTTGACTGGAGGTTTAGGCCTGTTTATGTTAGCTTTTCCACCCATGTTTCTTTACTTTTGTCCACATGTCTATTTTAATATCACGTAGCGTTGTTCAAACAAAATTAAGGAGACCGAGAAAGAGGTGCGTCATTAAGGTAACATTTTTTTTTTTTTCAAGCACGCTCACCTCCGTATGACTCTGTGACCATTCAGCCTTTTGATACGTATATGATATATGAATCAACAGTTGATTTCTTCCACTATTCCACAACATGCTCTCTGTTTGCTCATAAGGTCTGCTTCATCCATTCTGCATATAGACGTAATTAAGTTTTTAAAACGGATGTGTCACATTGTTTTAATGATTCTCTTCAGTCTTCCGAACACACAGCATGTTTCCTTCTTTTTCCGTGAGTCCTGAGGTGATGATTTTCCCTCTGTTGGAGCGTGTAACCTTAACATGTAAGCACTGTCCTCAGTGTGAGGTTGTATGGACATAACACATAGCATTGTATGTGTATATGTGCATAACCAACAAGTAAACTATCTCATGTGATATGGTTGTTTTTACATTTTCACTCTGCTCTCCAGTAGCTCTCTGTCTATAATCCATTGTTTATACTGATGACAAATCAGATGACCGGTCGCTTGACAGTATACTGCAGCAGTGCACGCTGCATAACAGTCAACACAAGCTTCCTCAGAAATGATTTGCATACAGTCTGTATTTTCTGGGATTCTTCTCTTCTCGTTCCTCACATTCTGACTTTCGCTACTGTAGGAGTTTTCACAATCGCACCAGTCGTCTCTAGCTGTTACAGAAATGACCCACATTTGTATTTTAAATTTCAACTGAAGACAGGATTCGATATGTTTCAAAAAACAGAAACTCTCCAGAACGGTTTTTGAATTTCAAGGAACTTACCACCTACCAGGAAGTGCGACTATGTGTGCTTGTGTGAATGTCTTTTGTATTTATACATTCTTATACAGACTACCAGCTTTTTGTCTTTTAGAGTATTAGTCATGGATTGTAAATAATAAATGAAACCTCATATCGTGTCTGTTTTCTGTGTCAGGCGAGCCAAAGTTCTGGCCAGAGGCCAACCGTCGATTCCTGAACTACGTGGAGGAGGAGCCAGAAGATGCTAACGGCTACTTCAACCTGGGCATGCTGGCCATGGATGCCAACGAAAATGCGGCAGCTGAGCGGTGGATGCGTAAAGCCATTGGTTTGCAGGCAGGCTTCCGCAGTGCCCTGTTTAACCTGGCACTGCTTTACTCTCAGTCCAAACGCGAGATTGACGCACTGCCTGTGTTAGACGAGCTGCTGCACCACCACCCAGAGCACATCAAGGGCCTGATCCTGAAGGGCGACATCCTCATGAACCACAAGAAGGACACACGCGGTGCCAAAGCGTGCTTCGAGCGCATCTTGCACATGGACCCCACCAATGTGCAAGGCAAGCACAACCTATGCGTGGTATACTTCGAGGAGCGTGACTTGCCGCGGGCCGAGCGCTGCCTGGAGGAAACGCTGGCCCTGGCACCAAATGAGGAGTACGTGCGTCGTCACCTGAGCATCGTGCGAGGTAAAATGGCAGCCATGAGCGTGGCAGGGCAACCGCTCACTTCAGCAGGGGGAGCCACTGCGGCTGCTAAGGAGGAAAAGCCGAAGAGAGTTAAGGTGGAGGTTGCCGAGGGCGAGGAGGAAGGGAGGGGTGCTGATGCTGTTGGAAAGGGGGCTGGGGATGAGAAGAATGTGCGGAAATCCTCTGCAGAAAGCCTTGGCGGTGCAGGCGTGGACCAATCAGAGTCTTTGGACAGCAGCCAGTCTAACAAGCGGACTAAGGGTAAGTCCACTAAAGAGATTAAAGATATAGAGGAAAAAAGGGCAGCTGCCTTAAAGAGACTAGAGGAGATTGAGCGCATATTAAGCGGCGATTGACATTGTTGTAATTTATAGCTGGACTACTTTTATAGAGCTCTTTAATGCTCCACGATAAGACTGCATTTCCCCCCCCCCCCTTAGACGTGTATACTTAATCAACTGTCATTTTACCCCTTTGATTTATTCACGTGTTTTGCAGGCCGCTCTGCTGTTTCTGACACTAGTCATGTAAAGAAGGGAAATGTTGATGGCTCTCATGTAACAATAAGCACAAAGCCAATTTGAGGAAAACTCTATTTAAAGCTTATACGGCGGATGTAGATGCCAATGTGTGTGCTTCATCTGAATGTGACTTCACATATCGTAGATCTACAGTAGTTATAAATATTGTTTTGTTTCATTTTCATTGTTTATCACTGGATTTTTTTTTCTTTTTTTTTTTTTGCCACTAAGATGTGACTCACTCGTGTGTTATTGTTTTTAAAAACAGAATGATTGTATCATGGACAATTAAAGGAAATGACGCGTTCCCCAGAATTTCCTCATGGCAGGATGATATCTGCAGTTTGCACCTCAAAATAACCCAGAGAGCAGAATAACCCTCCACTCTACATCGACACCATCGCGGCAACCATCTTCTAATCTTTATTGATCTCACTCAGCACTTCCTGCCACTACATCATCGGCCTCGGCGCTCACAGCTGCCTTCACCTCAAAATTTCATTGTGATCCCATCTAGAGACTATTATCTCATTCCCTTTGTCACATTACCCTCAAGCATCTCCACGCCTGTCTCCCTCAGACACTACATTAGAGGCGAAATGTTTTCGCCGCCTTTTCTTGGTAAACGTACCATGTACACATGGCTTTGACCCTGGCAACATCCGTTTTATGTGGCGGTCAGCAATGACGCACACTCATCGTCAGCGTCAGGCTTTCATCATGTGTTCTTCATTTTTCAAAGTTCCTTCCACTTCACAGGGGGAATTTTCACAGCACATTACCAGAAAAACAGACTTCCTTCATCTTGCTCCACAGTGATTATGTTGTTTTAGCTTACTGGCACTAAAATATAATTGGGATGTTCCACATTTTCAAGTTTTTTGTAGCAGCCCTTTGTATTCACTTTCTCTGACTATTTCAGCTGTTATCGCTGAATCGATAAATAGTCTCTCTCTCTCTCTCTCTCTCTCTCTCTCTCTCTCTCTCTGTCTCTCTCTCTCTCTGTCTCTCTCTCTCGCATATCTCTCTCTCCTAGCAGCGCCTTAAAGCGCTGTGGGCGAGTTCGCAAATTAAAACTTGAAAAGAATTCAGGAAAGCACAAAATCTCTCCTGCTCCTGTTTCCTCAGGCGTTTTCTCCTCCAATCACTACACTACTTTACATAAACCCCAGCGCCTGATTGGCTGCTTTCCAGAAGGTCTGATGATTTAAACAATCCTCTGCTCTGATTGAGAGAACTTGAAGAAACAAGAGGCCAATATCTGCTCATCACAAAACACTTTTGTCACTGCACAAATGGTTAATGGCTTCAGATGGGGGGGGTGGGGGAGTCCTGACAGTCAGGAACTGAACACGAGCAGACCTGTGATTGTAGCTGTGGGGCAGGTCAGCAGTGTTCAATTCATCACGCTCGTTACAAAGCAAATGAAATATATCTGTTAGAAATATTCTTCCTTTCACGAGCCGATGTCTTCAGAGCTCCCATGATGTTCCTGTTTTGCGCTTCACTGTGCAATAATTTGTTTCAACGCGACGACTCTGCTCAGTGCAATTGTTGATAGTGGAGGGAGACTGATTACTGTAAGTTGGGAGCACTGGGGTGGTACTAAGGACCCTTGCTATGCATTGACCTTGTTTATCCCTGAAATCCTATGTACATAATATTTACAGTGTACGTGTATCCAGTGTTATTTATTTTTCTATGCACTGCAAATGCTGTAGATGTTTTAGTTTACCACTGACAGTATGCTTTAAATTCATGGTGCATTATTTTGTTTTATTTTATCTTCAGTTGATGTACTGTCACTTATAAAACGTGTCAACGGAGCCTGTGTCAGTGTTAAACACATGTATGAAATATCAAATGTCTGCCCCCAAAACATAGGTACAGCTTTGACTGAGGAAGCATTTTTTTTGTACGATTCTTTTTTATGCAATAACCCTTGGTGGTTGGGGTCCAGGTTATTAAATAAAGTGAGATTATGAAAACTCATCACTTTTGTTCGACTGTGTCTGTTCGCAGTAAGACTGATGCCTGCAGTGTTGCTGTTGGTCTGCTGCAGGAGTATACATGCTGGTGATGTGCATCAGATACTGTAGTGCAGTGGGGGTTTTTATAACGGGGGTCTGCGGTACTCTTCCAAGGGGTCCATAAAATGTTTGCATATAGCTTTATAGTATAATTTTAGAATCTGAAAGAGCTCATAGCTTATGAATCTAACAAATATATCAGTATCAATCCATCTTTATTTATAAAGCTTCTTTCAAACAAAAACAACTCAGTGATTTATAATCGAGCATAGAAGGACATAAAAACGTCATTTTTATTGCTATAATAGTTCCTATATTGTATATATGATTATTGTACTGTAGTGACTATTATAGTGTGTATTATACTCATTATTTTTGATCATACTATTATAACAGTGTTGTTAAATCACATCACAAGCAATGCTTTTTAAACCACATCCCTACCGTCCAAATACACACAGCACACTCACAATCTAATCTTATTTCTACCCCCAGACTCTTAACATTTTTGCTGTATGTTGTCTTATGTCTTTTATTTGTATCACGTTATATACCAATGAAATAAAATGTAAAGGATTTTTGATGCACACTAAAACAATAAATAAATGAGTCATTAAAATCCTAAAAGATAAATATTACAGATAACACAAGCGGTGATAAAATACTGCACTGTAAACTGTTAATAAAATAAAATAAAATAAAGAATGATCAATAGTAAAGAGCTGATGAAACAGGATATATAAAATAAATAGCTTCATCAATAAAGAATTAAATTGATAATAGTTAAACAAAAAGCTCTGAATCTATGTTCAGATCCTCTAGAACACTGGTTCTCAAACTGTGGTACGAGTACCACTGTTGGTACTTGGAGGAATCTCTGAAATTCTTTTTTTAAATGAAATAAAATCATTTCAAACATATCAAACCATCGACAACATTCAGAATGAAATAAAACAAAGGGAACGCTCAAATGTAATTTAAAATATTTTTTTTTCATTTCCTGAAATATCTTGTTTCAACATCAGCCTGATACGTACAGTATATGCACACACATCCATGATTAGTTCAAATGTCATGACATTGTAAGCGGAGGTGAAATGAATGGTACAAAAACTCTCAACAGTCAACAGTCAAAAATAAATCCTCTTTTTAGCCATACACCTGCCTCCTGTGTGAACTGTGACTGTGTAGCTGATCGGAGTCGACCTACGCTGCTGGATTTTAATGTCTGTCACAATGGTGGTACTTGGAGAGACGGATATTTTCTGAGGTGATACGTGATATAAAAAATTTGCTTTGGAGCTTAATGGCTGAGAACAGCATCACCAAATGTTTGTGTTCTGCTTTGAGGAACAGCTAAAAGAGATCCGGAGGACATTAAAGAGGCCTTCATGGTTCATAAACCACAAGCTTTTCTGAGAGGTAGTCTGGGGCAAATCCATGTAATTCCTTATAAATTATTAATGTGATTTTAAAGTCAACATGAAAATGCAAACACAAGTGTAAAGACTTTAGAGTAAGTGTAATGCATGCTTTCAAGAACCTCTGCTGTGCATTTCAAACCAGAAGCACATTGTGCTGCCCTCACAGGATGTCAAGCCCGGAGCCAATCCAATTTGAAATCCCAAATTGAGTTCCAAATTGAAATCCAATGTTCCAAAAGTATGCTGCTATTAGTCTCTCTGACCAATTAAATTTTCAATCTAATGTCATTTGCAAATACACTGCGTGTAAGGCAACGATCTGTCCTGTGACATGATTTGACATCCTGCACTTCTGCGGTGTCTGTGAGGAAATGTACAAAAAAATTAAAAGGGTTTTGTTCGGAGCAGTGTGTTCACTACGATGTGCTGCAGAAGTATTGCTCTGTGATCGGGAAATTAATTCTGTGCACCTAAATTACAGAAAGACCATACCTATCTAGCTATGTGAGAGATTTGATCTGCCCAGATTTTGAGCCTCTGAGATTTCTGCTTCCACTCCAACACATCAAAAGATGAACAGAATTTAGTTTGTGGTGCTCGCAACTAGGATGGGCATTTTAGGTTATTTACATATTCAAGCACTCCCCCCAAAAGTCTAATGTAAGAATATAGTCTGCCACAGTTACCCTGCCTTTCTGCACTGCACAGATTGTTTAGATGTTGCTGGCTGGTAAAAACGCTGTGGCTGGTTTACTTTTTCCATCTGCAGCCATCTTGACCTGTAAAGCTTAACAGTTAGTATCTATTACTATGTTATGCTTTCAAATTTATGTAAATTGGCCAACAACAATTGCGACAATTGCAATCTGAGTACAAAGATCAAGACTAAAGAAAAATCTGAAGACTCTATACATTGAAGAAATATTGGTGTACTTGCGGACTCACCTTTAAAAATGTAACAGCAACATGTGTTTCCATCTCCATCACTCATAATGAAAGGGTCTAAACTTTCAGTAGAAGGTGATTGTTTAAGCTGTTTACAGTAAGGTGTGTGGATTATTATTAGTATAAAAGGGACACTATGGAAGTCTGAAAAGACTTATTTTTGTTATGTCATTTTTGAACCCTCCATTTTTTTGGGATCTCGGAGATGTGTGTCTCAAAATGTGGACAGATGAAGCCAAAAATAATCTGCAATATAATATAATATAATAAATAATCTACAGTTTTAAGTGTCTATTTTAGGTAGACAAATTAACAGGTATCTACTGTATACAATAGATACCTGTTAATTAATAATTCAACTGTTTGACAAGGCAACCTCTTGTGTTGAGACAAAGATTAAAGATGGAGCAGCCAACATGAATGCAGTGTCAACGTCATTAAATTGCTGCTAATTACACTTGAACAGTGTGGGAGTGAAGCATCGCAGGAAATCAAAGGGAGAGCTCAACGCTACGAGCCGAGCCAGCATCCTGTCTGCCAGACAGGAGCTGAGTGAAACTGTCAAGCTGTCATTATGTGGCTTCCATGCAGTGTCGCACACTGTTGGCCAGAACATTTTGTTTAAGGGCTTTCGCTGTTACACATACCTACTCTGTGGGTTGCCATCGGAGGATTCCTGGGCAGGTACATGCAGCCCTTGCATTCAACTTCAGCCACGTGAAATTCTAGGCAGGTTGTGTTCCAGTGAAAGTCTTTATTTACTCGCACTTTCCGAGAATTACTCAGCACATAAATAATTAGAGGCTTGGGAACCTCGTACAATCATTAGACGCTTGAAGAGGAGTTATGTTTGGTTGCTAACCCAAATATTAATGACAGCATGCAGACATATTTTGCTGACTAATCATTTAGTTTATACAATGTGAGAAAATAGTTAAAAATACCGTTTGCACGTGTTCTTAAAGTATAACGGCTGGCATTCTTTTGTTTCTTTATTATAAACATGTAAAATAATGATATACATAATCTGAAATGTAATTTTTGTTTCTTAAAGGTTTCATATGTAGAAAGTAAGATTTACATTGAGATTGATTATTAAGCAGGTCTAGCTGCTATAAACACATTAAAAGCATCAAAAAAGCTCCATCTACAGTCAGTATTCAGAGGCTGTGACTTTAAACAAGTTATCAAGATTTCTATAAGGTTGTAATGTCACAATTGGACAGTGACCCCAGCGCAACCTGTCCAATCTTTATTTTAAATTGGTAACTTTTTTTTTTTTTTTTTACAGCACAACACTAGGCAGCCATTCCTTTACTGAGCTAGCAAGCAACAAAAATGTTGTGGAAATTCTGCACAATCATTCTTCTCCGGGTGCTCTGTCTCAACTCTCTGTGTCTGAATGTTTCCGGATAGACAGATAAGTTTACTTGTTGTTAAAACTAACTGTAGCTTTATTTATTCATATTATATATTATATAAATTTTGGGCGGTCCTTAAAGGGTGACTCGATGACACGCTGAGGCCACCCTGAGCATACCCCTGCACCCCTAGCAGAGAGATAGAGATGAATTCACCTCGCTCAGAGTGTTTCAAAGTTAGTCATGTCATTTCTTCTTTGGTCTGACAAACTCAGAACACATATTTATTCTTACTTTACACAGACTTTAAGTTGAGCCACTGAAGTTCTACAAAGACAGAATATCAATTTCTAATTACTTAATTTTGGCCAAAAATAAACTGAATCATTTTGTTTGTTTAACAATTGACAAAGGCTTTCCGAAGCTTATTTGGCTCTTTCAACCTGATAAACCATACACGCACACACGCATATGCAGTATCTGTGTAGAGTGCACAAGACATGGCTGTATATACAGACGGTGAATGAATGATTGACTTCTGATGGTTCACCGTTTCCTTGTATCTCCATCTTAATTTTAGGAATGTAAACATGCAGTATGTGGCTCTGTTGAGACACACACTGCTGAAGGGGCTCTGTCCATCACTTAACAAGAGCTTAAAGAATTTGGATTGCTAATGACTCAGTCTCAGACATCTGAAGCTTAAACATCCTCCGACTTTCTGAACACCCTTCATGAAGAACGCAACTGAGATAAATCAGCAGTTGCGCCTTCAGGCATGAACATGTGAGCATATGAAATGGAATGGTTTATGAGAAAGTTTGAGAAATGAGAAATGTGTGAAATATACAGTATCTATTAACTCGGGGGCAAATATTTGTTTAGATGTTATCTATAGTATGCATGTGGTTGTAGGGCTTTAGAGTACACGCCAGTGTAATGATGAGCCTCGAGCTATCCTCTACACACTAACAACTGCCGGGATCTTTTTAAAGTCACTTTCTCTGCCTTGCCTCAATATAGAAAACTGAAAGTGGGGGAAAGGAACCTCTTCTCACACCATGTTTGAGTAGGAAACAGGTACATTTATATCACATTTGATCATATTTTGACAAATTACACTATAGCCCTTTTGAAAAAGCTTCCAGCTGATTCTAGGATAGACTATAAGAACCCGGACCCATTTCTTCTTTAAGGAAAATTATGGTGGATATAACACAGGCTAAATAGACCACATAGAACACATTTCTGACCTTTTTTTTTCAAAATAGCGCCCCCTACTGTCAAAGATCTGAAAAGTTACCGTAGATTTCGGACTATTGAGCGCACCTGAATATAAGCCGCACCAGCTAAATTTTAAAAGAAAATAAATTTTGTACATATATAGGCCACACTTGAATATAAGCCGCAGGTTTTCATGTTGTAACATGAGACATTTACACAGAAAGACGGTACACAGAAGATTTTTTTTTTGTTTTAATTTAAGACACGCTTTTTTTCAAACTGTGCCTGAAAATCGGCAGTACGGCACCAACACGCCATCAGCACGGCATCAGCACAGCACCAACACGGCATCAACACGGGATGAACATGCCTGCATGGTTAGAAAATCAGCTTATAGTCCGAAAATTACAGTAGTGTCTTCTTCGGCGCATAATCTTTCCCCACATGTCTGTGGCAGTAAAAATAATAAATTAGCCGCACCGTTGTATAGGCCGCAGGGTTCAAAGCGTGTGAAAAAAGTAGTGGCTTATAGTCCGAAAATTGCGGTACATATGTGTCACATCGGGCATTAACTGTAACTTTATTCCTCATTTGAAAATAAATGGGCCTGACATTATTTTCTGTTTGGTAACAAATATTTGTCTTTTTATATGCATTTTTTAAATAAAATTATAAATTCACTTCTTTGGTTTAACAACAAAATATTTTTTTCAGATTTGTTTTACAACACAAAATTGAAAACTGAATAAAAATAAATAAGTCTACCTCATATTGGAGGACCTCTGAACTAGTTACTATAACTGTAGAACTGTAACTGTAGAACAGACTAAAGTAGAAAACTTGATAGAACACATATAACAAAAGTGTAGAAAACAAACTTCAGCACTGTATTTGAACCATTGGTCTCAGCATGCATGGAAGTTTAGCCTAGGCCAAATGGAAACATTTGAAACAATTTATTTCCTCAGTGAAGCATGGTGCATCTTGGAGGTCTAACACTCCCATGAATGTGTTGTACTCCTTCACAATGTGTGGCCTGTTGACTTCCTGATTTGCTCCAGCAGAGAGCTTTGTCAACCTGATCTGAGCTACCTTCACAACCCTCAAACTCACTGTCATCCCCTTGGATGATTGCCAGTGCATCCTGAACACCATACCTTGTTATCCATACTAGAGAAAAATATAAAATCACATTGAAATATTACTGATATGGGGTAGAATAATCTTGTTTGTCTGTTTATTTTATTTACTGATAGGCAAAAATGTTTTATTTCAGGGGTCTTCAACCATGGGGTCCGTGACCCCTAGGGGTCCGCAGAGTTTCTGCAGGGGGTCCGCCAATTTTTGTCATAATAATTGACAAAAATGATAATGAGTAAACTGCAAGCATTAATATGCAATAAAAAGCTACTTTTGACAAAAACTATTCATATTTTATTTATAAATGATTCCACTATGCCTGAATGTTTTATCAATCCTAAACACATATAGGCTAATAACCCAGTATATAAACAGGTTAATAAGGTGAAATAAAAGGTGAATAAAGTAAATATAAAAGTTATTTTAAGCCAAGCTTAAAATGTGACACATGTGGGGGTCTCTGTTCTGTTTGTCTCTCGTTCAAGGGGTCCTTGGGCTGAAAAAGGTTGAAGACCCCTGGTTTGTTTGCATTTACGATGCATTTTCTTAATAAATATAATTAATATAACATAATTTTTGTTCACATTTGTTTTAATCTGCTTTGAATTGAACATGAATAAAATATATTTACTGAATATCATGAATCAGCTAAATTAACTGAGCAGTTCATAATATTTTTTTCTTATTGTGACATATATGTCACATTGGGTATTCCGTGTCAATTTTAAGGTTAAAGGACCGATGTGACATATTTGTCACAACAATATTTATCTGATTTGTTTTATATCAATTTGTTCAAGAAATGTGTTCACAACAGGTCAAGTGTAATAAATGACATGTTATGTAAGCATTATAATTCTGAAATGGTTGAATCTTACCTTTTGCAACAAAAAAGCTAGTTCTGTCACATTTGCTAACCTGGCACACAGACATCTTGGAAATGGTGTCATGGCAACACAAAATCACATGACCTGACACGACCCACCAGGATGTTTAGTATGTGTCACTTAGGGACTTCATGAGTTCAAGTCAAGGACAATATTGAAAACAGAAGTTTCCAGAACATTTAAAGGGCGTGTGATACCTGTGTCACCGTGGGTTCTTATTGGTTAAATTTCTACTCCCTGGTCTGGCTTCCACATACTGCACATGTGCCCAAACAGACACACACTCAACCTGACCTCCTCTAACAAAACTCTCCTAGCTACTTATATTAACACAACATGGCCAAAAGCACAGTACGTAAACACCAGAACATGTGTGATTGTTGAAAAACCATCTGCTGTTATAACATCATCCACTCTTCTGGTTTCAGGCTTCTTCACCAGATGTTGAACCTGCATGCAGGGATTTGCTCCCATTTGGCCACAAGAGCATTAATAAGGTTAGCCACTGATGTTGTTCATGAGGTCTGGTTCACAGTAGGTGTTCCAGTTCATCCGGTTCGAGGTGTTGAATAAGGTTAAGGTCAGGGCTCTTTTACACTAAACTGAATTAACGTATGGGAGGTAACCAAAACCGTTGGGGCACAGTGTGGAAGCACATATCTTTGCATCCTATGCTGCAGCATTAAGACTTGCTTTACTTGGAACTTAAGAGATCCAGCAGCCCCAGACAAGAAATGCACTTAATCCCTCAAGTCTTTGTTTTTAATTCAGTTCAGATTTTACTAATCAAACTACATGTGTGTGTGAGTGCTGTGTAAAATTATTACCCTTATTGCACTGGCATGAGTTCAGTCTTCCTTTCTGACTGTGAAGCAGCTGTAACTTAGTTTTGAATGATACATGATACAAATAATCCTTACAAGGTTAAACCTTAAATCTTAAACAATTATTAGTTGCAGTACTGTTGTCAAGGATTTAAAGCTTTAAATACAAAACTGTTTACAAGAAAAGAACAGAGGAAGGAAATATCACAGTAGAGCCCACAGTGATTGTGATTGACAGGGAAAGCCGAGGAAAGTATAGCAGAAATGTCACAGAAATTAGCGCTAATGAAATGACACAGTATGTGATGAGGATGATGTGACAACAAGTTCAAGGGTTGGTGAAATAACAGCCCTCTCAAGATGACATATAGCTTGCCTGGTTCCCTCTCCTATGTATCCTCCCACTCCTAATGATTTCACAATTCTGGCTAAACATATAGCATGCGATAAAGGGGATCGAAATTCCATGGCTTGTATGTTAAGTTTCAGCTTTCAATTTTAAGAAAGAAAGAGTTTTGTCAGCCTCATTTTGACCTTTAAAAAGTTCTCTTTTGTCTGACTTTTTATCATATATCTTATTCTGACTTTTATTCCTTGACAATCTGTCGATTATGGTCCAAATAAAAAAACATGACCACACAAATAATCTCAGAGAAAAACCACATGTAATGCAATCAAATTGGAAGGAAGAGCATGAATGTGCTCTGCAAATTTGATGGCACTGCGCCAATGAGATTGAGAGTTTGGTCTGCTGGGAGTACTGTAGAAAAGGCCTAAAGACCTAAAACATATTCATCCTAATTAAGAATTTAGTGATGTAATGGTGATTACTCAGATCCATAAATCAAGGGAGGTGCTGAGGCTATTAGACATGAGATTAAACATAATGATTAAAGGATGACCTTGTAGGAGTCATCAATCACGCAGTATATCACTATACTATATCAGATCAATGTTACACACAAGAACAATTCACAACCAGCCTATAAATACAGGAGCTTCCTCCATTTTCCTGCACCCTTTTTAACCACCAGCAGCTTCTACAGGTCTGTTGAGCTGATGGTCACTCTCATTTGTCATTGCTCTGTAACTCTGGAACAGCCTCCTGCAAAGTCTCAGAGGCGTCGAGGCCCAAACGTTTGTAAAAACTTGCACGATCACTTAACTTTACTGCTAATACACATTGTTGTTTTGTCCTGCAAAGTTCTCTTTTATGTATATGTGCACTTTTTTTAAAAATTATCCTCTTTACAGCTGCTCTGTACATTATTTTCAGCCTACATAAATAGCTGTGTTATAGTACGTAAGCCTAGTCAACACAGATGGTTTGTTGTGGGTGTGGGTTTCCCTTATTTTCAGCAGCTTTCTGAGTTCATAGAAATATTATTTCACATCATTTTGATGTTGTTATAACCAAATAACATCTTCATCTCTCTGCATTTCATGAAGACTACGTTTAAGTGTGTGGAATTACCAAACCTCCTCCTAGTTTTCTCAGTTTATTTAAACCTCGGTAGAATTTTCACTCAGATCAGCATTTTTTCTACTCAATCAACAAACAGCTCCTTCTCAAAAACAGAAAGAAATTGACAATGACTTAACACTTAAAAAAACAAACAAAAAAAACATCCTAAAGAAATAAAACTGTTTTAAATAGCTATTTCTTTTATGAGACACATGAGAAAAAAAATCTTCCCTGCTGACTCTTCGGCGAACTGCCCCCCATAAAACAGCCTCAGCTTGGGCAGTGAGAGCTGGGTAAGTCCTCCTGAAATTTTGAGCAACCCACATTGTTATAACAAACAACAAAATTGTAATAGTGTCTTTGGGAACTTATATGAGAAAACATATTTATGTGGAAAAGTCAGGCCTCCCTGCCGATTCTTCAGCGAGAGCTGGGTAAGTCCTGCTGCGTACTGATGGTCGTCTTTGTCTCTGTCCACGATGCACAGTGGGTCAGGATCTTCCTCACATCACAATCATAGGGCTTTCATAAGATTGTAAACCCAGGGACTCTTTGCTGGCGGAGATACAGATTTACAGTGTGGAAGCCCACAAAAAAAAATCAACATTATTGTCTAGGTTTTGATATAATGGGAATGATTTTAAGATGACAAGTGCTCCAGGGCGCCAAAGTAAAGTATGAGAGCTGTAGGGTGCTGTGAAGTCTAGAGGGACAAATATTATCTTAGATTCAAAGAAGTACGCAGTCGCTTCGCCAAAACTGACATGGATGTTCTTGTTTAGGTCATTGTAGGTTAGAGGACCAAACTGAGAGTGTCAGCTGGAGGTCTGGTTTCCCAGCAACCATCAAACAGTAGTTTGCTTGTATGGTGAAAGGCCACTGTTACTTGAGTTTATTTACTCGGCCTGGTACCTTTGACCCTGGTACATTTGTAGCCCATTGATGAGGCACATGCAAACAGGGTAGATAAGCTTATTTAGTGACAGCAGACAATACATCATTCAGTTGTCAGTGAAGCCTGCCAACCAGGAGGACTTTAAAGTCTTTGAGCTAACGTGACTCCTCACCTCGTCCCCTTTAAAGCCGAGTTCGCCACCCGGGTGCTCGGCTCCGTCTGACCCTAGGTGGTAAACTTCACACTGCAATGCTAAGACAAAGACTTCTGAACATGCTGTGAGACTGCACACCAACAACAGGAATCTAGTTTGCAAATCCAATATGAAGGCTCAAAGAGTAAAGTGACCTGAAAACATTTTCTCATTCATTTCCTTAAATATCACTTTAAAACCCAGATCTTTAACAGGGGGTCCCCAGGGATAGTGGAGAGGGAAACCAAATTATTGTTATAGTAAGTGGTTTTTTTTGTTGTTTGTTTGTTTTCTTTTTTTTGTTTTGTGTTTTTGAAAATATGTCTGAAAAGACACGTCAACATGAATCCAACATTTAAGATAAGTCAGCATAATAATAATAATAATAATAATAATAATAATATTAACATTAATGGCTACAATTATTTTCCTTTGGTTTCTCCTTCTTAAATGTGACAATTTTCTGCTTTTCTTCAACTTCATTCCACACCACCCAAAAACATGGTAAAATGGTATGTACTTATGTAACGCCTTTCTAGTCTTCCGGCCACTCAAAGTGCTTTTACACTACATATCTCATTCACCCATTCACCCATATTCATACACTGATGGCCTTGGCTGCCGTGCATCAGTTTTAGGAGCTAACCATTCATACACATTCACACACTGATGGCTCAGCCTTCAGGAGCAATTTGGGGTTCAGTTCAGCCCAAGGACACTTCGACATGCAGACTGGAGGATCGAACCGCCGATCATTGGCTTAGTGGACGACTTATCTACCTCCTGAGCCACAGCCGCCACAGGACATCAGTATATCATAAGTATCATGTGTAATAAAACACACATACACACATGTAGTTCTGAGTCCCAAACATACAGGCTATAATGTTCATAAAACAACAGGATTGAAGTTAGGAATTCAAAAATGAAGTTCATATAGAACCTTTGGTGAAACTGTGAGGAGAGGTCACGTCACACAGAGAAAAGATGAGTTTTCGGCCTGGATTTGAAAATCTCAGCAAAACTTGCATCCTGAATATGTGGTGTAAGTTTATTCCAAAGAGTTTGTCTTCATTATCTATGAAATCACTTTGGGTTGTTGGTCAGACCAAACTAGACTACTAACCAAGACTATTTGAAGACGTCACAAGTAAAACAGATAGACCACAAATCTGAAATATGAGCTTCAGATGCGATAACAGTAGGTGAAATAATCAGAAAGTGAGTAGATGTGAATCATACGTGCATGTTGCTCCTGCAAAAACATGTAGCACAACTAAATATCAAAATACTGATCATCATAGATACAGATAAACACAGTGCCATGTTATCTGATTTTCTTGCCTTTGCTCACTTTGTAGATTTAGAATCCCACAGAAGCGACATCAAAGAACATCTACTTAGATGTCCGACAACAGGACGATGAGACACTCCTCTACTCAAACAAAACATGCAGGAGTGAAACCCAGCTCCTTCATCACTCCTATTTGATGACAGGTAATAATTACAAGACTTTTATGCAGAGGTTGCCTCTTCAATCACATGATGGGGATGGCTGTCAGCACTTTAGCACAATAATGCTGCGGACCAACCTTTCCTGACTGTCATTTTGTAGTCCGCCTCAAGCCTTTTAGCTGAAAAATGTCACACAGTGGAATGTCAGTGATTACACATGGTGCCCAACAGTCTGTCTCACTGAATCACATGAAACTATCAGGAACGTAACTGAAAGACGCCACAGTTTCAGCCAGAGCGTCAACAAGGCACAGGCTTCCCTATCTGTTTGTCTGGACAGAGATGGATTTACAATTGATACGACAATAACCGATAAGTCCTCCACTACAGACAGAACCGTTTTCATCATCTCATTTATTCATTAAATTCAGGTCAAATGAAAAGCAGTGACAACTCAGAAAAGAAATTCAGTGCGTCACTTTTTTGAAACATTACTTTGCAATGTACTTGCTTACTTGTTTGGGTAGGTCTTCGGTTGGGAAGTGTCTTAACATTGACATGAAAGCTTGTCTGGCTCATTTAAGCCACCGGGGACAGAGTTATCCTTTAAGAGGGGCCAGCTAAACCCTTAAAAGTTAGCAATGCTTTTAAAAGTGCTGTGTCTCAGGAGAAAATGTGCGAGGAAGCCGAGTGAGACAAATATCTAACAAAAACAGGTACAAAGCAGGACACAGCTCGTGTCATGTTTCCAACTAAATGAACTTGTAACATTCAGACTTTGTAGTAACACAGTCATAGACACTCTTAAATAACAAAAACATGTGTATAACAGCCAGATATTATATAAAGTACTACAAAACTTATACTTACACTACTTGTGTACTACTATACTACTTTGCATGCATTACATATCTAACTAACACACATCTCCCGTTTATCCTTGTCATTAAAAAAGACACCAACATTATTTAGTTACTTATTAAAATTACTCAGTAAACAGTCCAGCTTAGAGACAAAAGCAGCCAGGCCTAGCACAGGCTAAATGCACAACATAACCACAAATCACACATAAAGAATAGACACCTTGACTAAAAGCAACATTTCAAAAATTCCACATTTATTCACAGCCCCAGCAGGCTCTGTCCCCGCTGCTCTGTATGTGAACACAGCAGGCAATAAAACAGCAGCTTCCGTGTATACAAGCCATGCACACTTTAACATATATAACAGCAGCGACTGCACAGCTAGTAGGCAGCTGGACAAAGTCACAGCAGGCTTTTAGTGATCAGTAAAGCCTGAGGAGCCACGCAAACATACACTACTTGAAGGACCTATTGTGAAGTGGTTTATATCCATGTAATATAATCTCCCAGGCAGGCCACTTGTTATCTCCACCATCCCTGAGTGCTAACTAGTTTCACAAAAGCACCATAGCTAATATCATTAATGACACTGGAAAGCTAACTAACTATTTTAATTATTGTTTCTCAAGGTTTTACTCTGGCTTAACCTCAAAACAGTCAGTCTTTAGGTGGCATTAATCATCATTTATTTAATTAAAGATCCAGCGTGTCAGATTTAAGGGGCTCTATTTACAGAATATGGCAGAAACTGTATAAAATATCCATCCATATGTTTTCATTAGTGTATAATTACCTGAAAAAAACATAAGCATTATGTTTTTGTTACCTTAGTTTGAGAATTTTAGGCCTATCAGTGCATCTTTTCCTGCATTAGTTTCTCCTTCTTGCTATGAAAGAGAGGTTGAGGTGAGGTGGTTGCAATCAGCAATTCTACAAACTGGACCAAAGTTTCAATTTTTAAGTTTTATTTGTTGTGAATAAAACAGCTCTGCATTAAGACTGACATGCATCACAAAACTCACATAAACAAAGGATATAGAATCTTTTTATATAAAATAGAAAAAAAAAACAGCAAGGTGCACATCCAAAAACAACTTAATCATAAACCGTTGCATGTGGAAACTTGTTTAGGGAACACACATGACACACGACTGTGTCATGTGTGGCTACATGTGTGGCTTGGTTTAAGAAAATTACTTTAAGAATTTTACTCAAGGGCAATAACTTTGCCTCTCCAACATGTCAACTTTGTTTAGGGTGCTGTCAGAGACTTTCAACAGTGTACAACTGATTCAAGGAGAGGTTTCTACATCAAACCTCTCAGGAGATAATATAATTTTCCAGTTTAACCACTTGAATGAGGAAAATAGGTTCAGACTTATGTCTCTTTTACATTACTTTCATAGGGAGCACAGAGAAAAATACAAGCAGCACATGTCAGATATTATGGCGTTAAGTAAGAAAAATAAAGACTGGGTAAAGTGAAATAAAAGTCGAGGTTCAATTTTCATAAATTGTCCAGTTTTTATAGTAGATCCAGAAGGAGGATGGGGCTCACTTCCACCCTAAGAGTTAAACAAGCCCATGGGGAGTGAAAGGGCGGGGAGCAGTTCATGTTACCTTTAAAAAATAAATAGTTAAATCCTGTGTTTGATAATTTGACACAGCGCCAGACCAACAAAAATACACTCAACGCCACTCAGTTGGAAATCAGCTAAAACAACATTTTACTTCAAGAAAAAATATCAAACTCTGAAGTCACACTTTGAGAAACTTAAAACATGAGGAGACGTCCAATAATTCTAGTTTCCTACACTGAAAATAATGTCTGTCTTCATTCTATCTTGAATTTGTTTCTTCGAGATATGTGAAAAGAAATTAGGTCATTTTATTTCCAGGAAAAATAAACATTTCATCGAAGAGGTTTCACTGGAAGTGTGTCTGCAGAAGGAAGTCGTCCCAATAAAAAAAAACAAAAAAAACTCTCCACAGTGAATTATATTAATTACATGGCACCTTAATGCTGGAGAGAGACACATAGCTGGTTTATCAAATGCCTTTATTTATTGCTTAAAGGGGCCTTATTATGCACATTTTCAGCTCTAGATACTCCACTAGAGTATCTCAAAAACATCCTTATTTATGCAACAGTAACAATGCAATCTTCAGTTTGGACAACAGCAATATGGGGCACTGAATTTGACAAAACTTACTGTTCAGACCATAAATGAGACAAGAATTATGTTGCAAAAAGTATAGATGCTGTTGATTAGTGATTAAACTTTGTAGCTTTATTCACTGATTTTGGTGAAACTGGATCATATTTTATTGACTCCTTACTTCCAGCCGCTCTGCTTCAACTTTCGCTGATTTATGGAGTTTCCTGATGGACAGATACCTTGTGTTAGCAGGCAGCTGCTGTACCTGCTAACGGTAGCTGCTGTTAGTTAGATGTGCAGCTAACTTAGCCGACCAGAGCACTAGGGTTGTGTTAGAGCTTATCGTTAAATCTCTAGCACAAGAGCTTTGACTTTCTGGGAATGATGGTACATTGCTGATGCACCTGTCCAATAGCAGTTCATCCCAGTCTCAGCTCACGGTGATTTTCAGACTTTCCTGATGGACAGTAAACTGCTTTTAGCTAATGTTAGCTCAGTTTGTTAGCACAGTCTGCTAACAGTTGGCTCACAATCTGGGCTGCCCAGACTGAAGACGGGAGAGCATTAGTGTTTTGGACCACTGGGAAGAGGAGTTTTCAGGTTGTGGGGGAATGCTGATGGGGAGCGGAACTGGAGCTGGGCAAGCGGGCAATGTAACCGGGTCTGCAGCAGCCTCTATGGACATAATCGCAGAAGCAAAAAGACCATAGAGGATGTTAATGGAAGAAAGTTATTTTTAGTTTAAAGGTCAGAGGCCATCACACGCACAAAGTGGTTCAGAGTCAGAAAGAGTAAAACAATGTAAAGTAGATTTATACAGTTCTTGCCCTGTACGTAATGTGATGGGAAACCTTGATTACAAGAAACTAAAGTTCAGTTGTTTGTCACCCTAACAGGTGAGTCTTCCTGTAATAGAATCTGATCATTAGCTTTGAACAAGAACTCCGCGTGCATAGTTTTTTTTAGCGAGTCATAGGTGCGAGATAAGACAAGTTGCAAACTGTAGTCAGACTGTCTCTCTGGAAAATACACAGAGCATAGCAAAATACAAGACAAAACACAACACAGTTAACGGCCAACCGTGTAATGGATATATTTTTCACCACACACAACGAACAAAATTCCACGGAAGTAATGTCTGAAAAACCCTGAAAACAAACCGAAACTGTCTGTCTAATATCAACAGGAGTAATTTGATATGACTTTTTGTCATATCCCATAAATCATAAGTCATTATCTGACCACCAGCTCTTGATAGTGATTAAAAGTCAGTCCTGTCTGCATTCCCCTCGCCCCAGGCCTGAAAACCTCCTCTTCCCAGTGATTCAAAATGCCTGCGGTTCAAACACTAACACCCCCCCCCCCAGTGCTCTGAGCTCCTAGCTAACAAACTGAGCTAACATTGGCTAACAGCAGGTACAGTTTGTAGCAGTTTACTTTACTGTCCATCAGGAAAGTGCAAATCACTGAGAGTTGAGGCGGAGCAGCTCGAGGAGTGATCAGAGTGAAAAACAGAAACTGTTGTTTCCATAAAATATGAAAATTGGACATTTTGAAGCAGACGCTATTTTCATTTTACATAATATGCATATTAACTGTACATTTCCTAAAAAATAATAATAATCTTAAGCTTTTAGATGTCGTGATGACCCTAACCCTAACCCTAACCCCACCCCCTCCTTCATAACCCTTAACCCACCTGCACAGGTTCTGGTCCAGCGAAGGATGACACAAGTGTGAGTGCCCTGTTGTCATACCATTTGACAGAACAGATGTTGTGTCTCCCCTCCACTCTGTAGTCAAAGCTTCCTCTACCCTTCTTCTTCAAGCTCTTCTCATCTTCAGGGTTGCAGTTGGGTAGGCGTACCTGCCTGGCTGTTCCCACATAATGGATTCCATGCTCGAGGAGCTTCACTACCAATGGAACAGAGGTGAAGTAGTTGTCTGCGTAGATCTCGTAGTTCTGACCCTTTGGAAGTGTGGAGGCAAGCTTCATCACAACATCACCTGGCAATCCAAGTTCAGATTTGACTCGTATTCCATTGATTTGACTCGTATTCCAATGTTGCTCCCTTGGTAAACATCAAAGTCAAGCATCATACCAGAGATTCCAGCTCATCACTCACATCAGTGTCGTCGAATTTCCACATCACTCTCTCCATTTTGGACGATTGCAAGGACATCCTGCACACTGTACCGAGGATGTCTCCTAGCTGGTGGCATTCTGAAATGGAAAAAATAAAATTCAAACAAATGTATATATAAATAGCACACATGCTTATTAGATTCTAGATAACCTGCAGGAACACAGACAGACAGACATTTCAATATGAAGTGTTTACACATTGCACTGAAGTAACCTATTCACACATTTCACTGGTTACACAATACTGCATGGCAGACCAATTGTAAACTCTGATTATCATCCTAATAGGAATGCATGTAGCCTCCAACTTACAACCACACCTTACATTCCTGAACATTAGCACCTGTTCCAGAACAATGCAAGAAATGGCCCTCCAAGCATCCCCACAACTGCTTTGAAAACGAATTGATAGGAAAATTTCCTTATCAATAGCCAAGACAAAGGACATGCACAAACAGAATTTCTTTGTTAGAAAGTCCTGCTTTCTGTGATAAGGGGAAAATACTAAAAATACATTCGTTTCTAATACAATAATATATGTAATCCAATGTAAGGCTAAGGGCTAGAATGTGTAAAGTTATATTGGGAAAATTTTAATTGAAGTTGTTTTGACTACCACATTCACCCAACGTTGTACTATTGCAACAAACAAAACAAGCTCTAGATAAAATGTAGGGCACATTTTCCACAATAACTACATATGTACATGTTCTAGACACTGTAATAGAGACAAAAAAATATTTAAAGCATTTTACTTACTTTAATCAGATAAATCCAGTCCAGTAAATCGAAGGGATGATGCTCAATCAAAAATCTGGAGGTTGTGTGACTTCTTAACCTGAGGGCAGGCCTTATATACAAATGTGTGACCCAATAGCATTGTGAGACTGAACAATAGGACCCAATGAGTATGTTAATGTGGTTGAACCAAAAAAAAAAGGTTTTTTGGGGATAACAAAAATTGTTGTAATTCTGCAACAGTGGGTCTTACATTAAAGACGTTCATTCTTGGGGTCCACTGGGACATCAGTCAGTAGTCCTTGTATGTTAAATATGTTAATAGAATAATGATTAACATTTAACACAACTCAGCATGGCAAAGCTGCATATTGTTATAGCACACAGTAATGGTAAATGGTAAATGGACTGTATATGTATATAGCGCCTTTCTAGTCTTCCGACCACTCAAAGTGCTTTTACACTACATATCTCATTCACCTATTCACACACATTCATACACTGATGGCATTGGCTGCTATGCAAGGTGCCAACTGCTCATCAGTTTTAGGAGCTATCCATTCATACACATTCACACACTGATGGCTCAGCCTTCAGGAGCAATTTGGGGTTCAGTTCAGCCCAAGGACACTTCGACATGCAGACTGGAGGATCGAACCACCGATCATTGGCTTAGTGGACGACTTATCTACCTCCTGAGCCACAGCCGCCACAGGACATCAGTATATCATAAGTATCGCGTGTAATAAAACACACATACACACATGTAGTTCTGAGTCCCAAACATACAGGCTATAATGTTCATAAAACAACAGGATTGAAGTTAGGAATTCAAAAATTAAGTTCATATAGAACCTTTGGTGAAACTGTGAGGAGAGGTCACGTCACACAGAGAAAAGATGAGTTTTCGGCCTGGATTTGAAAATCTCAGCAAAACTTGCATCCTGAATATGTGGTGTAAGTTTATTCCGATCATCTGATTAGTGGACGACCCGCTCTACCTCTGAGCCACAGCCGCCCAAATGTTACCAGGTTTCATTTCATGTCAAACATTTCATGGGAGAGGAAATTATTTACTCACAAAAACTGGAGAAAATCTGCTGTGAATCTTTATTGACATTGTCAGATGCCATGGCTGGGTAATTCATTCCCTCTCTTTGAGAAAACTGCTCACTCCTGCATCGGGAGCACATGCTTTGTGTTTCATACTGTCATATTTCCAAGTAGTGATTCCTTTATTACTTTTCATGTAAAAAGAAAACAGCAAAACAAGAACATAGTCTGGTTGGGATTACAAGTTAAACAGTCAGCTAAAAACAACTCTAACTTGATGCTTCCTACTTGTGTAGCATGAAAGCAGCAATGTATTCATTTTTGGAAAGAATAATCCATTGTGTTTCTATTATGCAACAAATGCATTACTGATGGCATCACACCAGCCCATTGATGTTCTATGATGTTCTACCTATGTCTCTGACCAACTCATTAGGGTTGGTCAGAGACATACATTATGACATTGTGGGTTGGCACACACCCATCTTTGAACCTTCATTTTGATCTCGACTATACTGTACATCTGTACAGTTTCTTGATGCTATCAAGCTGACAAAATCTCTCCTACACAATACTCATGTCATAATGTAGACACATAAACACCTGTCCAAGTAGTGAAAATCACTTAATTAGTGTTTCCACTACAATAGGTGTTTTCAGGATGACACACGCACACACGTAGTGAAGCTCAAACTAATCAGGCATAATTATGTGTTCTTACGTCTGCTTTGTGTTCAGAGGCAGATCATTATGAGTGTTGTGTAACTGGCATGCACAAATTATTGCTAATCAAGTTCTCAACCCCTCCTATAACGGCTCTACTGACACCAAGAGTGACTGTCTCTCTGCATTTATGAATTTGGTTCATTAATCATCGCAATGTTCAAATTGGATTGAATTTTTGTGAACAAGATAACAGACATGGATAGTGACTATTATTCACTCTCTACATGCTGTTTTAATCAAACTAAACAAAAGAAGAGAACAGAGCCACGTCTTGTTAATATCACAGCACTCTGTTCTCAGTGGCCACATGTCCCAGAAGAGTGCAGAAAGAATTAGCGTGAGAAACATCAAAGCAGAAGAATAGGAATATGTTTTTGCCAAATGTCAGATTTGGAAATAATAAGTCAGACATCCGGGGCTCCATTTAAACTTGATTCCCCATTAGGGTTTCCACATCCCATGTAAACATGAAACACAGTGGACATGTGAGTAATCTTGGTTACGTCTGTACTACGAAAAGCTGAATCAATAAACTGATATTCATACTTTGAGGTTCCAATCTAAAAGAATGATACTACCGAAAAATGTTAAAAGAGACAGCTTGGATTTTTTCTTTTTTAAACAGAAGCCAATCCAAGTTGATAGTGATAATGATGAATGGAAATGAAATGATGCTACATTCCCCGAGATGTCAGAATGAGTCAGCAGACTGTCAGACTCGATTTAACAGCAGCAAATTGGACAGTCAACAAAGCTATTTTGAACCACAGCATTGCTCTTTAAATGTCTGCTTTTCCTTCCAAAATAAAATGAAAAATCTTTGTCCTAATTTAGACACACAGATCTTGGAAGATGTGGAAATTGCAGCCTTTTATATACAAGGCTTAGATGATAAAAGATACAGAAACTTGAAATTTCAAAATCTGCTTCCAGCGAATGGGAAGAACTTATGCAGGCCAAAGGTTGGTGAAAAATCTAAAGTTTATTTATCGTTGTCTTTTTAGAAATATCAATGATATATCCAGTGAATATCCAGAAGACAGATAATCTGTCCCAAGACTTCTTTTGCAGTCCAATGAAGCAACTTAGTACATGAGAATGACACATTTCTGCTAATCCATATAAACAGAAAATGGCCCATGCTACACCCATTCACCAAGTTTCATGCAATTCATATTGGTAGTTTTTCTGGAAACCTGCTGACAGGTTGTAATGACACTGAAACCAGCTCTTTGGCACGGCAAGAAAACTGTCATCAGCAGAGGAATAAATGTCAAATGTCAAACCAAATTTCAACTAAATTATAGGAACGACTCCATAGGGTGGCACCCAACGTGGGTGAAAAGGATGCACATACTTGGGTCGAAACTCAACAGCCTCTTAAAAAAAATCAAAAAAAATCCTGGGTGTTGGCATTCTTTAAAAGGAAAAGGGAATATGGAGATTGAGGAGCTGCAGTGAGCTTCCTAACGACAAAACAAACAAACAAAAAGTCAGTAATGACTTCCCTCTGTGAATGGAGCTGGTTGGATATCTGTCATCCCGATGTTGAAGAATCACACCTGCCCCCAATAAATGTTCTCCTTCTGTCAAACACGAGCCCTCGAGCCTGTCTCTGACCCTGCAGGAGATGACCCAGGATGGCAGGGGATATCACAGCTCATATTTCAGGATCTTAGCTTGATGTCTGTCACTTAAGAGACACTGATTTGAAGGCCATAGAAATGTTTGTGGTTGTTGAGTGGCGTTATCAGCAAATCAGCCACTTTAATGGTGTAATTAAACATAAAGTGCTTCATGGGTTATCCATGTACAAACCATATAGGCCAATGCTGATATCATGAACCGTATCACAGAGTGAACATGACATGAATTAGGAGGACCTTATGTGGCAGGACTGCATGAACTTTTTCAACCATAAAAGCTGATATTGCATGATTTGCTTTAGCATGACAAATGAACCTCGCTGTGTGCTTTTACAGTTTGTTTGACAGAAGCATTGTGTTAATGGGAAGCATTTAAACAAGTGTTGTAACATTAAAAGGCGCATACTATTGTATTCCTTGTGTAATATTCCTATAATGTTAAACAAAACTATATAAGATTTAGTGACTTTACACCCTAACTCTAAACATACAGTATTTGATCTTTTTTCAACATAATATCTTGAAATATCCTTCATAAACTAATGATATTTCGGTCACTATACCATTTCATACCAAAAAGTGGTGGTGCAGTGGTTAGCACTGTCGCTTCACAACAAGAAGGTTCCTGGTTCCTGGCCTTTCTCTTCTCCCCATGTCTGCGGTCTTCCCTCCAGCTTCCTCCTAGGTGTGAATGTTCATTTGTCTCTATGTGTCAGCCCTGTGATGAGTTGTCCAGGATGTACACCGCCTCTTGTCAACTGTCAACTGGGATAGGTGACAAAAGAATGCAATGAGGGCTACCTGATAGACTCTTGAACAAAGACTGCAACTTAGGAGGAGGTAAAGTGACATTATATGTATTGTTTTATACATTTTATACAATACTTTACAAATTTGTATTAGTATTCTCAGCATTTTTATTTCATTGTGTCCCTATTTATTACTCCTTTGCTGTTCCCTATGTCTCTGCTGCCATTACACTCAAATTTTCCCTTGGGGATAGATAAAGAGCTGTGATTAAGTTGAATTATATTAGGACTGATTTGCATATTAGTGTCAATTCCTTTGTGGCAGTTTAGTTGTCAAGTTCACTCTATTCATCTTGCGGCTGAAACCATAATGCAGTGTCATTAGGTTTGTGATTGTTGAGTGGCGCTATCAGCAAAACAGACCCTTTAATGGGGTGTAATTGAAATAAAGAGCTGCATGGGTTATTCATGTACTGTACCAACCACATAAACCACTGCTGATATCACAAATCCTTATGTGAACATAATATCAGTTAGGGGAACATTATGTGGCAGGACTGCATGATGAATGCTAGTCCTGGACATGCAACTATTGTATTCCTATTTATTACTCCTTTGCTATTCCCTGCTACCATGACACTGAAATTTTCCTATGGGGATAAATAAAAAGCTGTGATTAAATTGAATTATATAAATGTCTCTTTCTGGCTTTTGTGGCAGTTTAGTTTACCAGTTCATTCTGTCCCTGAGGTAAAAGGCTTTGCCATGGGCTGAAGCTGGAATGCATTGTTAAAAGTGGCACTTGCCTTGAGCAGGATATTCATAAATCACCAACATCAGAAACGTCATATTCCAACTGTTCCTACACCAGTTTCAAAACCTTCAGGATTATGGAACAAGTAAAGCCAGGTGGCGTCAACGGTATGAAACTAAACGTAATAAAGGTAATCCTGTGTTTTAAGTAAAGGAGAGAAAAGAATGAATGCGGGCTACATGATAATCTTTAACTTAGACTGCAACTTAGAATGAGGGAACGTTTCCCTTAGAGGTATTACATTAGAGGCCATTACAAATATGTTCATTGAGTGATTGGTATACTTCACAGGGGAAAAGAGAGAGCTGATCTCAACACTAGCTTTCTACACATGATAATTAAACAGAGAAATTACACAAGTGCAGCAAAAATAAGACAAACTGTAATAAGTCGTCATCAGGAGTTATCAGGAGAAATGCAAATATAGGCAAAAGCCTAAATCCATGATACATACAGTGTTTGTTAAGAGTCGTAGCCTTAAGAGTCGTTTCTGGAGACTTTCTGCAGTTTCTGCAGGTTACAGGCACAGTGGTGCTATTTGCTAAGAGTGTACGCTAACATGCCCACAATGACATCTTTAACCACTTACACTTGCATTTTAGCATGTCAGCATCTGCTAATTGGAAGTAAACATGAACCACACTGCGGCAGATGGGAATTTAATTAGTTTTTCAAGGTATCACAAATCAAACTATGTGATCCTGATGATGGCTCTATGTGAAAAGTCATGTCGCCTAAGTTGTTATGAATGGCTGAATCAAATTTAATGGCAATTCATCCAATTGTTGTCAAAACCACAAATGTCATGGTAGTGCTAGAGGAAAAGTTAGGCATCCAAGTCTTTAGGATTTATACACTGGAGACCATGGTTACATCCCATGTCTCTTATTTGGAATTTCCTCATTCATTTCTTGAACCATAAGTCGTTCTTGTTGGCCATCTTGTAGACCATCCCAAACTTTTTATTTCTGTTCAGAGGAGCAAGGAGGGATCTCTGAGGGCCCATGAGTGGGGATACACAAAAACAGGCTTCACAGAAGTCTTGTACTGGCCAACACACCCCCTCATTGGATATCAGTCATTGATTGGATGCTACAGCTGATCGGGTCACAACACAACATACTGGAGTGAAGACAGATGACAGATTAAACTCAAGTGTTTTCATCATCTGTTACTTCCCCCATTAACTTTTATTATGGATACAATTAAAATCAGAGAGAGGAGATTGTGTCTGTTAACAAGAAACACTTTTTACATCATTTCATTCCCATTCGGTCACAACGCTGATAATTCCTGAGCTCGAGTTTGAGTTCATCATTTTAAATTTCCCTGAAACATTAAACTTAACTAGAAAATTTCTAAAGAAATTTTGAGTGTGCCTGACTCTGGCCCCGTCGTGCCCATACATTATTACTGACACTGCTTAATAAATGCTTTCCAGTGTTCAAAATAATCAATAATAAATTCACATTCAGAGTGTCAATAAATACAGATGTAAATAATTAATAAAAAATATAATATATATAAACAATAACAACCACACAATCTACAATATAAATACAGAATGGGTAACGGGTTTCAGAGAGAAAACACTGCTGCTCCAATGTTGAAACTTTGTCTTTCTTGTGTTAACACAGAAAACCGCATCAAAAGTCTCTACAGCTGTTAAAACTGACCACAGCTGATCCAGCTGTGATCAGCTGCTGCAGTCATCATAAACGGACGTTGCTTCATGTTGTTTCAGAGAAAAGGACGTCTCATTTCTCTAAAAACATGTTTCTTCATTTCTTCTTTCCTCACATGGTGGCCCTTGATTCTCCCCATGTATCCCCGTTAAGAGGGACTAGAACACAAAGAAAAGACGCAGTTTAGGGAAACGTGGATCCAATTAAAAGGCTTGAATTTGCCTGTAGAGCCTATCATGGCAATCTAGTCAAGTCAAGCTCACTGCAAAGTGATAACCAGTGTAACACATCCTCTCCATTAACCACAAGACCTTTTGAACCACAAATATTTTTAATGAAACCTAAGACAGACCAGTCGTCATCATTGGCAGAGTTGGCGCAGTTGGTGAGTAAGCCCATAATGGGAGCTGTATTTGAGCATCTCATCAGTGTGTCTGATTCAGATTCAGCTATTTACAAAATATGGAAGAAATTAAATATAATACACATAAGTATGTTTTGTGTTATTGGTACTTTTATACCTACAATTGACATGTTTCTACAGTAGCTCAGGATGGACAAACTAGCTCTACATTGGACCCTTCGCATTATTTGCACATTCCACTACAGTTTCTCCTTTACTCTAGGAAGTAGAGGGTGAGTTGAGGTGGTTGCAATCAGCAATAGTATTGTTAGATGCCACAAAATCCTACACACTGGAGCTTTAATCTCTGACTACTTGGTCACTTGTTTATATTAATCCAGTTTCTGTGTGTATGTTGGTGGTGTGTGAATACGTGTTTGTGTGTGCTACATATACACTGATTATTTTCTTATGTCCTTTTTTTGTAGTTCAGTTGCAAACTTGTTGTTGAAAAGTGCTATATAAATAAAGTTCATTAATATTATTGTTATTATTCTTATAATGCAGCAATGTGCAAATATCCAGAAGAGCAGGAGGGGTGTCAAACTAATTTTAGTTCATGGGCCAACAGCACTCAAGATGGATCTCAATTTATTCCATGATAACCTATAAAACCAATGATGAACAGCCTCAAATGTCAAGAAAAAATGTTAAAAAAAGTGGACACATTTGATTGGAAAACTGGAATGAATTACTTTTCTTCAATTTTTGACACATCCAGTTGGCCAGATTTAACCCGTGGGCTGACACCTCAACTCTAAAAACAGATTTGGAAGAATATTATGAGTCAGTTTTTTGACCTTTTGACATTATACTCATGAGACTCCGGTGGATATTAAGTCAGCCAAATAGTTCTGAGTCTTGAGGAACCAGAAGCTACATAAGAACTTACAAAAAGGGTTTCCCATTGTTACTACTGTATGTGTATTTTTTTAGCATTTGCAGACTGTCACGAGTGACCTCGTGTGAGCCGAAGCACTGTTGATTTAGTGCAGTTTTTGAGTTTGAACCTGCTGAGGAAAGATCACAGAGTTATGATGAGTGAACGAAGGCAGTGATGATGTGTTGGTCTTACAAAACATGAAGTTAAATATGTGACTCATTCTTAATGTAAACATGAGGGTGGAAAAAAGTCTGTCATTCAAGGATTAGAGAAGTTGAGAAACACTTTTTATTATAGTTAAACAAACAACTAAACTGCAAGGAATGGAGCCAGATAGACAAACATGTGTTCTCTCTCTCTCTCTCTCTCTCTCTCTCTCTCTCTCTCTCTCTGTGTGTGTGTCTTCTTTCATTGAAAATACCCTTTTTATTTCTTTTTATCAGAACATTTTAAAGAATAGCTGTCCTTGTGTTTCCTTTTTGGAAATTCCACAGTGTGCCCCGTGCATTCCAGTTTTTAATCTCTTAATTTGCCTGAGGTAAATATATAGGCTAGATAATATTCTGTGCTGTCTTTGTGAATCAAAGGACTCATTTTTTGTATTCCACAAAGAGTTAATTTATGTTCAAAATGCTGCCTGTTATGAACAAAATAAGCAATTCACACACAATCTTACATTTTTGGTTTTGTTAAAAAAACAAAAACAAAAAAACATGTCAAACACGAACAGAAGTCACATGCTGTCTTTAAAAATAGTGCCACCATTTATTTTCATTATGTAAGAACATTTTGTTGGTAGCACAAAGAAAACAGGAAATGCAAAAGCTACTCACAGCTGGGAACGTTTAAGTAAATGCAATCATGGTGAGACAACAGCCGGAATATCTTGAAAAACAACAAAATAAAAACTAAAAATAAAGTTTTAATTAATACATTTGTGGACAAACATTTTTGTTTTCTCTCCTATTAAATGACCTGTTTGCATTGTTCAAGTTAATCATAATACAACACCCACATGCAAAGATAGGGAACAAAATCCCTAGCCTAGCGTATTAATCTAATAGACCGTTCAAATTAAAGGCTGAAGCTGATGTTTATTATAATTAGGCTGGACAGTAACATATGATTAAATCAAAAATTGACACACAAATTGACAGACATGCTCAAGTTGTAAACATCAAGTTGTTCAACATTAACAAAGGACTAATCAGTGGAATGGAAGCTAGCTTACAAGCTGACAATTAATAATTTTGCAGTTGTAAATTCTTTTCTAACAATAACAATAGACTTACAATAATCTAACCATGGTCTTGCCATAATGACCCTGCACTGACATTTACTATTTTTTAGACTGGATTAGTCTAAATAGCTTAGGTTAGAAAACTACTAATTAGATCCAGTCAGACAGAACAGATGGATAGATTTAGCTATCCACTTTTAGTCCTTATTCTTATTTAAGTAGGTAATGATAAAGTTTTATGGAGACATATAAGGATCAGTTTGTAAAAAATAAAGGGGATATGTTGGCAGAAAAGGAACATTATATTCTTAAGTATGTTTTCATTAGTGTATAATCACCTGAAAATAAGAATTGTGATTTTCTCAGAATGAGTCCTTTTATTCTATTTTATATTTCATATACTTTTCTATTTATACTGTTATTACTGTGTCTCTTGTTTTATTCTGAGCCTTTGCAACGGAATTTCGCTCAAATGTACATTGGAAATGTGCAGTTGGATGACAATAAAGTCTGTCTATGTCTATGTCTATGTCTATATTTATTCATATTTAGAGTTTGCCATGGTGCACAACCATGTTTCTACAGTAGCCCTGAATACAGAAACTAAACACTAGTTCAAGATAGCCCTGGTCTTTCACACTTTCCTTACGTTTCATGGCCATTGTAGGTTCTCTTGGAAGTGGATGGTGACGTGAGTATTCAGTTCGTCACAATCTGCAACCTCACCCCTAGATGGCAGTAAACCATATACACTGGTCCTTTAAGGTTGCTGAATAATGGATATAAACATTAATTGTTTTAACCATTCATTGTTAAGTAATCAGTGAGACTCTTCTTGCTTTAACTTACTAACCAATTAATGAGAAAAATGAAAGGGTGGATAACTTTGTAAAAAGCTAAAATCCTAATAATAAAACCTTACCCAACATCTCGGATTCTTAAAGTTAGCACATACATCAGAACAATCAGTACGTCAGTACATGTCCTCGCTTCACTTAAATATTTAGATATTACTGTGTTTTCTAGAGCACTGGTTCCCAAAGTGGGGGTTGGGACCCCCTGGGGGGTCGCAATGCAACAAGGGGGGGGGGGGGGGTCACAAGATGATTTTCAGAAATCAAATAAAATTTTTAAACTTTTAGAAATAGCATATTTTAGCCATAATTGTAACAAAAGATTAAAAAAAAGTCTTTCGATTTTCTTTGCCCCTTCTGACTCCTGATGTGATTACGACAGATTAACGACATTAACAGCAACAACAACATTAGCTAAGGTATATTAGCATCGTGCTAAACATTACGACATGTAACAAGGACAAATCATCTGACATCTGGGGATAGTGGAGGTTGCAAATCACTGGTACCATCGTTTTGGGAGTCGCGGGCTGAAAAGTTTGGGAACCCCTGTTCTAGAGGTTGAAATTCAGGTTCATCACTTTGACTCCAGAAACTGCTGTTGGTGAGCCGAATGTTGATGATTTGTGGCTTTTTACTGGCAGGATTAGTGCAAAACAAACCACAATAATAGGCTTTGGTAATGAACAACAATGCTGACTGTATTTATTTTGCAGTTTCAATATGTCACAAAGATACAAAAAGATTTTCTAGGTCACAGTTAATTCAACTCACAGCGGCCCAGTTGGGAGCTGTCTTCAGCAAGATGAGAGGACAAATTAGAAATCCTTTTTACCGCAGCCAGTAGTTTGATTGATTCCCATTCCTGCCCTAATGCAAAGTCAATGTGCAGCTCTACTCAATTAAAGAAGTGAGGCAGTCATATGATTCACTGAGGAGGAGATGGATGACAGCTCCAGAGGAAAAATGAAAGGCCGAATGGAGGTTGCGATTAAAGCTCAGTAAAGTACGATATGAGGAGAAGAGACGGATGATGTAAAGCCACAGTGGGAGTGAAGGAGAAAACTAGAGAGGCTACCAAAGAGATCTACACTGCAATTCATTTACTTTCCATTTCATCAAGTGGTTAGATCAAAGAAGATATGGAAGTTCACTTTTATGCTTGCCCTTCTCAGCCACACTCCCTTCTCACTTGACCCTGAATATATTCAATTTCCAGTTTATTCCCAGTTTGACATTTTTCATGTTACTGTACTGTAATATTTCATGCACAGCAGCACATATCCGCCAAAGCTAAATGGCAGCTAGTGGACAAGCTGGCAGTAAAGCATCAAGGTGTCACAACATTTTCTTTAACATAATTTTTCATGAGAATATATTATTCAAAGTTCATATGGGGAAAGAGGTCTTTTATAGGTACATTTATTGGCTCTCTGTTACCAATACCTAAGTGTAAGTGTAACAGGATATACATGTACCATCATCACCTCCACATTAATGCTGGGGTCAAACTACATGATAGATATCAAACCCAATTTTAACCTGATCTGGCAGGCACAGGGTGTTGGGTCAGTTCTCTGCGGATATTGTAGGTTACAATTAATCATTTTACCTTGTGCAACATGTATTCTGTTATGTATGCCTCAGAGAAGAGTTTAGTTCTCTTTAGTTGACCTCTTTCATCTTTTCTGAATGATCTTTCATTTTTTGGGTGAATATAACCTGTCCCTCCTCATGCCTGCCAGTTCATGTAAAGGATTGCTATGATTATAGCACTTAAAGTACAGGTATGCTTGTATAATAAAGTTAACTCTGAAGTGCATAAAACATAAGAGAGTGCAGGCCTCTCTGCTCCAACTTCTATTTACTAAATTCCCACAATTGTTCTGGTCCAGACTCTCACACTAGGCCAGTGACCACACGGCTAAATATAGCTTTTCTCACAGAACACAGCGGGGTCATTCAGAAAGGAAGTTGCAACATTTGGCCTCCGTGCCTCTTACTGTATGAACTGGATACTGCTTTACAGTGTCGCAATTTAAATTTAGCAGGATGTGTAACATTGCTTCCACATGGAAGAGCTCAGTTTGAGTGTCTCTGCACAACAGATGGGCACACATTTCACAGGTGCTAATGATTTAAACAGCTACAATCCAGATTTATTACATTCTTATAATCTTTTAACCAAGGTCTTGGCACCTCAGCAGTTACTTAAGATGCATATCAAATGGGAAGGAAATGTATAACCTTGCTTATCATTTAATTAAATATTAGGGTTTATTATTACATTATAATAAATGTCTTGGTAATACAGCTGTAGCCATGGGATTTTTCACTTCATTTCATGTTTTTAGAACTGTAACTCAGTTTTTTAGACTATTGTGACCATTTAAACTTAAAAAAACCAAACTACAACAACATCTGTGAACATCTCAAGTGCAGAACATTTATTATTTGGGCCTTGCATGTCCTCATCTTCCAGTCCAATTGTGAGTTATTATGGGATTAAACATTTCCCATGTCAGTTGTTTACAATATAAAGCTGCATTTCCTTGAGAGGATAAATGTGGTTGCTAAGAGCACAAATATTGTGGGTGTAAGAAAGCGAGAGTGACAGAAGGAGTGTAAATGGTAGGAGCAGCAACATTTGGAGATTTTAAGCAGGAAAAAAGCAGTAAATGCTACACAGCTGTTTGCATGTAATGAATGGTTTCTAGATTGTAATAAGCGGTTTTTAAGGCTGGCAGTATGCTCCAAACTAAATTTAATTTGCTGTGTTTGCACACCAGCTGTCAGACTACAATAATATGTGACAGAAATGGAATAAAACATAACAATCATATTACAATCATCAATGTGCTGCTAATTAAGTTGCTCTAATCACTGTGTTTATTTCAACAATAATAATAATAATTACTATACACTATAATATATGCTGCAGTTCCCCTCAGCTCTACATAGCTTTTTTAGCATCTTTCAGCTGTATATTTTGGTTTTATGCCAGCAATTTTACTGCTTTGATCCAGTCTCACTGCTGTCATCCACCTTGTTTCCAGCAGCAGGGAGCTGTTTTTCATCACTAATAAACCCTGTCTGCATGATCTGCACAGCACTCAAGTGTACATAGACAAAGTGGAGCCCAAAACAGAGCTAGAAATGGAATGAATTTAATCTTGTTACCTTAGAATGAACCCATTTTATCTACATAGGGAGCGGGTCCTCTTCTATGGAGTCTGCCATGTTGAACCCCCATATTTCTACAGTAGCCCAGAATGGATTGAAGTCTTTACACTGGACCTTTGTATTCAGTATTCAATGCAGAAAAGACGTAGTCCTGGGTCAGCAAGGGCCTTTCTGTGTTTGCAGGTTCTCCATATGTCTGTGTTATTGCTGGGTACTCAGGGTTTCTCCCAAACACATGCAAGTTAATTGGTGACTCTAAATTGCCTGTAAGAGTGAATTGTTGTTTGTTACTATGTGTCTGCTCTGTGATGAATTGGCGAATTGTCCTGGGTGCACCCTGTCTCTTGGCCTATGCCAACTAGGATTGGCACCAGCCCCCTGCGACCCTGATGAGGATAAGTGGATTGATTTAACTATGTGAGGCAGCTAGACTCCCAAAGTTAGATCACACGAGAACTTATCTTGCCAGCCTTCATCCTACGTGTGCTGTCTGAACCACAGTAGTTCTGACCAAATCACATCCTATGAACAACTACTGGCAGCTACATCATGAGCTTTACTTGAAAACAACAACAAATAACAAAACATTATAGCTGCTTAACTGTTTACCATAAATGCTGCTAGCACCAGTTATATCATAACTGAGTATTTATCCATTTAAATAAGAGCAAAGAATGACAGTGAAAGGCTTTTTTATTAGAAAATATGTTTTTGCTCTTCTCTTGACTGGCTTCCAGAAAAGTTTGGGATCTGGTGCAGTCATTTTGGGATAGACAGATATCCTGTCTTCATTAGCATATAACCATTTACCATGTTTGTTGACCTTCAAGAATGAATTTCCAAGAATTTGTTTTAATGGTACTCAGGCCTCATCCATAAACATTATAGTAATGCAGTCCATATGGCCAAAAGACAAGACAAGAACCTCAAGTTCAGTTCAAAGTCAAAGTGCAACCCTCAACATTCTTTACATGTTCATTCAGCCTGTGTGGGCCTTTTCTGCATCGTCTTTGCAGGATTTCAACTAGTTACAATGGCAGACAATTGTTTAATTTCTTTAATAGGAAGGTATGTTGCTTAGTAAACCATCCACTGAACCTTTAATCCAATAATTATGAAGATAGTTCATTTCCAGAGACACATGACTGCATTAAGCTTTTCACATGACAGAAATAAAGTGCTGCATTCGGTGTGACGTGGGATGCTGGCACGGTGGTGTATCTCCATCACAGAAGTGTTGTATAAATGGAAGGGTTTCTGAAAACAGTTTTTGGTGCCAGTCATTCTGCGTGTCTGGCTGAATTAGAGTTAAAAAAAAGAAAAGCATCAAAGCATTATTTCACATTCATTAGTTATGGCAGAAACTAAAAGTTTTAAACTCCTGATGTAAATCTCAGGGAACAAAAACCTATCCATGCCAGTGGCTTACAACACAGAGACCTGTGGTTGCTTTGAAAATGGAGTTGAAGGTTGGAGCTGGATCCCAGATTCAGACACTTGTGGTGTTGTGGCTCGTGAAAATTCCAAACAGGGCACCATGTCTACAGTGGAATTGTTCAAAACTAAGTTTCCAAGACATTTACTACATTGAGGATGTTGATACCAATGGTGCAAACATGTTGTTGGAAGGCAAAAGGAAATATCCAAACATAATTGTCATATTTTGATGTCATATTTTATGTAGCAGGTTGGAAAAAAACAATTTAGATTTATGTACCAACTAGAATTAGTTCCAGTGCCTTCAGGTAAATTAGAGTTCCAACCGCAATTTATTCAAACGGCTTTGGTCTTTAATATGGACTTTGGAAGAGGTATTAAATGTCCACCTGCCGATTTAAGACTGTGTTTGTGCAGCTGTAACAATAACATAGACGAGTACTGGAAATAAGACAGGAAGTCTGTAAAGAATACTGTTTATTATAAACTTATAAACAATTACTGATTAAATTATAGCAGACAGGTTGGATGAGCTGAACAAAGGCAGAAATCATTTACGGGTGGGCACAAATAAAACACTATGGCACCATAAAACCTGAAGAAGTCATAAACATAAAAAGGCAGAGTTTTTGATGGAAGAGGTTTCGTCTATCGGACTACAACAATAAACAATTCTGACCTTAATGGACGAAGTCGAGGCCCTGAAACTACGAAACACCGAGAAGGAACAAGAGCATCATCTTCCTAAAATGGCTGATTTGGTGCAGTAGACATGGCGACATCGACAACAACATAGTCGCCAGGCTGAAGGTTAAATCTTGGTGATATGCCTGGGAAGTGACAATGAGTAATGAGTTGGACTCAAACTCAAGCAACGGATGACTTTCTTCATCAAGCCTAAGGGAACTGAAGATAACATAGAAGTGTGTGACCCTCTCCCTCAACAAGTGATAAACCAGCCATATGCTTTGCAAACAAAAAACTTAAAACAACACAACACCAACAAAAACACAGAAAGGATCACATGTCTACTTGAATGATCATGTGACAAAAAAGAATGTGGGCATTGCCAGAGAGGCACGCTTCCTGAGACAGCACAGGAAGATTAAATCAACATGGACAATGAACTGCAGAGTCTTAATAAAACTGAATGAAACGTGAAAATTGCTGGTCATCAGAGACATGGAGGAATCCCATTGAGCACAAAAGACTAACACTAACTTCATCAAAAACCTTTTAACCTTTGAGATAAGATATGGAAAGTGACTTGGATCCAGAAAATAATCTCAGTACTATCAACAGCAATTGCTACTACTACACAGATGAACAGTTTAATATGAAAGTTGAGTCACAGCAGAAGCTATGCTTAAGGTAAGGTGGTGGAAAGTATGTATTACAATAGAAAAACATACAATAGAATGTATTACAATAGAAAAAATAGATGTAACAAACAATCCAAAAGGTTATAATCATCTATTAAATCCAAACAAGCATAACATTACATCACCAGACCAGCAGAATTACATCTCAGTGTCCTACACTGATAGATAATATATATCTACAAATGTTATGGAAGATAAGATGACACAAGATAACACAGTGAGAATTTCATGATATTAGTGACCAGTTCAAGTCCAGTACAGACCACAGTATGGAGTGTGGACTGGTAGATGCAGAGGTGCTGGTACACCTCCTGGGCACTATAAAGGTGCCCTTAAAAACCCCTAACTGCTCCCAGTGCACTGCCATGTGGCTGCCCATTGCTCCACCAATTCTACACATTTGTATGTCTATAAGCCCTTTTTATATGTGTGGTTGTATTTCAGGCCTATATATGTCAAAAACTTGAGTGAATCAATGAAGTTAATTTTCTTCTTCATCTTTTGTACAAAGAAAAATACTCAAAAAGAGACTTCATAATGTTTAGAACAAAATAGGCATGAAAGAAATATAAACATGTAAATTAACTAATACTATCAGGTTATGTAAGAAAAAGTGTCCACATACTTTTGTTGCTCTTGGATATTGAATGTTAAGTAGTTTGTTGCAGAAGCACATTTGATCACATGTCTTTATTGTATGCATATTGTATGTATGTTATAGATGCACTGGTATGAATGTAACCAGCTCACTGTACATTATCTCCAAGACAGACTATAGCAAATTTATAATGACTCAAACAATGAACTACATGACATTGTAATTACCTTGTGGCTGAAGTGTATGTTCAGCATTTTATCATCTATGTAAAACAAAGGAAGGAAACGAAGGCTATCAAAATTACTATTACATGTGCATTCAGGATGTGATTAACAAGTGTTTGTAATGGCGTACATCTAAGTTCAAGTGGATATACTGAGAAAGTGAGATGAACTGTGTGCTGTCTAGAGTGCATGATACATAAATACACAATTGTCTCTGATATTACATGAATAAAAACTATTTGTTTTTTTAGCTGTGACTATAAAGCCCTGTGCATTGAGGAGGACAGACATAAAACCAACCTTTTCAAATAAGATTCTTGTGATTTTACGATCACAAGTCTGACAGCTTTATGAATCAACCCATTATTTCAAACAAAATATTTGATTTTCCTCACCTCCTCTTTGGAGCAACATGCTAGATCAGGTTTTTATTACAATCAGATAAACTGCCAGCCAGAGTAAGTGTGCATGTCTTTTATTCCTACCTAACTGCAGAAACACATGAAATACTGTCTGAAAAAGTAAAAAAAAAATAAAAAAAATGAAAGAGTCTGGGGAGCATCTAATCTGCTGGATATCCCTAATCCCAGAAAAGATTTAAAAGATGCACAAGATAATACAGCAACAACTTTTCCAAACCCCATAACTAAATCAAGATTATTGTAAAAGTGGAGCACATGTTTGATTTTCATTACAACTAAAATCTGGGATGAATGATTCATCTTGTTTCATGTTGACTAATGGGAGGATGTAACATCTGAACTGTGTTAAAATAAGAACATTTTCTCAGTGGAAGTTTCAGTGGAATTTAAACAGACACTGAATATATATGAACATGTTACATTCTCGACCATCTCAATCCAATGTTGAGCACCAATAGCCATTTCCCATTACAGGAACTTATGTAGCCACTGTGTCAAGCTTTGTGTTTATTTCCACTAGTCTAACTTTGCTTTTGAGATGAGGCCCTGAAGCAAAATTTTGGAACTGGAGGAGGTTAGGATTAGTCACTGCCAGTGCTGTTGACTGTGAGTGGTCAAACAGATGTGTTGTCACACACAGCAGCAGGGATCACCAAGATACTACAGCATCTGTATCAACCAGGACAGGAAAACTGGATCAGATTGGATTATCGTACAATGCACATAGTGCAGTAAATATTCAAATTGGTTTGATGTGTGCTGGACTTCGTTTTAGGTCACTGACCAACTTGTTTCAGCCCAAGCACCGACCTAGATTTTAGCTTAATAGAAAATCATTAAGCAAGTCAAGTCAAGTCAAACTTTATTGTCAACCTCACGATCTTGATAAGACTCCAGGAAGTTTTTTGCACAGATTAAACAAACAAGTAGGGATACCTTGGATGTACTGGTAGTGTAACCTTTAGACTGAGCCAGGCAGGGTATTTCCAGTTTGCCAAGCCAAGCTAATCTTGCTTGCTGTCTATTTGCCAAAATGTCAAACAATTGGTTTAAAAGATTCAGATTATGGGAAGTGCATGGAGTCAAAAATAAACTGCCATAAACTGATATATAAGCTATAAACTGTATTAGGACCCTATTTTAAGGTTGAGTGACTATTAACAAAAAAAAAAGAAAAAAAAAGATGGGATCTATATACCAGAGATTAGCTTTGAGGTGAGTAGAAGGTTAGCTTCGCTGGAAGAATCAATGAGCTTGGCTTGCTACTGGCTTCCTTTGTCTGTGTAGGTTTGCCAGTTGATAACAATTGTTTTGGATAACCCAACTTGTCCCATTATGGAAGAATTGAGGCCACACAGACAGTTTATCAGGTGAGGACTATGCAGCTAGAACGGTGATTTTAAATTCTGCCGTCAAAAATAAAAGTTGACATTAAAAATCCTGAACTGAAACAGGAAACATGGCATTAAAACACTTCCCAAACTTCCCAACTAAATTCCACAAAAACAGAACATTTTCAATGACAATCTTCTGATTTTTGCTCTTTCCTTTTTCAGTGACTTGTATTCTCCGCTTCTGAAATGCCTTTTAGTGGAATCACAATTACTGTCTAGGTCAGGCACAATCAGCACTGGTGGCCATGGCAAAGTTGGAACACGTTGCAGCCATGGCCAATGAAACTTAGACGTAATGGCTTCCATCAGTTTTTCTGCCATTGTTTTTTCCACATAGAACTGGGCTGGGTTACAAAGTTAACTTTGTTAACTGAAGTTATGCTCTGTCTGGCAGAAGTCTGATAAAAGAGGCACTAACTGTAGCTAATTTCAGCTAATGTAAGATTATATGTTAAAAAACAACAGAAATAAACAGACTTGCTCAAGATTTGGGAGTTCAAGGTGAACAAGGTTGACCATAACTGTAGGTGTGTGGTCATGGCCAACCACCGTGCCTCTGGAAAAGTTAACTTTAACCCACTGTTTAATGCGTGTTTTTTATTTTTCATTGGAAATCGTTTCAATGGTAATGCTACATTTTCCAATACATGTGTTTCAATGTCAATGTTTGCTTTTCAGTTCAGGTTTTATTTTTAATGCCAGTGTTCTTGCTTCATAGAATACATGCTGTGCACAATAAAAAGAATCCATGGATTCCTTGTTCATACCAAAGAATCAAAAGAAGAATCTCCAAACACAATAAACTTATGTGTCTTATTTATGTGGCACTTTTCTTTATTCAACAGTTTTATTCAACAAAATAGCACAGTCAGTTCAGTAAAATATACAAGGGAACATTAAGATTGACAGAAGAACAGTTTTAGAGATTTTACCACACTACAAAATCAATGTGGCTCATACCTGTAGGGACATTGTTCCAAAGATTAGGGGCCCAAGCCACAAATATGTTCTAACTCCTTTGAAGTTCACGTTGGAGGAGGCATTAAAATCACTGCCTCCAGACTAAAGACTATGTTTGCGCTCAAGTAGGTTTGGCAGCTCATGGGCATAGTTAAAAAATAATGTACTAGTGCAAATCTATCACAACTGTGCCACCTTCAAATGGAAACTAGAAAGATTTTACTTTTACTGAAGCATTGTTTGTTAGTTACTTTATGTTTATGTGTCGAGGTATGCCTGCTCGTGATTCACGTCTGTGAGGTTGATGTCAGTTTGTTTCAGATGTTGGGTGGGTGGTTGGATGTTATTGCACATTTTATGTAAAGCACATTTGAGCTTACTTGTAGTAAAATGTTGATGTAAAATATTTATTACTCCTAAACACTGCTGCATGGTTAGAATAATTAACTATTTAATCATTACTACTGTACTAAGATCAGCAATTAAATAATCCTAAATGAATATGCATGTTAATAAATAAATACTGTCGACAACAATACTGTACAGCATAAGCTTACTTGTAGTAAAATGTGCTATAAAAATAAAATTGCCTTGCCTCACCAAATATAAAATATTTATTACCTCTAAACACAGCTGCACAGTAAGGGCAGTGTGCAGGCCTCCATCAAGATGTTTTATTTCATGGTGGTGTTTATGGAGGCTGTTTTGTTGTATGTTTAGTCACAGAACAACTTCCACTTTGATTACGACAGGTTCAAATTACACAAAAACACACACATATAAATGAAGCTTAGCAACAGATAAACCAAGAAGATGTTTTCGACTGTTTCCAGCTCAATCAGACTACACACAGTGCCTACACTTTTCACTTCAACCGGTCAGATTTCACCATGAGTCATGTGCTGCTGTCAAACTTTAAATGTGGTGTTTTTTTTCTGTTGCTGTCAGCTGTCAATTCGATGTCAGACCACCTTTACCCCATTCACCTCCGGATTTCATCAAAACCAGCTGTCCAGTGGGTCCTTCCATTAATCTCATCAGTAATCCTATCCTGACATATTTCTTTTCCTATTCTGCAAAGTCAATTCAGTTTTTATGAACTCTTTAAACTATTGTTCAAATCTTAAAGAATACAGTAGAGATGCCTTATTGAAAAAATGAGTATGAAAGACGGACAAAGTAAGGATGGCTGTTACTGACCCTATTTCTGTGGTGACCTTCCGTTGAAACCAAAGAAAAAAGAGAAAGGCTTAATCTAGGAATGTACCAACAATCAACTGCAGGGTGCTGATGGATTTACAGACTGTCACAAAAGACTTTCCCTTCATTTTCCCCTGCACTCAGAATGAGCCTAAATCCCTGAATCACCATTAGTGCAAACAGCTGAGAGTAAGAAAAGGTTAAATACACAGCTCCCTGACAGCAGGTGTAATAATTTGTGAGGTTAATATTTGAAAACACTCTTCAGCACACATACAGCACGTCATTGATAGTGCCAAGAGACACAGATGCCTACTTAAGTAAAACATATTTTTCACCCTACGTTTAATTTTTTCCTTTCTTGGTTGTGAGTGCAATGCATTGTTCTTAGATTAGAGCTGAAAAAAAAAATCCTAATCTTTCTGTACTAGGGTCGCTATGAAGTCAAAATTGATACTTCAGTAAGTACGTTTTTATCTCATATGTCTGCTATGTCACCTGTACTCCAGTATCTGGACCACTGATTACAAAAAGTACAGTCTAAAAATACTGTCTAGGTCAGGCACAATCAGCCCTGGTGGCCACGGCACAGCTAGAGCACGTTGCAGCCATGCCCATAGCCACCCATTGTTTTTTTCACATAGAAATGGGCATGGTTACCAAGTTAACTTTTTTTTTTAATTGACTCACTTATTGGAAGCAATTTCACAGGCAACAACATGACAGTGCAATGTGACAGAGAGGACTTCCATTCTTTAATTTTTCCCCGGTCTTTTTATCCCTCCCACAATCCCACCCCACCCGAAAGAGAACAATTCTCAATGTAAATCCAATATTGACGTGAACAGTACAAAATACATAAATAAGGAAAATATTGAAATAAATGAGTAAATGAAATAACAAATGTTTGAAAATAATAATAATAAATAAATAAATAAATAAAGGCAAGAATAGTCTGCGTGACTTCAGAGGTAAAAGGCTACAGGGGGGCACCAAACAAAGCCAAGAGAGGTTCAGGAGAGTTAGTAGTGTTATATGCTGTGCTAAGAGTTTTGAAGATGTCAGACCAGAATGTGGCAAGCCTGGGACAGAACCAAAACATATGGGAATGATCGGCTGGGGATTGTTTGCACCTATTACATGAGTCAGTTACATTGGGGTAAATACGAGACAGCCTCAAATTAGTGTAGTGAGCTTTGTGTACAACTTTACACTGTAGAGGCTGTGCCTTGCACAGATTGAAGAGGAGTGAACTAACCGTAAAACTTGTTGCCAATAATCATCAGGCAGTGTGGTTCCGAGCTCTTGCTCCCAAGAGTCCTTGAGACCGGACGCTAGGGTGTCAATAGTAGAATTGATAAGGCTGTAAATGCTAGAAATTAGCCGTTTTTGTTCAGGATCAAGAGCCAACAAAAAGTTCCTTGGTTGTAAAGGTCCTTAAATTTAGTTATCCCTTTGTCAAACCAAGTCCGAAAAGTCAAATCAGTGGAGAGGTCTGAGGCCCTATGGAGGCCTAGGCTTTTCCTAATTTGAATCAAGATTTTAACAGAGTTAGCTACCACTGGGTTTGAGGTAAAGTTGGAGGCAGTCAAAGCGAGTTGGGAGCAAACCAGGGAATGAAGAGAGAGTTTAGAGGATGCAAATTCCATATCCACCCATGCAGGGCGCTCTTCGTCTGCTGTGTTGTTAATCCAGTATAAAAGTTTATGAATATTACAGGACCAGTAATAGTGTAAGAAATTGGGCAATGCTAAGCCACCAAGAGCTTTTGGGAGCTGTAGCACTGTTTTTCTGATGCGCATACTTTTATTGCCCCAGAGGAAGGAACTTATCAATCGATCGAGCGATCTAAAAAAAATACTTTTTATTAAGGATGGAGATATGTGAAAAAAGATATAGAAACTTGGGTAAAACAACCATTTTAACTAAACTAACACGACCTACTAGGGATAGTGGGAGACCAGACCATCTGTCAAAGTCTAGTTTACATCTCTCAGGAGAGGAGAAAAATTTTTGGAGAAAAGTTGATTGATTGAATTTGTAATATACACCCCAAATATTTAAATCCGTCTGTAGCATATTTTAAAGGGAAAAAAGACGGGGGTATATTTTTGGCCAGAGAATTGATTGGAAGAAGTTCGCTCTTGTGGACGTTAAGTTTATAGCCTGAATAGGACCCACATTTGTCAAAGATACTTAGAACCATGGGAAGAGAGGCAGCTGGATTAGACATATATAAAAGGAGGTCGTCGGCATACAACGATAATTTATGAACTTTCCCAGCTCTGGTGAAGGAAGGCCTTCTCCGCATCTAGTGAGATAATCACTTCCGGAATGTTCGAACTAGGAGAGCTAATGATATTTAAGAGCCTCGTGTTATGAAATGAGTGCCTTCCAAGCATGAAACCCGTTTGATCAGTTGATATTATACTTGATAGGACCTGTTGTAGGCGTTGGGCTAGGATAATTGACAGGATCTTTAAGTCAACATTTAAGAGGGAAATGGGCCTATAGCTACCGCACATAAGGTCTTTATCACTCTTAAGCAGGAGAGAAATGAAGGCCTCCGACAGGGTGGGAGGCAGGCAGCCCTCATCAAAGGATTCATTTACATTCTCTCGAGGGCTGGTGCAATGGTGTCAGAGAATAGCTTAAAAAACTCAACATTGAACCCATCAGGGCCTGACACACACAAATCCACATTTTTTTTAGGGAAAACAATCTTATCTAGAGGATTATCTCCATCCCATACAACTGAATGACATTGTGAAGAGTAGAGGTTAGAGTAGAAAGAACTAAATATCTTGACAGGATCTGAGGTAACTACACATGCCGCGGATTCGATCTTAGGGATCAATCTGGATAGTGTGGCTGCACGCGCCTGATGTGCTAATAACCCTCCCGCTTTATCCCCAGTCTCAAAGAAACATAGTTTAGCAAGGAATAACTGCTTCTTTGTTTTACTTGTGGATAATAAATCATATTTGGACTGAAACTGACTCTTTATAAAGAGCAGGGGTAGGACCTGAAGCATACAAATTGTCAATTCTAAATATCTCCTTGGTGAGTGCCTCCGACTCCACCCTTTCTGCCTTCTTTAGGGTTGAGACATATGATATAATTTGCCCACGCATAAACGCCTTAAAAGTTTCCCATAGAGTGTGTCTAGAGATCTCTGGAGAATCATTAGTATCAAAGAACAAGGAGATCTGTGAATGAAGGATTTCTTTAAAGGAAGCTTGGGCTACCAAAGAGGAGTTAAGTCTCCACTTTCTGGAGGGGGGGCACGACTAGGAAAGCCAATCTCAATATATACGGGGGCGTGGTCTGAGATAACAATGCTAAAATACCCCGTGCAAACTGCCGGTCGTAAAAACAGACAAAAGCGAAACTAATTAACTACGTAGCATATTTACACATGTAGAAGCATATTTAGAAGAACATACACTGGGAAAATGGCCGTGTACGCAACGTGCGCGGTGGGGTTTCGGAGTCTCCCAAAAAAAAAAGAAAAAAGAAAAGGTTTCTCCTTAGCACAGTGTTCATGCGGCCACTGCCATCGGTATATGTCATCTTTATTTGTCGATAGCCAATGGCAGTTAAGGAGGCGATGCCGATGTTCAGCCAATGCATCGGTGCATCCCTAGTAATAACACCACATACGGTACCCACACTGCTACACACACTACAATCGTAAGTAAACAAAGTCCCCACTGTGACAAAGCAAAATACAAGTCACAACATCGCTCCTGGAGCATGATAAGAGTAAACACAGCTCACATGCCTACCCGTTTCCATGGTTACTATGACGCTCGTTGAAGATGTCCGCAAAACAGTAAGTCCACGGGGCAGCATACAGTGGCAGGAGCAGACGGCCTCATCCAAACAGGCGAGGAAGAAAACCCCAGGTGTGGGTGATGTTGTGGAGAATGTTGCTGGAATCAATGGTCAATGGTGAGGTCAGGAGGGAAGAAAGTGTTCAGGAGCCTTTGATGTCTTATGCTGTAATATTTATTGACACTTGGCAAAGGAGAATTAGAGACACTCTCAAAGTACATCAGAAATGCCTGAGTCGGTCTCAGATTCTGCCCAACTCATGCTGGTGGTCAGACTTTAAAGGAGACATATTATGCATTTTTCTCACTAGTTCACACAGTTCCCAGTTACCTTAATGACATGTCTGTGAAATCCTTTGGTCAAAATTCCTCACGGATCAAGCACAGCAGCCCTGTTTTTAGCGCTCTGTGCTCAGGCGTTTGATTTTAGTGTCTGTCCCTTTAAATGCAAATGAGCTGATGCCGGTTGCTGTTCATTCCGCCCCCCTCTTCCACCCTGCTTCCGCCCACCATGCTGATGTGAGTTCAGCATCAGGATGCCATGACAACAGATGAGCACAAGCACTGGGCATGGCTGCCGGCAAACACGTACCATTGCAACCTTATATGTTTGAGCCAGAGTCAGACCCTCAAAAAGAAGAGGCCCCAGAACACGTCAGAGAACCGAGGAGACAACAGGAAATTTCTGAATGGTAAGTTTATGCAATGTATTTTTATATCTTTTTATATGTTTGAAATCTGGCTAACTGGCTAGCATGAGGCTAATGGTACTACCCTGTAGTGTGTTTATGTACAGACTATTGGAAAGCTACATAGATAAATGTAATTAATTGCAAGTAACGTACATAACATTACTCAGCTATTCCCCTTACACCAGTAACATACAAGCTCAGCCAGCATGTTTTCTCCACAACCATACAGGTGGGAAATTAATTATGGGTCTTTACGTATGAGGGGAATAGAGCATAAGTTCTTTTATGCATAGACGTAGTCTGTTACTATTGTAATATAAATGAGTAAGGATTAAAGTACAATAAAATACTGTTCCCTCTATCTTACATTGCTTACTGTTAATCTGTCATGTTTGTTACTTGTTATCATGTTACATATCAAACACTAAAATCACACAAAACAGTTCAGATAGAGTTTACCTTTATTGTCATGATTCCTTCAAACATCACACAACTTTTGAAAACAAAGTTATTCAATATATTACCTAGAACAGCAGTCTGAAAAAGTTTTGGTCAGCATTTAGGTTTCACAGAATTTCAGAAGAAAAGATGGAAACGTTATAAAAGCATGTCACTGTGTAGTTTAGACTAACCATTATGTACACTTTGTTTTAGCTGTTACAGATACTAGGCCTACAGGAGCTCTGTAAGCTGGTGTTGGGGATTTCTCGGCCAGAGAATCAGGGTGGTACTGCTCAGCTGTGTGGTGCGACGGATATGGAGGCTACACGGGGTCAGACCGGTCCTTGACTGAACCTCAACACGTAGCTGGCTACAACCTCTTGCTTCCCTGGTCTTGCAAACTGGGCTGCGAGATCCTCAGGGATGGGGATCTTCAGCACCTCATCCACGTATGGGCCAGAGTCTAGGAAAACCTTCTCGAAGATGAGGTCCAACATAACCTATAAGACAATATAGGAGGGAAAAAAATTATATACTTATTAATTATCCAACTTACATAAGTTAAGAGCCCTGTTTTATGTTATTTATTTTTCACTTGTATAATAGATGTTTGCACATTCTTTGACTTATTGCCATTTTTAATAAAAGGTTGTAAAACTTACAGACTACTACTTTCTACTTTCACTGTCTTAGCTGTTGCTGTTGTTGGGAAGTTCAATCTGAATAGCGGCTCACCAGCTGATGTTGTAGCTTAGGGACGCCCAGCACTTTCATTGAAGTGGAGGGCTGCCAGGTGGAGTCTAGGGAAAGAAAAACAATAACACAAAAATATGAGAAATATGATTGAGAGCACAAATATAAATATACATTATACTCATTCACTAAGTATCAGAATCCCCTTTATTTGCCAGGTGTGTGTACACACACACACAAACTGTCCATACATATACATACATTGAGAGCAACATGTAAAGTTGTAAAGTTATTTTCTTATCGCTAATGACAGCTACGTTCAACACACGTACGTTCAACTCCGGACCTTGACCAGACTTGTACAACTTGCCGTGAATCTTTGAGGCCTCTCTGCGGGCGGCGGTGCTGCCTGTCTGCATGCAGCTGTGTGTGCTGAACATAACGCTAGCTAGCTGTTATCGTTAGCTCTTGGTAATTGGACAAAAGAAACACAAAGCACACTTACATTTCCATCATCTGTAGTTGGTATTACTCCTCTTTCGTGTGAGGTCTCGTTGCCGTCCTGTGTTGTTCTGTGTTCACTGTATTTGTCCGTGAAGCACACGACCGTCGCGCACACACAGGTTCAGGTCTAGTCGACAGTGTGGGGACGTCTCCGGTAAAAGTAAACTTAATCCTCCGTTCTTCAGTCCTCTCAGGCTGGGGCCAATATAGCGACTTGTGTCGGTCACTGCAGCCAACAACAGAGTGACAAGCATGCCTAGGTCTGAGCCTCGCCACACGGCCAGCCATTCTTCTCTGTGAAGCAGAAACTGTCGGAGCTTCACCTGAGCTTTGTGTTTTCATCACCTGTAGGGCGTGGCGGGTGGAGACTGGGTGTTGGCCTCCGCTGTAGAGATCAGGAAGTGGGTCTGGATTATGTTAATGAAAAATGAATAAATATACGTATAAAGGGGAGCTGAATCTGATTCGCCTGCCCGGAGACAAGCCGCAACTGGGGGTGTGCTTGCAGCAGCTGCATGCGGTTGTTGTTTTTAATACTGGGGGGGTTTGTACGCACCCCAAATTCGAAAATATTGGTGTAGAAGACCTGGAAAAGTCTGAAAATTCTTTTGCATAATATGTCCCCTTTAAACCCCAAGATAACACCACAAATACTATACGAATGTTTTTACCCATGCAGGTGTTATTGTCAACATATTCTAGTCTGGAGACACAGATGTCTGTTTACGCAGATTGGAACATCAACGGCCAGCTATCTATTATGTCTAGGAAGGCAGCAATAGGTCTCTTCGACCCTGGCCACCACAGTGTTGAGATAGACTGGCACCTACTGTTCTCAACCAAAGCCAAACAATTAATACTGCCGAGGACCTCAAGGCCCACACATGACCTTGTGTAACCTAAGGATAGAAAATTCCATAACAGGTGACAGCAGGGAACACTATACTGTGCCCTACTCTTTAGTGATGTGTCGGTCGTGAACAATTCGTTCAATATGAACTAATCTTTTATATGACTCGGGAGTAACAAGTCGTCTCAGTGAGTGATTCGTTCATTTTCATGCAGTACCTTCCCTCACCACATGGCAGCTACATAAGCTCAGTCAGGAGGACAGGAAACAGAAATGATTAGTTCACGACTCACTCAATTGTGAGTCTGTCCTCAGGTCCTCGTTCATTTGTCATGTGACAGGCAGCTTACGCTGAACGGTTCGTTCTCGTTCGTTCGGATCGTTCATTTGTCACGTGACAGGCAGCTCACGCTGAACGGTTCATTCTCGTTCATTTGTCACGTGACTGGCAGTTCAGGCTGTGTGACGAGCAGTATGTTCGTTCTCGGATCGGTCTCTCGTCATTTGTCACGTGACAGCTACCTAGTCACTGTCGTGCTGTTAAACAACAATGGCAAGGAGGATACAGGACACAAGTCACTTTAATGTGGTGTGTATTTGCTTTCCTAGGTTTTCATATGGTTTGAATTGCTTGTGGCATTTTGTTTATTATGCTTTGTCAGCTGAAGCAAACCATGTTGCCTTCAGTGTTAAGTGTTTGAAAACCGCGGTCTGGGTACACTCGCAGCGTTGTTTAGCGGTGCTTAAGCTCATGTTGTCTGGCCCAACGAAGCACCTTCTCCCTCTCCTGAAAACGATGAAAGCATATCACAAAAGGCCTGGGTCTACCTCCTGGTCCAGGTTTAGGGGCTGGGGAGCCATGTGCTCTCTCTCGAGCTCCGGCGGTTTGGAGAGGACGTCGGGGCCGAGGTTTTCCATCAGCAGGTCAGATATGAACTCAGTCGGGTCCTGTCCTTTTTCACTGCCCTCAGGAATGTTAATTATCCGGAGGTTGACTCTACGGGACCTGTTTTCAAGATCGTCGAGGCGGTCTTGAAGAGACTTGTTCTGAACTTGCAGCATCTTCACCCCGAAAATACACTGCATGCGTAATGATTCCGGAATGTGTCAGCTCACACAGTCTCCGGTTCCGCTGCGACACGGCTCCGGAACGACTGCGGCGTCCGGCAGCCCTCCGCAACACATACGCAGAGCTTCTATTTTTCCTGGACGCCGGAGCGCAGCGCATGAATTCAGCACAAGCAGATTGTGCGGGGAAGGAAATCGGCTACAAAATACAAAATAAAACCCTGGTTGATTTTCAAAATAAAATACTCCGTGTTCACCGCGGATCGAGTTTCATTACAAGAACACGTCATAATGGACGGGGCCGACCTGAAGTCAACAGGTCAGAGGTTTTCAGGCGTCTTTTCACCCCATCGACACCATGGATGAGGAGAAGTTGATTCTGGAGGTCCAAAATCAACCTATCATTTATGACACCTCACATCCTTTTTATAAGGACACCAACAAAAAAGATGCGGTGTGGAATGCCATTGCAGGAGCAATGGGAGTGGATGGTAAGTTTGTAATTTGGTCCAATAATGTTGTTTGAAAACAAATACTTTGTTTATGTGCATTAAAAGAGACGTTCTCTAGTTACATATGTGTAAAACCTATGAAAAACTTTGAAATAACTGTCCATGGTATTCTAACTTTTATTATCTGATATAAAGTCATGAAATGCAGTAAGTTAAAGTTATGTTATGTTTTATATGTATATAAATTAATTATTTATTTATTAGCTGCAGTTCGCCTATCAGCCTGGCATCGGGGTGGATGACGCTGTCATCTTCCTCCTTCACAGAGCTCTCTCTCACCTGGAAAAGCCTGGAAGCACTGTGAGGATCACATTCTTCGATTTCTCCAGTGCTTTCAACACCATCCAGCCTCTGCTTCTGAGGGACAAGCTGGAGCTCTCCGGCGTGGATCATCACCTCACATCTTGGATTATGGATTACCTCACCAACCGTCCACAGTATGTGAGGACCAAGGACTGTGTATCTGACACGGTGGCCTGCAGCACAGGGGCTCCTCAGGGAACAGTCTTGGCTCCTTTCCTGTTCACCCTGTACACTGCAGACTTCAGGCACAGTTCTGCCAACTGTCACCTGCAGAAGTTTTCTGACGATTCTGCCATCGTCGGCCTCATCACTGATGATGATGACAAGGATTACAGAGAACTGATCCAGGACTTTGTGAACTGGTGTTAGTGGAACCACCTCCAGATCAACGCAGGGAAAACCAACGAGCTGGTGGTGGATTTCCGCAGGCGCAGTCATGACCCCCCGACACCGGTGAACATCCAGGGAATGGACATAGAGAGAGTGGACTCTTATAAGTACCTGGGTGTTCACCTGAACAATAAACTGGACTGGACTCACAACACTCATGCACTTTATAAGAAAGGCCAGAGCAGACTCTATCTGCTGAGGAAACTGAGGTCCTTTGGGGTGCAGGGAGCACTCCTGAGGACCTTCTTCGACACTGTTGTGGCATCAGCCATTTTCTTTGGAGTGGTCTGCTGGAGCAGCAGCATCTCAACCGCTGACAGGAAGAGACTTGACAAACTGATCAAGAAGGCCAGCTCTGTCCTGGGATGCCCCCTCGACTCAGTACAGGTGGTGGGAGAGAGGAGGATGATATCTAAGCTATCATCAATGATGGATGATGTCTCCCACCCCATGCAGGACACCATCACTGCACTGAACAGCTCCTTCAGCGATAGACTCCTTCACCCCAAATGTGTGAAGGAAAGATATCGTAGGTCCTTCCTTCCTGCTGCTGTCAGACTGTTCAATAACCAGCACTGCTCCCAGTAAAACCACATACACTCACAAGGACTACATCTCAATTCACACTCTGTCACCATGTGCAATATAATAATAATGTAAATAATAACAACTTGCAATAATAATAATGTGCAATAAGTACTCCACAGTGCAATTTAATTATCCCCCGTGCAACTGCTGTTGTTGTTTCTTTTTCTATTGTCTGTTCTGTACATAGTGTTTTATATTATATTATAGTGTTTATAGTGTGTTTATAGTGTTTTTTATTATATTATTTTTTTCCTATTTCTTATTCTTATTTATGCTAATAGCTCTTTTTCTGTCCACTTTGCTGCTGCAACATTGTGAATTTCCCCATTGTGGGACAATAAAGGTCTATCTTATCTTATCTTATCTTATCTTATCTTATCTTAGGCCTATTCTGTTTGACATTTCTTAAAGTTCAAAAGAAATAAATGGTTAATCTTTGCTGTGTTAACCAAAGTACTACTATACTATAGTGTTGTAACTCTGTTGTGGGGGGATGTGCTGTAGAGACTGCCTTGCTGGTGTCCTGATGACATAACAATGGCCACAGTACTTTCACACCTTCAAATTGGGGGGCTGACAAGAAGTTGCCAGACCAGTTTATTTTCAATACAAAATCACTGACAATTCACAAGACTGAACATATTACACCTCTTCACAACAGGAAGAAAACACAATACAAATATACACTATTTCAGTCACTTGACTGACTTCAAGTGAAGTCATTTAAATCATTCTGTCCTGCCAGGACACACTGCCCTCGGGGGAGGTGAAGAAAGTAGCCAAGCTCTCCCTGATAGCACAGGCTTCTCTTGATGCTCTGTTTCCTCCCATGTTTCGCACCGGTGCCATGTGTCTCCCAAGTTCCTCTGCCTCTTCTAGCAGCTGCACATTTTCACTAGGGGCAAGGAGGAAATTGTGCATGATGCATGCTGCCACCACAAGTGTGTCCACATTTTTGGAGTGCAGGTTAATCCTCCAACGTGACGCCAAAATGCCGAAGGCATTTTCAACCACCATCCTCACTCTGGAGAGTCTGTAATTGAAAATCCTGTTTTTTTGGGTTAGGTTCTGTCCTGGGTAGGGTCTCATCAGGTAGGGCTTCAAAGGGAATGCAGCTACCTCCCCAGTGTGAGCAGCACCAGGCAAAGAGGTTTTTTGAGGAACATGGAGAGTGTTGTTCTTCATCCCTTTCCCCAAATCCGAGCCTGCGTAGACCCCTCCATCAGATGTCCTCCCAAAGTCCCCCACCTGAATGCACCTGAAGTGGTAGTCAGCATCCACGAGTGCCAGAAGTACGATGGAGAAAGTCTTTTTGTAGTTGTAATACTGACTACCAGAGTTGGGTGGTGCTTGAATGACGACATGTTTGCCATCAAGTGCTCCCGGGCAATTTGGGAAGTTCCACTTTTCACAGAAGCGTTGTGCGATGTCTTTCCATGTTGCTGTAGTCGTAGTGGTAAAAACTTCTCCATCATGACGGCACACACCATGTGAACAGAGTTTATCACTGTTGCGTGGCCAAGGCGGTAATTGAACGCTAGGCTGATGAGTGGAAGAGCGGCTCCTCTCAATCCTGCAGGAGCCAACTCCAAAGCCAGACAGTGACCTGGATGAATGCTATCACTTTGCTATGAGCATCATCCCTCAGCTACACCGGATGGATGAAAACAAGAGGCGCCAGGCCAAAATTGGGATTTTAAACCTGCTCCACAATATTGAGAGTGGCAGCATACAGCAGTCACCTCAGCAAACATACCTCCGTTCTGTTTGGTGATTTCTGGGCCTATGATTGAGAGAAGCTGATCCATTTGGTCTGCACTCATTCGAAAGTACTGATGATGCCGTTGACTGTCCAGGCGCAGCTCAGCCACAAGATGATAAAAATCTCCTTGTTGAGGCCTGTGCTGGTTTATTGGGTGGACCCAGTGCCACCTTGTTCTACTTCTACCCCTCCTCCGCAGTCTTGCAAGCAGAAGTAGCAAAGCACCTGCTCTCCTCCTAGGAGCAGGCACTGAAATGCACAGAATAATTTAGTTAATCACTATATTGCTACTATTATTAATACTATATTAAATGTGGTGTCACTCAGAAGTACACTGTGAAGTACAGCTATTTTGTTTTATATATTTTTTTCAATTTCCAACAACATGAACAATTGTTAACTCTGTGGCCTTGTAGTTTCCAAGTGCATCAACAATAAAACAAACCAAATAGGCCTAATGTTTAAATAATAAAACAAACGTTTAGTTTGTTATCAGTTTCAGACATAAATATAAAGATTTCACTTACCCATGGTTGAACACTCTCCAAAAAAATGTCTCTCTCTACCTTAAAAAAAAGAAAAGTTGACTCAGAGAACAGGCAGTTCAACAATGAATGGCCAGAGAAATACGCGTTTATTGCTGTTGATGGGAATCCTGTGTGCTTAATCTGCAACGAGTGCCTCGCCATGTGTAAACAGTATAATTTGAGAAGGCATTTCAACACAACGCATGCTAACTTTAATGCTACTTTCCCAACAGGCTCTGCCGCTCAGAGGCAGAAGATATTGGGGCTTACATTCTGTTATGAGCAAAGACGTCGTATATTGTTCCGGGCTTGTACGGATCAAGAGAGAGCAAATTTGATGTTGCCTGTCACTTAAATGAGTGCAATCTTAAATATCTGTGATATGGCTGACCTAGACTGATTGTTAAGGTGTCTGATTTATGTTCAAAATGGACAAAAGTTAGTACAGTAGTAGTCCATGTGTGGATTTATGTGCATATGTTGTTCTGCATTTACAAAATAGAATATATTGACTCCTTCAGTATGTTGTTGTAATTTCTTTATTTGTTACCGTGATTACTCATATTCTCCGGCCCCTTATTTTGTCTCAGATTCATGAACTGGCCCCCAATTCCAAATTAATTGAATAGCCCTGTTCTACTAATGAATGATGAATGAATGCCTCTTTCTCCAAGAGACTACAGGCAGAAATATCGCGCGATTATGCTTGAATTCGCGAGATCTCGTGCGTTCTTGCAACGCTCGGTGTCCGGCGGAGCCGCACCAGTGTGGGTCACAGTTTTTTCCGTGCTTGTTATTTGCTCAAATTTATCCCCAGCCAGGGACTCTGCAGCAGCAAGGCGGCCGTTAAAGTGATTCACCGTCCTGCGGAGTGCGTCTACTGAGGTCTGTAATGGCTTAACGGACTCCTGAATTTAGTCTACTTGCCAACAATGAGTACCCGGAAATGTTGAGTACCCCAAAATTTTATGTTAGAAATATATAGTATGGGTCCCCAGCATTCAGAAACTTCCGGATGCTAACTTGTATATATTGGGCAATTAGCATAATTAGCATAGTTAGCATAAATTTGCATAATCGCCTATATGGGCAATATTTCAACAACTGCTTGGCTAATCAGGGCAATATTGGAGTGGTTTTAGGGGTTATTGATGATGCTGAATCCATTTCTGACATTTTCAAAATTCAAAATGGCTGTTTAAACCGAAAGTGACCAGATTTTAACCGCCAGTGGGCCGATTTTGATGGATTTTAAGCCAATTCTTAAGTTTTAGAGGATGCTGGTTGGACATATAACTCATGTATTTGAAATAATTTAAAACGCATTCAATTTATTATCTAGAATGTTACAGCATAATGTTGCTCAGAAGAGGACAGAACACATAAAGGACACCAAACTTGCAAAACACAAAGATTTATTCAAACATTACAATTTCGTTGCAATACAACATCACATAAAATTGTGATGAAACAAACTGCAAAATAAAACCAAAGTGGTTGGAAAACAAGCTGGGCATAAATAAATAAACAAAAAATAATGTGGATGTTGGAAGCACCTCTACCACTCTGAACTGTAGACCATTTCATCATTATCAACCTCATCATCTTCATCTTCTCCAGACTCTTGCTCTTCCTGCTGTGAGTACATGAGCGGGTTGCAACATATTCTGTCATGGCCTTTACAAAAGCAGTAGCTGGTGCAAGCTAAGCCTGCAGCCGCACAACTGCACTTTGCTATTACGGTTGGAATGATGAAGCAATCCACCCAAAGCCGGCCTGTGGGGTGCTCTCTCGCTTTCTTCAGGTATGCCATTATCTGAACATGAGTCTTCTCCCCCTCCTCTAAGAAGTCATGAAGAAAAGCAGACACAACCCAAGGGTAGGCTCGCATTGCTTTGGGTCAGGCCTTCTCATTGAAGATAGCTGTAAGTCCTCCAAATGATGCACCTACTAGCTTCTCCAAACCGGTTGAATTCATCAGTCCTCCAATTGAACCAATGAATGGCATGAGAGTGTGCATCATCCCAGGTCTAAGCACCACTGATGACCATCGCTGCAGATCACTCCACTTGATCAGACAAGCAATCTGGTACAGCTGCATGTCAAAGGTTATATGAGTATGGCTCATGCCAAACTGCTTCAGTGATTTGTCTAAGTAGGCCATGGTACTGAGCACCCTATCAGGGTGTGCAGGGGAGGAGTCAAGCAGCGGCCCAAAGACACTTATTTGCTTCAGCTTGGGAGCACTGTCATCACCATCACGATCTTGCACAACATTGTAGGCTGACCAGTCCAGGGGAAGAGGGGAGGAGTGGAGCTGACAGAGCCAAGCAGTATCCCTCTTCTGTGCTCTTGAGACACTTTGTTTGATGGCATGTTGGAGAGCATTAGTTCTTGGGACTTCTTTTAGAGCTGGGGGGTCTATCTTCTTGGGGCCTGTGTAATGTTCAATGACAAAACTGCTCTTATCTGCTAGAAAAAGTTTCCCAGCTTCGAGCTTTGTGAGACAGGGTATTTTTAGTGACATGACCCCACCGCCAGGAGTGGCTCCTCCAGTGAACAGGATGCCTGCTGGATTCTGCACAAACTGAGTGGCCATGGCATGAGTTGTGCGGCGACCATTGGGTGTGAAGACCACAAGATCAAAATTATCACCCCAACTGTGGATAGCACCGATTCGCCTCTCAAGGTCAACTGCACGAAGGTACTTATCTGGCTCCTCATTAGCATATTTGGCAGCTGACTTTCGGAATCGCAGGACTTCATCATATGTAGTGACGATGCCATGCTCGTTTAGATTCTGGATCAGTTCTGAGCTACCATGCTTATGGTGGAGTTTTACAGCAAGCCCCAGAGTTGTCTGATTCCATTTTCAACTGATGTGCTGCTGAATGCATTGAGTGTGTAAGTGAAGTGTAAGTGACGGTTTAAATTCAATTATAAAAATTTAAAAATTAAATTATTTCAAAAACATGAGTTATATGTCCAACCAGCATCCTCTAAAACTTAAGAATTGGCTTAAAATCCATCAAAATTGTCCCACTGGCGGTTAAAATCTGGTCACTTCCGGTTTAAACAGCCATTTTGAATTTTGAAAATGTCAGAAATGGATTCAGCATCATCAATAACCCCTAAAACCACTCCAATATTGCCCTGATTAGCCAAGCAGTTGTTGAAATATTGCCCATATAGGCGATTATGCTAATTTATGCTAACTATGCTAATTATGCTAATTGCCCAATATATACAAGTTAGCATCCGGCAGTTTCTCAATGCTGGGGACCCATACTATATATTTCTAACATAAAACTTATGGGGTACTCAATATTTCCGGGTTCACAATGGGGCCCTATGGGCCGGCAAGTAGACTAATTAACGCAGACATGTCCTTCAGAAGCGATGCTCGTTGCTTCTCCAGTTCAGAAACCAGCTGGCTCGTTGATAAAATGTCCGGCGAGTCTTTGACGAGACCAGGTGTGTTGCTAGCTTCTGAGCTTGCAGTCGCCATTTTAGCAAGTTTGCTAGCTACAGTAGCCGTAACGCCACGAGTAACTGGGCAGCTCGGTGTATTACTCGCTTTAGATTTAGAACCACTCATTTCGCGAGTTGGAGCTATAATGGTTATCCCTCACTTTCAATTGTGGTGTTTACAGGGATATATTAACAGTTCAACCGGGAGATCTCTTCCAAGCAACTTTCTCCTACATCGCCACCACCGGAAGTCCACCAAGTTAACTTTTAACTGAAGTTATGCTGGTCTAGCATACTTGTTTGCAATTTGGGAGTTAATAGGATAATACACTAATTTTGTCATTTCATTTGAGTTTGTCATTTCGTAGTAAACAATAAAAAGTTATGGATGACACCTACTGTACTGTTTATACTTGCATCCAATTAAAAGCTTTCTTGCTCATGACACCACTGGAGCAAAGTGATTCCTGTTTTAGTACAGCTTGAGACCAACAGGGAAAAATATCAGACTACCAAGGTGATTTACAAACTTGCCCCGGCAGAAAAGTTGCTAAGTAGCCAACAGCTAACTATCATTAGCTCGGTCAGGCGTGTAGCTGACCAAACTGACTGACTCAGCCCAAGGATGCCAGGAGCCAAACCTGGCAAGAAAACATCCTCTGCAGGCTACTGTATTCCCTGCCAGACAGGCCACCACTGGTTTTGGAGGTTGTGTTCAATGGAAGGTAGACACTGACACTAGCTCATAGCACTGCCTCCAATGTACGTATATGTTGGGGGTGTAATGCACACTCAATATTGGCTTTTGTAAATGGCAACCAATATCCATGACAAGTCCCTCCCTGACCATTTGTTTTTACAGTAAACATAAATATCCATATGTGAACAGTACTCTGCTTTCCATTTCATGGGACCTTTAAAACGAACAACCCTCAGTACAGTCATCATGAACGGGAAAATTAGCTATAGAGACCAAAACTGTTTTTTGAACCAGGCTGTAAACATGTTTATTTCTGCTGTTAAGTTTAATGAAATGTCGAAATGTTCTGTAGCCAGCCTCAAGCGGACACTTGAGGAATTACAGTTTTTGGCACTTCTGCATTGGCTTCATTTCCCAGCCATAGAGGTTGCCGCTTGCTATAAGTACTTCATCAACTTTTTCAAGGTTTCAAAGAGTGTGCTTCATCATCATCATCATTCATTCAGTCAATGTTTTTGCTAGATGATCCCTTAGAACTAAACCAGAGCTCTGATCTCTCTTGACAAATACAGAGATGAAGTGGGTTATAATGGGGCTCTCCATATGTTTGCACATGAAGCAAAACATTTTAAACATTTTCTTTTGCTAAATTTCATTGCAGTAATGGCTTTCTGCCTGTTTGAAAAGTGGTGCTGCTGCCTGAGTGCTCATCACTCACCAATTCAATTAATCAATCAATCATTAGGTAACATGTTTTAGGTCTGCCCTTGCATGCTGGATGGGGCCTCAGGACTCAGGTCATTTGAGAAGGCTCTGATCTCTCTTGACAAATCCAGAGATAAAATAAAGAGGTCATCCATACTGTAGGCTATGTGTGTTCTCGTTACAAACAGGTTGACTGGTATTCCATGCGGCATTCCACGGTTTCCACAGTTGTTTTCCTGCAGGGAAAAGCCATGTGAAGATGAGTAATAATCAGCATCTGCCTAAAGGTGCTTTCCTGGTTATTGTACCACATGGAGGGGAAGTGGCTGGAAGTGGCATATAGTTGGGATGTAGAGTTGTGAGAGTTGTCCAGCAGTTGGAGCAGTTGGAGCTCGCTTGTCTGACCTCGCTAGTTTGACTTTTAGCTCATCCTTCTTTCCCTCAAAGTCATTTTTAATGCATTTGATTACAGTTTGGTCACTTTCTGGATGAAATGGTCCCATGGTGAGCTTTGTTCAGTGTACTGTGCTGTGGATGTACCAGGAAGTGTCAAAAATATTCTTAGTCATTACCTGTTGACATACTTAATGGGTTATGTTCTAAAATAGAATAGAATAGAACCTGGGGACAAGAAGTCTGCCAGCAAGTCTGTCAGCTACATCAAGGTATGTAGTATACCCATCATCACAACAACCACTGTTTTTAGATTGATCTTTATGGCGGCTGTGTAACATTTTGCCTGTTGTTTGGAACATTGAATATTACCCAAAACTTACCAGCCAAACAGAAAAAAATCTGTCTTGAAATGTCTCTTGTCTCTCAGAGAATTATTATCTCTGCCAGGTGTAAGCCTAGAGGGGATAATGCGTTTGGTCGTGTGCGTGTCAGTGTGTGCATCTGTCTCACATACTACGGGACCTGTTTTATTGACTGCTGCTTTTTTGTGCTGCCATGCACTGCTGACTTCTCTTAACCGGTAGGTAGAGGGAGGCACTTTATTTGCCATTTTGCAATATGTAAAACATTAACACGTTATGATTGGCTGTACTTTGGAAAGTGTAGTTTAAAAGTTTGAGTAACAATTTGACTAGCTAACAGATATCATTAGTTATTCTTATACACTCATTAGTTAAAGTGAAATGTATGACTGTCCTATTGATTAATTGATTAATGATGTCAGTGTGAATGTCAGTATTTGTAACATATTTATCATGCGCAGCACTTCGTGACAAGATGTCATTATTATATCATATTATTAAATGTCTTCTGCAACTATTGGTTTCAGTGTCAACAGAGGGTTACCTCAATAGTAATTGCATGTGAAAATATGCGAAAAAGCTGTGATGATAACACCAGAGGTAACAGTCTAAACTGGGCAGCAAACTATCTCCTGTAACATACTTACCTGTTCAGCCACTGTAAATCTGTAGAGCAGAAATGTTTATTTATGTTTTAAACTGCAGTTATCGTCACAATTACCTAACAATGTGTTTTTGTCTTGAGTTAAACAGTTGCTTCATATGTTTGTCTCCTGTTCTTGTTTACTGTAGACAAAAGGAACTCATAGTGTTGATTAATCCATGCCAGAGGTACAGACACATAGGTGTTCTCACTCAGATCAAACACTTGGAGCCATTGTGGGAGTTTGAAAGAAGTATTTCAGTTATCTCTCCCATCCCCTGATGCCTCAGGCAATTAGTCACGACTGTCAAAGTTAATCTGCTATCAAAAAGATTTATTGGCTCCACAGGAAAGTGCTCTGCATTGTTAATTCATCTCTGTTGATAACATTCATTCATCAAACAACAGTCGATTACACACATTCATTCTACATTAGCTGTTTTCTTTAGAAATCCTCAGTATAGCAGTTGTTATCTTTCAAAATTACATTAGCTTTCCTCTTATGAATACATTTGGAAACCCAACACACCAAAATGCAAACATCTGTGATTGAACAGCCTAGTTGTTAAGGTTTGTGTACAGATTGCATCCAAAATGTGACAAATCACTTTGTCACAAAATCCTTTCCTAGAGAGCTGGGAAACCAGTAACAATCAAATAAATCAAACATGATGCCAAATTTAAGAGCCAATACAATTTGTATGCATGCCATAGTATTATCTGCTAGGGGCAAAAATAATTACAAACTATTACTAATTACAGCTATTCAAACCTTTCCAGTTCTGTACAATCCTTGCACAACCCACAGATAAAGACAAAATAAAAAAACCCTTTACATTGTTCTTTTCAATCTAATGAAATCTGTACAAGGAAATAAGTCACTGATTAAGTCCTGTAGCAGTTTGTCACACTTTTATTGTACTTTACTTTACTTGAAATTGGACAGGGAAGCTTGAAAATTGGGGTGGGGTAATTTGGAGGGTGGAGGAAGTCCAGCTGTGCAGCAGACCAGCAGGGGGGATGCCTGCAGGGTACATAGCAGACAGCTATAAGTCAGCAAAGGGATGAGGGGGATTTGAAAAGGTTCTATTGCCTGATGAGTTTGTCTTGGATCTTCTGACAACAAGAGGCATGTCTGCTGAGATCTTAAAGCATTTGATGTATCAAGAGAAAAAGAAGTTCTTCAGGTTTGTGCCCACACATCTCACTTTGTCTACACTGACACACAGTCCTCTTTCTGTGCCTATGCTAGATACATTCATCCACATCAAATGGTAATGGTAACACTTTGATGTTTTTTAGCACTAAGTCACACACCATCAGCTATTTCACTGATTTTGATTAAACTGGAACTATAAAATATTTTCTGGTTTCGTCTCTTTTCGGCTGCTGCGCATCAACTCTCTGATTTACGGAGTTTCCTGATGGACAGTAAAATAAACTGCTGCAAACTATAGCTGCTGTTAGCTAATGTTTGCTCAGCTTATGCTCAGTTTGCTAAGAGCTCATAGCATCGGGGGAGTGTTTGTACCACAGGTATTTTGGACCGCCATGAAGAGGAGGTGGGGCATAGTGCTGACTGGGAAAGAAGCTGGGCAAGCGGGCAATGCTCTGTAGCCTCTATGGACATCATGGCAGAGGCCAAGAGGACACTGAGGGAGGGACTGATTTAATTGTTTGCAAGAGCCTTGTGGAATAAAAAGCTGAAAAATAAATGCTGAGTTGATCGGTTGACTTGCCAAGACAGTGGTGTTGCACTCTGAACTGGGCGTGCTAAAGTTGTAAAATGTATAAAGTGTTTTACAGTTTGCCTCCCATTCACACACACACATACTGAAAAACCCTCTCCAATAAAAATCAAGTTTTTAATCTTGTTGACATATCTATGTTATGTTTAGATATGTTACAAGACATAATGAGTAGAATAAGCACTAAACAGCAATGCATTCAAACACACAGAGACTTAAGTTGGTTTTGGCTCTTGTGCATATCACTGCGTTTCCCTCAACCTGACGTACTTTGAAAATTACACAATACTAAATAAAGCTAGACCTATAATAAAGGTTAGCAATTTGTTTCAATGAATTAAAAGTAAGCTGCCCATGAACATCTAAAGCCACAACAAAGGAATTATGGCATACTTCCTAAACCAAGGGCTTGTGATTTCTATCCAATGAGAATTACATGGATGTGTGCGTACGTGACACAACACAAGGAAACACTGAGTGGAAGTGGAATGTGTACACTGGCATTTGAAGCAAGACTTGAGGAAGTGCCATTCACCCCCATCACAAACTCAAAATCTTTGTGTGACCCCCACCCAGATTACAAAGGGGGGCAAATAGACAGAAAAGAACTATATCAGCCCTAGACACTGAACATCTAAGTGTTGACACAAGTTTTAAAGAGTACAAAAAGAGCGGGGACGTGCATTCAGTTCAAGGAATATTTATTTGGAAAAGAAAACTATACTGGCAACGGACCTGAAAAAAAGAGGAGAAGATTAGTCCAAATTATTTTATTTCACAATACTAAAATAATTAAAACTACTAATATATAAATAGCAAATGGCTTAACAACATGAAATACAATAGAGGATAAAATGGCTACAACAATAGACAGGACACTTACTGCGGGGAGATTCTATCACAGACCCCAATAGAAACCACCACGTGTGCACACTGATCACTGCAACTTAGACTGCAAGAACAAGCTAACCTACAATCCAGTGAGGTGACCACTACACTTCACACTTACCACACTGCATGCAAGGAGGGGTGCATATCCCATGACTACGCCCCGCAGATCATCCCTCTGCCTTTTGCCTATAAACCCCCCCCCCCCCCCAAAAAAAAGACACAAGTACGCTGAGATTCAGTTGGTTCAGGTTCACAAATGTTCAGTACAGTGCAGTCAAATATAAAAAAAAAAGCAATCTTCAACCATCTACATATTAGTTCAGCTGTATATTCCATAAACACATTTGCCAACAGCCTTGGTGAACTGGCTCAGGCAAAGCAGCAGTCTGGCCTTAAATCTCGGTCAATGTGGGGCTCTGCTGAAAAGCGACACAATAGTTGACGGGCTCCACTCTGGTTTAAACAGGGAAGAGCTGAGTCTTTTCCTAAAGAGGTGATCATATTATATTAGTGATATGTCTACAGTTTAATGAAACCCCAAAGTTCATTAACACATACCTCTTCAGCGCAGGACTACAGTAACACCACAACCAAATATACAAAAGGCCTCATTAGTTTTCCCATAAGGCAATATAACACAACTTTCTCCTTCAATCTCCCTTACCCGCACAGACACTGCAACCCTGGCACACAACCAGGCCTCAGACAAAGAAGCACTAATTGCCCTCACCTGTCCCTATAAAGGCGGGGAGCTACCTCTGGCCCCACCTGACAGGGCAGTGCTCAGAGGCGATTCTAGAGTCCGTTGGGGCCCTAAGCAAAAATTCTCAGGGGGCCCTTCCGACCAGTGTTCATCACCATTATGTTATAAATAATCTGACACCAACGAAAAATGTATGAAATCAAAACTTTTTTTATTCCAAATGTCACCAGTATCATGACTTGGAATGGGCGCTCGATGTGCCTCTGGTGTCTCTTCCTGCTCATGACAACCACCAGGTGGAGTGGCCACTATCCCACTGGAGGTGGATGTTGTTGGAACTGATGTGACAAAAAACAAAATTGTGTATATTGTCATAAAGAATCCTTACAGGGCATGGCATATGTTATCGATTAAAGTGGAACACTGGACTTACAGTTTTCATCGTCAGCGTTTGGTAGGGGCACTTTATCGGTCTGTTTTGTGGTCATAAATTTAAGTAATGATCCTGAGGAGAGATAAGAGAGAGATTTTTAATTGTTCTCCTTGGGCATAGCTTTCATTATTCATTGCTATCATAGCATTCATAGCTTAATTCTAGCTATTAACTCTTACACAACTTTATTAGTTACAGAAAAAGCTGTTTTTCCATCCAAATCACTCCAATACATTTTGTACCTTCAACAAACACCCATGTCCACACAGCATACAGGCACAGCAAGCATGGTACAACAAGTAAACTTTACAATAAATACTGCACAAAAAGTTAAAAACAAGTTAAAAGTTAAGAAAAACTTTAGCATATAAATAGCTGTTAAGGGGGCTTCAATACTGATATTATAATACTGAACACTCCAGTACATATAAGTTAGCTTATTTACTTTCTGTTACCCTGATAGCTAGCAAGTTAATAGAGTGCTGCTGCTTGCTGTCAAGGAGGACAGCAACTAACGTTAGGTTAACCTTGTGTTTTTTTTGTAACTTGCTGGCCATAACCACGTCCAGTGCCAGAGCCGCACGCGCCGCACTCGAGTGCGGGTCCAGCTCCGCTTGCTAACTAACCAAAACGTGAAGTAATAAACGTAACAATGATACCGTTTTTACATTTCAAACTTAACGTTAGACTAACGTACTGGGGAGACACTTGAACAGCAGCTAACATTTGCATAAGCTAGTGTTAGCGTCAGCTAGCATTAGCGGCAGTTTAAAGTAGGGTTGCCAACCGTCCCGTAAAATACGGAATCGTCCCGTATTTGGCAATTAAATGTTCCGTATTTCCATAAATGTCCAATACACATGTCTGTCACACACACAACAACACTAAATCTAACAATAATGATCAAAAGCCCCCTGGCTCCGATCCTCTGTGTGTCTGTGCCTGGCTGTCTGCTGTCTGCGCCGTCTCTAGGCGCGTACGGTTGCCTAGAGACGGACGACACACACCGGCGCTGCTCACCCCCCCCCCCCCCTTATTTTCATTTCTGAAAGTTGGCAACCCTAGTTTAACGCAGTGGTCACCATCGACATATAAATACATCTGACGCTAATGTTAGCTGCTATTCAATTCTGTCTCCCTCTTAGTTAGACAAAGTAACAGCATTTGTTCAATAACAGCAGTCATTTACTGTTAATGTTATGCTTATATCATTATCTGCTCCACTTACCACTGTCTTTCTTTCTTTTTTCTTCGTCCTTATTTTTTTCTTCCTCTTCTCACTACCAGATGGACAGCTCCTCTTCATTTTCCTTCAGCTTTATTTCCAACTAGCATCACACAGGTCAACATCAGGTGGGATCATGGGATTCACCTGGGGCCCCTTTCGGGAGGTTTCCTGAGATGTCATTGCAAATCGCCCGTTGTTGTTTAAGGGGGAGGGGGATGGTCACTGCGGCTTATACATTTTTGAGACATTTCGGTAAAAACAGCCCTCGGGCACCGAGTCTCAGGGGCCCCCCTAACGGCTCGGGGCCCCAAGCAGTTGCCTGCCTTACCTGTTCACAAGCTGCGCATCTGGCGGTGCTTTGAATGTAGATGCCAGTCCTCACATTTGGAAACACTGCAATGTTGTGTAAGTAATAATTAAGAGGTGAGAAAATGACGATACTTGGAACGTAACCCAACAACTGTCAGAATCTACAATATATCTTATACAGAAATAATAAAGAGGATCAGTTGAGTTGCTTCAGTGACTGGCAGTCATATTGTTTTTACCTGTAGCCTACATGTCCTGCTGCCAGGGGAAATATGAAAGAAAGGAAATCGTGCACATTTAATGTGGTGATTGCGGAAAAAATCTAACCAATAGCAGGATTGTTGCAACATAGGTTTGAGCAAGATTACGTAACAATATACATGTTGCAGCAAATGTGAACAATTAACTAAACAAATTAAAGGTACAATATGTAAGACATTTACTGTATTAAATCATAAAATGAATATGCTATCAGTTCTTAAGGAAACATGCTAAGTTGAAATACTTGCTTGTTGACAAAAACCTGACAGCCAAAATGTTCTTATTTTGAAATTTACCGCCCGGCTCGTCTCTTTGTTTATATTTTGGCGTTTGGAATTCTGATCAGTTAGTTCCGTGTTCGATATCCAGGGTTGCCAGGTATGAAACAAATTTGCAGCAAACACAGCGCACTACAACGATGGAAGCAAGAGTTGGACTCTACCAGACCTGAGAGACAGAAGCAGGCGTAGAGGTTAGGTATACAGCAGCTGGGAGAGTTTCATAGTTTATATATTGTGAAAGAACTCCGTCTTGATATTGCTCAGTTTGAGTGGTATTTGACGGCTATCAGTCACCGGAGGAGACAGGGGTTTGTGGAAGGTGCTGACAGTGTGTTTAGTTCAGCTGCCCCACACATTGGCAGCGGTAATCAGAAATCACGTAATGGAAATGCTACTGCCAGCGAGTCTAATGCAACACTGACGACTGTTTTATACAATAAAAACAAATGCCCATAACAGCAGCAGCTGCCGGTGTCTGGAGACCTGAAAATAATACAGTAATTACAGTGACGTTAGGTGACTTAGTGCACAGTAACGTGATTTTACATCGTGTACTAACATAATCACGTTAGGGTTTCTCATCATTTTCATGAGTGTTATCTAATGTCAGTGCATGTAACGTTAGACTGCTCTCGTTTCCTGAGCGGAATCCAGAGGAAAATACACCGGTAACGGGACACGGGACGTCTCTTATATGCAACAGTAAACAGTATACAGCAGAGGTCTTCAACAGGGGGTCCGCGACCCCTAGGGGGTCCGCGGAGGTACTGCAGGGGGGTCGCGAAAATTTTGGTTGATTAGACATTTTTTTATATTCACCTCCACAATTTTTTTTAAACACACAGAAAATTATATGAAGTTCTTTTTAAATGTTATACAGCTGTTTTTAAGGTCTTGTGGATTATGGGGAAAAGAATCAAGGCTCTAACTATTATATAAAATATATTTATGAGCGATTTCCTGATAGTAGTGATCATAAACGGCAACAGAGTCAATCATCTTGATGTAAATAAACGATCTATGCTGCTGTGCCACTCACGAGGCCATATGTGACACACTCTGTCAGGTTCCCCATGAGCTCATTCATGCTAGTAGCTAGCAGCTGTTTTGAAGAGAAAAATGAAAAAATGGATCGATTTTTAACACGCCAAAAAAAAGATATCACAAGCACAGCAACAGCCTCCACCTCAGAAACCGCAGTTGAAAATGAAAGCGATGCTGTAGGCCCCGCAGCTGTAAAGGGTAAGCGTAAAAGAGAGAAGACCCGAAAATATACAGACAATTATCTCAAGTTCGGGTTTAGCTTCAAAGAGACAGATGGCATTGAATTTCCACTGTGTGTCATTTGTTCTACTGTGCTGTCAAACGAGTCTATGAAGCCGTCAAAGCTGCAGCGTCACTTGGAGACAACCCACAGCCACTTAAAAGACAAACCTGTTGAATACTTCCAAACTTGTCTCAAATCCCTCCAAGGCCAACAGACATTAATGAAAAAATCAGCCAGAGTTGGTGAGCTAGCTTTAAAATGCTCTTATCAAGTTGCTCTTCGGATTGCCCAGAAGAAACAGCCATATACACTTGCAGAGGATTTAATATTGCCTTCAGCAACTGACATGTGTAAAACAATGTATGGGAATGATATTGACATTAATAAACTGAAAACAATTCCACTGTCGGACACAACCATTGCTCGCCGCATTGACGAGATGGCATCGGATGTGAGGGTGCAACTGATAGAGAAGCTGAGATCGGCAGATGCATTTGCTTTACAGCTGGATGAATCAACTGATGTTTCGAAGGACGCGCAGCTTCTGGCGTTTGTGCGCTTTGTGGATCAAAATGAAATGCAGGAGGAATTTTTGTTTTGTAAGCGCCTTCCTGAACGCACAACAAGTGCTGAAATCTTCAAAGTGATTGACGCTTTCTTCAGAGAAAATGACGTTTCATGGGCAAAATGTGTTGCACTGTGCACCGACGGCGCAAGAGCCATGGCTGGATTAAAAAGTGGCCTAATCGCGCTGGTCAGGGATGTGGCTCCAGAGGTGATTTGGACGCACTGCATGTTGCACAGAGAGTCACTTGTTGCTAAGGACATGAGCGCTGATCTGTCTGATGTCATGGACTCGGTCGTGAAAGTTGTAAATATAGTATTTAATATTTAAAAATGTCAATTTCAATAGTGTTTGTGCATGGTTACATGCAATTGACAGACATAATCTTGGCAGGTATCAGTTTGAGGTATGTTTATAAATGGCAGTGGCACGGCCACCCATACCACTGTACCTTGCATGTTCAAAATAAAAACATGAATATATGAACCTGTTTATTATTTGAATATCTTAGTATTGAATGCACAACAACAAGGTACATTTCTACAAGGCACTATAGGACCGGTTTAATATAAAACACAATTTTATACAATATATATATAAGTAGGGGGTCCCCGCTCCATCTCTCCATCAGTTTGGGGGTCCTTGGCCTGGAAAACGTTGAAGACCCCTGGTATACAGTATACAATATATGTAGTCAGATCTGAGTTTATGTGTGTCGGGAACGGCGCACACGGAAGAGAGACACCTGCCTGGGTGTGACCACCTGCCGGGTGCGCTGTGCTGCCTCAGACACCGGCAACTGCCATGGCAGGTCAGTGGCAGCTGCCTCAGACACCAGCGCTGCCTCAGCAGGTCAGTGGGGAAGTGCCACTACTAGCTGCCGCTGCCACAAATTGAGCCAGCCCTTTCTCTGTGTTTATGTGTGCTGGACGTAACCGCTATGAAACAATCTCCCTCACTCTGATATACCGCGTATGTATCTCGACCAGTGCTCTCTTTCTCTCTCTCTCTTTCTCTCTCTCTCTCTCATTACAACCCCAACTAAACTTCTTCGTGTCACTATTTTACAGCGTAAATTGCGAGTCAGACTGCGATTTAGAAGCTGGTTCATGAAATTAACAAAGCCAGAACACAACAGGTAGAGTATCAGAGTTTAGATAGTAACGTTTACGTTACGTTTTGCTCGTCCTGCTCTAGTGAAAGTTCAGCGGCGTCAACCTGGCACCCTGCGTGAGCGTCGTTAGGGAAGGGGGGTGACTCGCTCCACTGTTTGGAATTTGAGCTTGGAATTCAATCTTACATATTGTACCTTTAAGGAACACAAATAATAGAATCATTTTTGGAAGCCATAAAATCAGTTTGCATGCACCACAAAGGTTTGGATAGAGTTCGTGGGAAAAAATACTGTTCTATACTGTTACTCTCTTTGATTGATGTTTGGTGGTTACTCAACAGTGAATGTAACCGTACGTGAATTATATCTTTGTGGTTTTGCCACATGAGCTCACAGTCTATGACATCAGTACAAGTTTTTTTAGTTCTTTCTAAGACATTGCTTATTTAATCTCCCACAGTGTAATCCTCTACAGATTAAAGTGCTATGATCTCTGATGGATTTAATACTTTCTATTTAGTCCCAGTGTATGGTGCGGGGGTGTTGTGTGTGACATATGACTCATCCACTGACTCACACTGACGCTTGCCTTTAAAAAAAATGTTTGTAGCCTCAGGTGGTAAAACTGAATGAGTGTAGGTGACTCCCTTTCAGCAGCTGCTCTGTTGTACCAGACATTTGACTCTCCCGTTGACAGAGGCAAACAATGAGCAAGTGTGTTTGTCACAACAATATAATACACATATATATAGAATTGATAGATTTGATTCATAATTGTATTATTTAGAGGTTTGCTGATCTTTCTCAGACTTTTCACACAGTTACAGATTGGTTTTCAAACCAGTATTTACTATTATAAAGAGGTGTGTGGCATGGTGGTACAGTGGTTAGCATTGTCACCTCACAGCAAGAAGGTTCTAGTTTCAAACGTGTAGGCTGGAGCCTTTCTGTAGCTGGTTTCTTCATGACTGGGGCTGGGACCTTTCTTTCCAAGTTCTCCTCATGTCTTCATGGGTTCTCTCTGGGTGCTCCGGTTTCTTCTCATAGTACAGGTTAAAAGGTTAATTGGTGACTCTAAATTGCTCATAGGTGTCAATGTGAGCGTGAATTGTTGTTTGTCTCTATGTATCAACCCTGTGATGAATGGGCAACTTGTCTTGGGGGCACTCAGCCTCTTGCTCTCTCCCTCCTTTCAAAAGATAAGCGATTATAGATAATGGATGGATGGATATAGATTCTGGAGTTCTTCAAAGAATACCGCAATTTGGTTTGTAAGTATGTTTGGCTAATGGTGAAGAGTGGACAGAGTAGAGTGCAGATCTCCACTAGGTGTGTGTGGGAACGTGAATGTTTTGAAGCATACAGCAATACATTCTTATATATACAAGTCATTGGTAGTATTGGTAGCTACATGAGGTTTACAGTAAGATAAACCAAACCCAAGTCTGTATGTGTACTGTGCATCATTTTATACACATTTCTCAAAATTAAAGTTCTATGGGTTTGAACAGTTTGCTATAACAACTGATCCACTGCCAGGTTACTGGGGTTGAAAAGTTAAACAAACACTACTATAATGTTTGATTGAATAAATACAAACCACAGCTGTCTAACCTCTACCCGCAAATCAGCACAGGAAAAATTCCAGCAATGTAAAATATCAGTTTTTATGTGGAATGCAAACATAAAAACCCACGTAGACACACACTAATGCAAAGGTTGTACAAACTTCATCCATCCCTTATCTATGACCACTTATACTTTGCAGGGAGCTGGAGCTGATCTCAGCTGACATTGGCGAGAAATCTGGTGCATCCCAAACAGGTCGCCTATTCATCACAAGGCTGGCACATAGAGACAAACAATCATTCATGCTCACATTAACACCATGGGCAACATATATACCTATTAGAACACATCTTTTTTTATATTCTATTTCAGTATATTTTATATATTTATTTTGTATTTCTATATTTTTCTTTCTTTCTTGCTTTCTTTTTTTTTTTTTGCCTAAAATGTTATAGTTTTGTATTTTATTCTTTAGGTTATTTTCATTCTTGTGCTGTTACACTGTTTAGTGCTCTTAATGTTGAGCTGACTGTTTCCTCTTGTCCAACAAATTTCATTGTATTATTGACCCTGTGTTAACTTACATGACAAATAAACCTGAAACCTGAAACTTGAAAATAACTGATTAAATCCAGTATGGCATTGATTATTTGATGTCTAAGTTAAAACCAAAGCCTAATGCCATGGTCTATTTCAAACGCATCCTGGGGCTCATAAATCATAACCTATTGAAAACATTTATACTGCATTCAGTCCAACGTGATGCTAACCTTGTGTGTGAGCCATTTCCTTACTAGGCATGTCTATTCAGGTCTATTAATGAAATTGATGTTTATACATCATTAAGGTTAGAATGAATATGAAGTGTGCAGATCTGAGCGTATGTTGAAATTGGATCTTGAAAGATTTTGTGTAATGCTGTGGTTTAGCAGTGAACTGTAACTATTCTGCAGGCTGACAGTTTTCTTCTATAAATGTACACAGGGTGGGTCCCCATATGGACATCTACTAAATAAAAGGGAAATCGGTATGATCCACATAGACAGCATGAGTGATGTAACAGCTTGATGCATGACATAATGTATTTTTTTGCCTTTGGATCAAAGAAAAAAAACAAAAACTTAATGTCCCAGAAGTTGACAAAGACAAGGAAAACTCTGACCTGATATACAGCTGAACACTGAAGTGCTCCAATAATGAATATTCTTTTCTTTCTTTCCAAGAGCTTGACAATGATTTTGGCTGAATTGACAAAAGGTAGTTTTGGCGAAATCTACAAATCAGTAGCTGCATGAAGAGTTATTTTAAGTGGAAAAGAGAACAAACTGCTATCCTATTTTGAATCACAGATGAGTGCACAATCAGCCTCAGTTTTTTTGTAAAATGAAAATAATGGAGTGGGAAATTTTATACACCAAAAAAATGGTAGTCATAGAGGACAATTACTGTTACTTTGTTCATATATTGTGGGATTGTTCTTTTTATTTAAAAGTATTGCATAAATCATCACCAGAATCTCCCCAGGTGCTCTTAGGAGACTAAGGAGACTGGTCTCAATTCTCACTGTATACAAAGAAATAAATAGCAGACTTAAAATATGCCTACATTTTGTTGAATAAAAATGTTCTTTTATTTATGTCCTTACCCCCAGCCCTTATTTTTTGTTGCCTGTTCTTTGTTGATTTACTGTGATGTGTTGTACTGTGTTGCATATGTTGTTCGTCTTGTGTAAAACTGACTAAAACTCTTTAGAAGCCTCGATAGAGAGGCACGACACAAGTGCACATGTGGGAGGAATCACCATGCTTTGCCTGTACACTCTGATAGGTTATTGAAAAACTTGAAGTCTTCTGCTTCACTTTTCTCATGACTCTTATAAATTCACTTATGGTGCTGCAGTTCTCAAGAAGACAAATGAGCCTGTTGGAATGTGTTTGATTATTTTGGATCCATGTCATCTGCCCTGATTAGGGTGTTCCTTCTTTGTGTTTTGTGAAAAAATCTCTGCTAGTTATGGTCTGTCTGTTTTGTATGTCAGGCATGAAAAGATGCAAATGAGCTTCCTATGCTAACCCAGGGAGTCTGGACTTGCATATCTAAAAATCAACTTTGAGAAAATTTGAGGAATTTGTTGAAAGGGAACATGTCAGGAGGGTGAGTCTGTAAAAAGTGCTTTCAATCAATCACTTCAATAATCAGTGCTCTTACTGAGTATCAACAAGTTGAATTGAACAATGAGTGTTGTCAGTATTTCATTATTTTCACTTTCACAAAGTTTTGAAGAAATTAGTGGCATTGCTAATTTAAACAGCTAGATGGATACAATGTAAACATTAACTTCCATGTACAGTGTCTGATGTAAAGTATGTAAAATTATTACACTGTCATTTGCCAGGGTTAACTTTCTGCCCTGCTTATTATAGTATTAAAGTCTGAGACTCTTTACCCAAGAAGAAAAACAGCATCAGTCATTTCTGTAAGTACCCAAAAATGACCCTAACCCTAATATTAGGTCTCATCTTGGCATTTACATGTTCTATCGCCTTTTTACAATGAGTTATCTTGATGCTAACCATTTGAATTAGTCAACTATCTTGGCTATAATATATTTTCGGTTGCCATGGCGCCATGAAGTTGGCTGCCAGTTACAGTAGCTCTGTGTTTTTGGTGGTTTTTTTCCACACCAGTGATTTGCCTTTTTTCTGAGCCACCACTCTCTTGTTTACACTCGAGAATAGCTAGGCAGCGCTAGAATACTCTCTGTGGAAAGACGACTGTTATCATGGGGAATGTAAGATCTGTCCACAATAAGATGGAGGAGCTAACAGCGCTAATGAGGCCACAGCGGGAGTATTAAGAGTGGATCATCACAGAGATGTGGCTGAATGAACTCACTTCGGACTCGCTGGTAACTCTGGATGCCTTTCAACTTGTGAGAGCGGACAGGGGAGCAAAGGAAAGAGAGGGGGATGACACACAGTAAAGGAAGCGTCTGTAGACCACAGGCCGGAGTTGGAACCAGGTCGCCTTTCGTACATGGGGAGCCCACTCTTATTGATTTAGTATTTTATTATCCACCTTATATATAGTTGAACATTCCTATGGGATATCCTAACCCCAACCACTTGAATCAAAAGGACTGGAACCATGCCAACATCGTGTTAAATCCCAGTCAGATTTTGTGACCATGACCATTCTCCTTCCTACTCGCCCAAACGGGGGAAACAAGAAAGCGGGACAACCAAAACTGGCATGAATGCAATAGCACTAATGACTCATTATATGTCACCTCCTTCCTTCTCTTTCCGGTCTCTAATGTGAATGTGCACACAGTGAGGGGACCCAGAGGGACATGCATTTGGCCCTTGCATTGCCTTTGATTGCATCCAAAACTGTGCAAGTCATCAAATAGCTCCAATAACCCCTCACCCTCAAACCAACTCCCCAAACCATACATACTTATTTTACTCAAACTACGATCCTTCCCTGAAACATATCCAAAACTAAACAAAACAAAATTAACATTTCTGGTTAGTTCATCTTATTAGGCTATTCTGAATAACAGATTGAGAGTTGGGTGATTTTTAAAACTTGCCTGATGGCTTCTGTCTGGACTATTAAGTCCACTAAGTCAGCTAATAGCCACATAAACCTGCTTTCTCCTTTGTTCTAGTCGATACTAAATACACCAAATATTATATACAATATTATAGTGTGCAACCACAAAAAAACTTTATATATGAGAATGCAAATTATTTTTCCAATCTTAAAGCTACTTAAACTGAAGAAAAAGGGGAAAACTGAGCGTCAAGAGGTTAAGCTGGTAAAGAAAGTGTTATAGAATATGTTCTAGATAGCCAGATTGTAAAAAGGACATTCGCCAGCTGAGGTCACCCATCCCTCATCTCTCTCCCCTTATTTGTCCTCCACTGTTGGTCAGAGGGTTTAGTTTCTGTGATGGTGTTTTTGTTCCAGATTAAACATGCATGCTTTGCAGTACCAGCAGCTGACCTTTTAACATAAGACATGCGTAAAGATAAATCTAGCCTGGCATCGGCATTAACAATGCAGTGAAGCCTGAAAACAACAGAGATTCCTCTAGCTGGTGCATGAAGCAAAATTTGGAATCAAGATTTGTTCTTTACGAGTTCAAAAAGCTCACTCAAAGGAAAATATAATTAAATTCCCAATTTTTTACCCCCCAAAAATCTAATTTATTCCACAGCATGTTGTGCTGTTATTGGTAAAAGAGTTGGTAAAATTGCTACAAAAACATAATTTACATGCTGCAACTGCCAATGCCAAAACATACAATAGGCAAACAGAACAGAAGAGGAGACGTGCTTGTGTTTGTGTCTTATAGCCCAAAGGCATTTCAGCCTCATACAGAGACAGAATTCATGATTCGTCACATACTGCTCGGGCTGTGAGCAGCAGAACATCGTTCAATTTGACGATTGTCACCGGGATCCTACAACCACCTTGTTTGACCCTTTGTATGAATTTCTGTGGAATGCAGTGATGGATTCTCTCCAGTCGCCACTTTTGATTAATCTGTCCATAGAGCTTTGTTCCAATGCTCAAGAGGATCATCATGTGCTTTTTGGCCAACACTGGATAAGCATTCATGTATTTTTATCAGAGAGCAGAGATTCCCGCCTTGCTACTCTGACATGAATACCAAATTTCCCAAAGCTCCTCTTTGAATAAAGAATTGTGAATATTGAACTGTAGCCATGATAAGAAGTATGCAAATCTCTTTTTTTATTTTCTGTTCTTCTGTTAAATATATTTTTATGGTCGCAATGTTCCCTGTATGAAATGTCTTCTTTTTACTTCCTTCTTTATAAGTACAAAGCAACAAAACTGTGAATGTGGGTTGACAAATGTTCACATACAGAAAAAGACACTGTGCATTCAAAGCTAAGTGCCAAAAACTGCAGAAAAACTCCTCAAATGGCGACTTGAGGCTGGCAGAAATAGGTTATATCCTATGCCCCATATTAAAATGCCCAGCTTCACAGCAGTGGGTGAGGGTTATAATTGGTCACATGTACACTACCGTTCAAAAGTTTGGGGTCACTTAGAAAATTCCATGTTTTCCATGAAACCTTCAAGAAATTAGTTTAAATAGGACATATTGCAAAATGAATAGGAAATGTAGCCACTGACAAGGTTAGAAATGATGATTTTTAATAAATAAATAATAATTGTTTCCTACAATCGGCTTTAATCACAGAATCCTCCATTTGCAGCCTTGCAGACCTTTTTCATTCTGCTTGTCAATTTGTGAAGGTAATCTGAAGAGATTTCCTCCCATGCTTCCTGAAGCACCTACCACAAGTTGGATTGGCTTGATGGGCCCTTCTTACGTACCATACGGTCAAGCTGCTCCCACAACAGCTCAATAGGGTTGAGATCTGATGACTGTGCTGGCCACTCCATTACAGACAGAATACCAGCTGAGTGCTTCTTCCCTAAATAGTTCTTGCATCTTAATCTTTTCTTTTATTGGCCAGTCTGAGATATGGCTTTTTCTTTGCCACTCTGCCTAGAAGGTCAGCATCCCTGAGTCGCCTCTTCACTGCTGATGTTGACACTGGTGTTTTGCAGGTATTATTTAATGAAGCTGCCAGTTAAGGACCTGTGAGCATCTGTTTCTCAGACTAGATACTCTAATGTACTTGTCCTCTTGCTCAGTTGTGCACCGGGGTCTCCCACTCCTCTTTCTGTCCTGGTTAGAGCCAGTTTGCGCTGCTCTGTGACGTGAATAGTACACAGCATTGTACGAGATCTTCAGTTTCTTGGCAATTTCTCGCACGGAATAGTCTTAATTTCTCAGAACAAGAATAGACTCAGAGGTTTCAGAAGAAAGTTCTTTGTTTCTGGCCATGTTGAGCCTGTAATGGAACCCACTATTGCTGACGCTCCAGACTCTCACCTAGTCTAAAGAAGGCCAGTTTTATTGCTTCTTTAATCAGCACAACAGTTTTCAGCTATGCTACCATGATTGCAAAAGGTGTTTCTAATGACCAGTTAGCCATTTAAAATGATGAACTTGGATTTGCAAACACAACATGCACGACGTCCACTGCATATATTATTGCTGTCATTATTGTTGCTATGTCTCAGTCATTACAGTTTATAGTTAGTTAATGATTTGCTGCTGCTGTGCATCTGTGCCTCTCTATCTCTCAATTACAATTACTTTTCTTTTGAAAACATGGAATTTTCTAAGCGACCCCAAACTTTTGAATGGTAGTGTAGATATGGGCGTATTTGTAATAATCAAAAGTGGATACAAAATCTGTTCACACACATTACAAGGTGTACCCAAATGAATTAGATTACTCTGCACCTTACAATTTATGTCACAATTTTTGGCCTTTATGTAGCGAGGCAGGATGTGGAGGCTGGGTGGTGAATGAGCACGTCTGACTTTTTATTAACTCTAATCACCGGCATTTAACTAGCATAGGACCACACACAACAATATTTAATTTAAAGATTTAATAGGAATTCTGGAGGTATGGGATGCTGAGGACAGATGTCGAGGGGAGGGCGGCGGGGTTCAAATGGAAGGAAGAAGGGATATGGGGAACATAGGGAGGGATGGATAGGGATGTGGTAGGAAGGTGAATAGATGAAGGGAGGTAAGAGGAAAAGTGGGTCAAGAAATCTGAGACAAACGGGGCAGGATAGGTTGACATGAGTAGGCTTGACAGGCACAAGCATGTGCCTTATGATCACTACTTGTTTTTTTATTAAAGTTGGGGTTAGGCATGTAGTCAAGGTTAGTCTCTTGAAAATGAAAGCAAGTCAACGCAAAATTATCCTAAGTAAAGAATAATGGAAAAGAGAACATTTTGTTGACAACACATCTCTCGTCTCAGTAGGTCTGAACCTCAAGCCTCAAGAGTACTTTTGCGTATTTTCCATTTTTCACCAAAAATATTTGTTTTGTTGCTAAACCATTATTACTACAGCTGACTGATTACATGTTTGAATATCTGAGAAATCATGTTTTGTCCATTATTTCAGCATTCTGAATGGGTCCAAGCACGACAATACTCATGAGCCTCAGCTGATGTAGCTGTGGAGGAGAGGTGTGAATCCGAGTGGATGCTAATTCAAAATGCATAGTCGATGAATTGGTGAACAATACACAGCCCAATAGTTGCCGAATGAGTATAAAATTGACCCAGATACTTGGTTTGAACTGCAGATTGTCAGTTTCTCAGCAATCTCAATCTTTAGCTTGGTGAATATTAAGCTTGGTGATTGGATGTTTCTTGCCAAAACCTTCGCCCGTGATCAAAGACCCAGATATTTTCTAATGCAGTTATTAATCTTTTGCACTGATTATTCAACTCTTTTACCCAAGCGGCAACCTCCAGTGCTGGGGAGTGAAGCCAATCTGGAAGTGCTAAAAAATATGTTTTTGCCGATATTTAGATTAGCTGGGAGGTGGTAGAAGCAATACAGCCAACATGGCACTTAGGACCAGTCAAGTATATTTTTAAGAAAATTTAGAGCTAAGAAGAAAATATAGTCAACAAACCTAACGTTTCTGTTGTAAATGTAAATGTATGTGGACTCGAGTTGGTTACAGAAACTAGCATTGTGCCTTCATAGATCCTACAGACTTTGGATAAACTGTATATTACATTGTAGACGTTAGCATTTCCAAGTCAACCTGCCAGATGATGTTCTTATCTATAGTATTCATTACATATTTTTGTGCTACATCTGAGAAAGAACAGATGTCTTTCATGTCATAATACTAAAAGAGGGAGATAGCTTTTGTTTGCATTTTTTGTCAGCTAGCTTTCAGTATTATCATGTTTCCCCTTTGAAATCCGCCAAAAGGGAGACTGAATAGGGAAGCGGCGCATTATTCAAGTCTAGATAATATGGCAACACCCATCCAACTCCTTTTGTCGATGCATTTGCAAATAAAGTGCCTCAAGGGAGACATTTGGTTTTGACAGAACTATTTAATTACTCTTAAAAGCTTGGAAAGCATACAAACAGGCGTTCTTTCATTTGGGGTTATTCGGTGTCGTTTAAGACTTTTTAAGGATACTAGACCATGACTTTTGATTGACTTCCAACTAAGCATGCCTCAAGATGTTCGTATGCATTAACAGTTCATGAGCATACTGTATGTCACCAATTTCATACCCAGGAGGTAAACACTAGAATAAAACCAGGACAAAGCATTATCGAAGCTCCTGTGCGGTTCATTTATCCAACTCTGATTTAAATAACAGCTCACCAGATGGTCTGATCAAACCTACGGCAGCGCTCATACGGGGGCGAAGCACTGACCAATGTTCCCTTTGGAGCGGAAACACGGCTACATAGAAATGGGATCCTCTCCAGAAATAAAAGGCTGAAGTTAAGTGATTCATCCTTAAGTAGAGCTGAACAGGCCTGAAAGCAGTATTCAGGAGCCACTGACTCACACTGTGGAGGGGTGACCTTAGATCAGATGACGGGGGTGGAATCGTCGCGCTCCGCACTGAGGTGATACTGAACAAGAGCTCTCAAGGCCCCCTTGTCTGACCGATTCATCCACACACCTCCCCCTACCACCCCTCAGTTGCCTCCTCCCACAGAGGTGATCCATCTCCCTCTATCACTGTCTGTTTGTCTCTACAGTATTTTGTTCAGCCTGCCAATCTCTCAGCCTAACCATTTCATTCACTGTGATTACATTTCTAATTCTAACGCTGTTTTAGGTTCAGTTTTGATTTGGCGACACATATGGTGCTTATACATGCTTTGAATTTGAATTATTTGTAAGGGACCATGGACTAGTGCCAAGTTACATGTATGCAAATTAATATCCTAATAAAAAGGTTTGTGCAATATCTATGTATATCACCAGATGACAAATGTAGTCAAAATTACTTAAACACACCTTTACTCACTTTAATAAATGGAAAGTATTTGCACACACTTCTGGTACCAGTGACTAAAGTTAGCAAACGTTATGGTGATGTGGTTGTGTTGCTGACATTATTTAATCAGTCTGCAGGCCCTATGTCCTTTTGGTAAACTACAGCTGAACAGATGGGTGACAAATTAAAGGAAATAAAGTGCATAAGATATTCTTCCACCATAAGTGTCCAGAACACCTCAGGAGGATCGAAAGGATATTCTCTCCTTTGCCGTTTTGATGATGGTAGTGGAGAGTGCTGTCACCATGCCCCAAAATCTCCTTGTTCAACCTGCTGAAAGGCCACAAGAAACCTCCTGAAATATTTTACGTACGTCTTTACGTATGCCCACAGAAACCTTCTTGTTGTTCTGAAACATCTTAAAGAACCATTAAACGCAAAATTCCACATCTTCAGTAACTAGTAGGGAACTAGAACCTTTTGAAAAACTTTTAGAAACTCCTAAAATATCCCATGAACCTCCTCAATGACCTCAAGAAGGTTTGTTTTTTTTGTTGTTTTCAGAATCATTTATGAACACGTGAGTGAAACCCAATGGGGAGACCCACACTTTTCCTCACCAGAAGGTATGTTTCTTGTGATCTGCATGTGGACCCATTCCATTCGTGCTCAGTCAGGTTATCTAATGATGATGCATGACTCTTGGGTCTTGGGTATTTAAGAAAAAACTGTTGTAATCCTATACTTATGGCCACAGTGGCTGCAGTTCGGCAATTGTGCCACATTTTCATGTTAAAATGCAAATAAAAAATAAGGATTTAGGTTGATAATCAGTTGACAATAGTTTGTTGCGGCAGGGAAACATTTTTACATAACAGGTTGCAGGATTGGCCACATCGCTGTTAATCATCATCTTATCTACTTTTCATCGCTTTCATTTTGTCCTTGTCCTTTCACTTCTTGTCAAAGCAGATACTTTTTAGTCTTTATTGGATGTTAACTAGTGTAACTGCCGTGGTATTGCACTTTGCATTGCTAGGAATTGAATATTCACATATATACAGTATGTATGCCAAGTTTTATTTATTGAATCTCATTGTTGCCATAAATAAACAATGAGATCTCAGGATACCAAAGGTCCATGTGAGCGGTTCAAAAGTTGAAACCACAGTGGTGTTGCTGCCCTGCGTGGAGGAAGAACCAAACTGAAAAAAACGTGAGGAATTCAGACCACACCAGCAGTAACTCAATTTACTTGTTTTTATTCATAGTCTGCATAGGGGTTGTAAATCACAAAACAAAACACACTTTATTGGTCTCAACCTGTATGTACTCTATTAGCTGAAAATAGTCTGGTGGTGGACGGGTTACGCAAGCGCTTTGTTTACGTAAACAGACATGAAAAAAACATTAACCCTGTATGACCGACGCTGAGTAAACTTATCTTTTCTCTCTTCCATCTCTTTATTCTCCCCTCCCCTCTCATCCCCCCTCTGAACCTTCTATCTCTACCTGTCTCCTCCTCCCCAGCTCCAGTGCTTCTGAGGGGGGCCTTCTCGATTTCCCTCCTGCCTAGAAAAATCAATATTGGGAGGCGGCCTGAAAGACCTTTCACAGGAGTATTACAGCACAGCCTGGCGCTCCGATAAGCCTCCTGTTACGTTCTCTCGGGACGGGGCTGGCCAGGCTCGCGCTCCCCTCCTGGGGGGAAAGCATTCTCCTCTGGCCGCAGGGAAGAGCGCCATAAAGGGCAAGACGTGGATCACAAGTCTATTGGTGTGGGCTATTAGTAACCTTAGAGCCCCTGACCTGTGACTAGGGTCCTGTGCTGATTCCCACACACACACTCACAGACAGAGTGGGAGGGGACACGCACAAAAAGACAGTTTATGACGATAAAGAGCTTTGTCATGCATTCAAGAGAGTGGATAATGCGTTTTTTTTCTTGTGTGTTGTTGTTAATGTATGCGTCAACACAGGAGAGCAAGGAGCAGAGCATTCACAACCTTGCCTTCATGACGCCCTGTCACTACCTGTAATGACTCTGTTGTTGCCTACCCTCCCGCACACACACAGGATTGTGCACCTACACACCTAGACACACCTGAAAGAAACACACACCCACATACCATTCTCACAAGTGTGATTCATGAGGACCAAATGTGAGAAAAATGTGCACAAAAACAGTTGTCCAAAGTATGACACATGCTGACACATGTTGATTGACTGTATCAAAGTCTTACAAAGTGTTACACTTTGCATGACAGTTATACAAGTCCTACCAATTGATCACTCATCCTTCTGGCATTTAAAAAGCATTCACCTGGAAGTAGTATAAATTAAAGTATATTTAAAAAATATATATTCATCTGAATGTTGGCTTGTTAGGAAGAGGACTGATATGTCTGTGGTAGACATTCCAGTCATATTGTCACTCTTTGTTGTTTAGCACATAGTTTGCCAGCTAACTTTTGGGCTGTTGAGTGGATTTTGCAAATGATAAATGAGAAACTAAACCAAATATTATTTTGTCCTTAAACATTTCTGTATTATACATAAATATTTGAGTCATTGTGACGTTGCCTCATTGGTTTTAATATCCGTTGTCTTGTAATGTTGGCATTAGAAGCTTTCAGGCTGTTGCTACCACTTGCACACATTGTTATTTCTGGATAAGACCCACAGTTAAATCCCTTTCCAAAGTGACTCCATTTGAACTGCTGTTTGTCAGATAGAGTGCTATAATTTTTTTTTAATGTTATCTGAACCAGAACTGGTGGAGAAACATTGAGACACATTTGTCTTCACTTGAGACAAAGCACAACAAATTTTTCAAAAATAAAAAAACAACCTCCTTTTTGAACACATATCCAAGTTGCATTCATGCATACATAAGGGACTGATCCATCAAGTGCACTCGCACACTGTGGTCCAAGTTCAGCTGGCTTACAGTCACAAAAACAATGAAAGGTCTGGTTGCTAAATGCTCTTCCTTCATCGGTTTGTGCAGCTGGGAGCTGTCTGAGGGGAACGATGGGAAAACGGAATCTCCTGGCTGTGAGGTGGAAACCAGGGAAGTTATGAGAGCTGGCATCAGGAGAGAGTCCTTCAGGCCATGTTTACGAAAGAGGAGAGAATTACTTCCACATAGGCTGCCTGGGAGCGATGTATCTCAGTCAGCAATGAACCATGGATATGATATGCTCCATACAATCCCCAGATCCCTGGGGTCCTATCTGCTGTGCTAGCAGTCCATAAATGTTGTCTCCACAAACTCAAAGATACATTGAGTGCTTTAAGGTTTTCATTTTTTGCTGTTATGTTTTTCCCAATACTGCCTGGATATGTCTTCATACAACTGCTCTGACAGGCCTGTTGCCATGGGTACTAACTTATGACTTGATTGTTTTTTATCTCACATTTTCTGGTGATATATCTACTTGATATGTTATCACTCAGCCCAAAGTATTTTTCACTTCCTCTTAGCCATATTTCCTTGTTCTGTTTCGTTGCAATTGTGACCACAATCAGAATCTGTAATCAGCTTCCTGTTCGAGAAAATACTTGGGGAAAATACCTAAAGCCACATTCAGAGGCTTGAAGGACTGCAATTGTAGCCAAGACATAATTATTTAAAGGGCAATCGAATCACTCATGGCCATGGAAGTGCCCTTTCAACCAGGCAGTTGTTCTGTCAAATTCCCTACTGGTCCAGCATGATGGACGAGACCTGCGCGACTCTACAAAACAGCTGAGCCACATGTCATCCCACATGCTATTGGCTGAAGTCACTCGACTTGTTTATGTCACGTCTCACACAGCACTTAAAGTCATGCTTTAGTACGCCTATTCACAGATACAGCTGCACATTAATTGTAACATGCCAAGATCACAGTCAAGGTCAAGGTAAACTTTACTGCCCCGAGTAGATTTAAGTGGTCTAGGGTTTTCATATAGTCCACCTAGACCTGACTAGAAGACCAACAAATATCAAGCCACTCCCTAATTGCTGAAGGAACAAAATAATTGTTGGGGGGGATACAGGCCACACCACAACCCTCCATAGCGGAGTATAGCAAAATGGTTATGTAAAGAACAAAAGAATTGCTAAACCCGGTTGTGCTTATTTTCTTATGCTGAATCCTTTCTTTGTCCCAATAGCTTAGTTGGAACCTGTCATGTAGAAGCCAAGTCATTAACGATGAGCTCAGCCTTACTCAAAATAAGGTCTTTACACAGCTGAGCAGCTGTCACGTGGTCACACTCAATGACCCCACTCGCCATCTTCATCATGCACTGCAACCTACGTATCTTGGTCTTGGTTCCACATGTAACCAAACATAAAAATTAAGCCAAAGGACAGCCTTGTGAAATAATGACAAAGACATAATACATTCAAACTGCACAATTTCTATAGTAAAAACATTTACTGTCTATGAACAATTGACTTTTCATGGCCTTCCTGTTGTTTCCTGATAGCAAAGATGAAAGCATAACATTGGTCAGTGTGATGTATGTCCTTGGCATCCACAAAACAGTTGATAAACACATTTCATGGAAATCCCAAACCACTGGCCAAGTAAAACAAACATATGAGTGCTTATGTCTCAGTATTTAGCTGATGAAAAACTGATGGACTCCTGTCCAATGTCAGTACAAAAAAATTTAAAATTAAACATGAATGCATCCAGTGGTTGTACTGTACTGCAAAATACACTATGGGAAACAAAACAAAAACTTGCAGCATTGTGTGTTAAAAATAGTTGCTACAATGGCATTAAAAATCTATACACGGTATCATTAAATGAAGCTGCTACACCTGTCAAACATAACGCAGCTGTGTCTATAATCTATTTTGTGCCATATAACAACCTAATAGGGTGACACTGATTGTGCTTCAATCGATGGTGCAGACTAATGAATTGTTCAAAGCTAGAAATGTGTTGTTCAAATCTAAAGCTTACTTTAATTTAAAAAACAACAAAACAGGCTCAATAATTGAGCCTTGTGGTACACCACAGTTTAAAGTTAGACAGTTGCTCTCCTGTCAGTCAAATAACTGAGAACAAGTCTAGAACAGTCCTTTAAATACCAACTAAACATTTCTACAATTGTCCACTTAAGTAAAGAAGCACTAACACTAGCATTAACATTCTTCAAGTTTACAGCTTAGTATGGGTAGTGCACGGGTGTGCTGTGCTGGAAAAATAAGACTGATGTGTTTTTTCTTGTTACGTGTGATTGTCCTCCAAAACTGGGTGCATGTTAAGGTAATAAGTGAAATGGGTAAATAATAATAGTGTTGAGTTACTGAGCATAAACAGTATAATAATAGAGCTGTTGACAACCAAAAGGAAAGTGAAACCTTTCATTTCAAACATTTCTGACAGATTGGTTGGTACATAAATTGTCATGATGATAGATAATAATTTTTTTGGGGAAATAGATTTCATGGAGAGTCTAGACGCATTTAGAAGTTTTTAGAAAGTAGAAGCACCAAGCAGAAGAAGGACCAATTGAGCCTATACCATATCTCAGCGAGTGGGCTGATTGTCCAATCAGTTGTAGTGCAGGTTTACATAATGATGTCACCAGACCACAAAAAAGAAAGCAGAAATGGTTTGCTTGGTTTGTGAGGTTAATTGGAGAGATATTTTTAATACAATCAATAGTTCCTTTTGAAATGTGTTCTATAGAATATGCATCTTTATAATTATTCAATTATTCAAATTGACTTGTTTGTTGCAGCTCTATGACCCCTTTTATATCAGAAATATTGATAAGAAACAAGAACAATTGTGACTGAATATAACAGACTGACAGTTTTGGAAGCAGATCAGACCATGCAATTAAAGAGCAAAGCATCTCAGCCTTTTGAACATTTGGGATGTGTGATTGAAAAAACAACGATGTATCAAAACCAAGGGAAGTTTCTGTTTATGTGGAATGTGCTAAATGTAGCATGAAAGCAATAACATACCCAAGGACCTGCTAAACCGTGAGATATTGGCACCGTTGTGAAGTGGCCATAGACAGAAGGCTGAAGGCTAAGTACTCCCTCTGGTGTAATTGCTTTATTAAAACATGGTCACAAGGGAGCTAAAAAGACTTACATTTTATGGTTATACTCTTCTGGGAGAGCTGAAACCTTCAAGACAAGAGATGTGATTTATCAGTGAACATTTTTTTCTTTAACATCATCAACCTGACCATAACACATCATTCTAGCCAGCTTTTTCCCAAGTTATCCTTGGAGCTTAGTGTGATTTAGTGAATGAAATTAGACGATTTAGAAAAGTAATCAGCAGTCAAGCAGACAAAAGTCCTTAGAAAGCACTTGAAGAGCTTTTCTTGGACAACCTGAATATGAGATCTGCTTGTATTTGCGATTTAATACTTTCAGTCACTACCCTAAGCTCACAGCCACCAATAAGGCTTGGAACTTAGATCAATTGGTAAACCGAAAGTTAGGCCTTTTGGCTCAGTTCCCTCTTCACCACAATGGTCTGGTGCAATGCCCACATTACTGTTGGCACCGTTTGTTATCGATGGTATTTCTCAATATGCAAAACAGTGCTTATCCTTTTAAAATCAGGCCGCCACAGCTTGAACTGGTTTTGCACTCAAATTGTTACAACAGTTTGTAATAACAGTTTGAAACTTGTAGCTTTCTTTCCCAGAAGGCATGTGGGTAATTACATTCACCCTACGTGTCAGCAGCTAAGTTATTTCCCCCGAAGTAAATGTCTGCAAAGTGAGAATCCATTGAGGTAAATTCCATGCCAATAGGTTCATTTAAAAAAAGACAGACAAAAGCTTCATTTAAAATTCCTGAACAACAAGAAACAAACCAATAAACAACACTTGGATACGTGTACTTTATTCATATCTCATATATGTTTCTTTACATTTATACAAAAATACAGAATACAGTAGAGTTTTCACCCAGAATACCAACTGGGTAATAATTACATTTGCTTTTTGGCACCCAGACTTATTTCCTGCCTAGAGCCATTTGATTCACCCACTGAAGTGGGATGGATTGGATCACTCGAGCCCGAAAGCACTGTTCAGGATGCAGCTCTACTCACTCTTAGACCACACAACAACCCACATAGAAACCGTATTTCAGGGCAGTCATTCTTTCGACTAATGCATGAAATTGCTCAGTTTCTGGTTTCCATGCACAGAGGCTCACAAAGACAGGAAAATGGGACACCATGATATTTTTTTGGATTTTTTTTGTTTTTTTTTGTTCACAGCTTAGACCTGTTGCAGCTCATGATATTCATAGACTATGTATAAAAAGCAACTTTTGACATTGTATACCTTGTTTATTAGACTAGCCTGTGTCTCTGTCAGAATACTGGGCACTGCACATAATAGTCTTCATGTAGAGAAGTGAAACCTAAAGATGTTTGAAGAGAAAGTCTCAGGTCTAAACTGCCATAGATAGCATGTTCCAATATTGTTCAAAAATGCATTTTTGAATAGAAATATTTGCCTAAAAGTTTAAAAAAAAAAATTGTACTTTAACACACTGGTAATTTCAAATATTCCCACTAAAAGTACTGTTGCTGTGGATTATATGAACACCAATGTGGTATACTTTATCTGACACAGACTGAGCTCTAAAATGCCATAGAGAATATGGCATAGGTAATACATTGCCATTAATAGTGATAATAATTGATAGTGTTCTTCAAAAATGCATTTTTGAATGAATACAATTATTTTGCAGTTCAACACAAGAAACAATACTTTACCACACCAAAGAATTCCAGCTATTGATGCTGAAAGGTACTGTTGCTCTGAACTATATGAACACCAATGTGGTATACTTTCTTCACACACAGCTTAAATTTTTGCGCAACATACTCTCGTCTCCTAGAAGAAAAAATTCCCAATATATAGTCCCAAATACACATGAAACAAGCAGAGTTAGCAGTTGAAGTGTTTTCTAAAGGTTACAAAGGATAAAATGTAACCCATGGACAGAAATCATTCAATTCACTTACTGAACCACTGCTTTTCTAGAAGACTGTCCGAATCACAACTGGGCACAGGTCAGGCCAACTAAACTGTTATGGTTTTGAGTTCATTTTTTTTAAAAAAAGAAAGAGAGAGAGATTGCGGGATTGTATCTATTAGGTGGTGACGTTATTCTAATCTGTCCTGTATTGATCTCTCCACTTTTTGCTACCACACAGAAGTATAGATAGGCTTTTGACATTTACACACAGAGTCAATTATACTAATCAAACAAGGCACAAAACCAAGAATGGACATGGTACAATGTAAGACCACAAACGATGATAGAAATACTCAAACTAGATACAGAAACAGATGTTTGTGTCCTGCCACTTTGTCATTGTCAGCTAGTTGCAGCAGGGCAACATGATGGGAAAGGTCACAGCCAGCGTGCCCTGTTCACATTCCTACCAATTTACTGATTGTCATTAATACTCTTAATGATCTTAATACCTTTAATCCATAAGTGATCTAATTGACTTTGGGCAAGGCTCCACGGGAGTTAATAGATCTTTTAAAACCTTTTCTCCTCACAGCTCTGATAAAATCTGTTGTCACTGAGAAAGGAGCACCTTTCTCCTAACTTATCTGGTCTGAGAGTGCATAGCCGAAAATGGGAGGCGCACCTTGATTTAACATTGGAATGAGCCTGAGGGCCTCTGCAATTGCCATCGCCAGACACGTGGACACGTAAAGAACCTCATGTCAGCTGTTTGGGTTTGACTACCAGTAAATGATTCTCTGCGCTTCATATAGATCTTTGTATACTGGAGAGAAACAACTCTAAAACTCACCACGCTTCTTTAAAAAAAAAAATACTTTTTTTGGAAAGTTACACCATTTTGTGACAGTTCAGTAGGTGAAGGAGATAGCGGTGCACTTCCTTTAACAATGTATTATGGCGCAACTTTAAGGCAAAATTGATATTTAGGTCTGCATGGCATTCCCATGTGTTGAGCTCTGTGGACTGTGAAAATAACTAAGGTGCATGTCTGTAAAAACAGTGGTATCAGCCTTCAGCATTTCATTAGCATTTGAATCTTTATAAATGCACTAACTAGCTTTTTCAGATTGTCTATAATGGCTTTTATTATGCAAGCACAACACTGATACTGGACAAAAGCAAAGTCACTAAGAACAGATTACACCATGTGAGTCAACAGTCTAAGCTAATGGGTCTGATATGTGTATATGTGGTCATTCAGTGAAGTCAGGATTTGAGAGCTTGATTTAACATTTTATATCAAATAGCCTTTGTATATTAAATCTTATTATTTCTTTTCTGTTTACAAACTGTGTTTCTTCCTTTATTCCTTCTGCAAATCGGAGTGATTTCTTATTCTTTCATGGAGGAATGGCCATCAAAAAATCTCTCCCGTAACAGTATTTGCCTTGCAAGTATAAAGGTGTGATAAGTAAAAAATAAAGGCATTGTTGAGCTAACATTTACTATGGGAGGCCCATTGCTGTGTCTGACACCTATGTTCTGAATTCACCTTTAAAAAACAAAACAAAACAATTCTGGATCCACAGAAGTCATCCCTGATACTCATTTGCAGATGTCAGTGGTCTAAATGTAAGTTAGTCAAAGCAGCATATTTTGTTTATATGTGTTTTTTTTTTTGTTTTTTTTTCTCCACGTAATCCATTCACACAACCTAAAATCACCCGAGTCATATATACCGACAACATCATATGAGGAAATGTAACTTGTTCAGGAATGTGTTTTTTTTTTTTGTTGTTGTTTTTTTCTTTTTTCTTTTTTCTTTTTTCTTTTTGGGTTTACGATGTCTTAGTATACAGATTTAAATGTGACTCATTAGTAGAGGTGCTTCTTAAATGATCGCTTGAAACATTTCAGTTTTATCAACAGCAGCAGCTCAATGCTGCCACCAATAAATAAATACATCATACACTCCTGTGGGTACATGTCTAAACCAGACAATGTGACCACACCTTGGAAATGCAATGTTTAACATTATATTCTTTGGGAAACCCCCTGGACTATGAGGAAACTGTTGAGCTGTTGAGGATGTGGTTAAGATGAGGGTTACCGGAGGTAGTAATTCACGCCTCAGTTTCATACAAGAGATAACGAGTGTCACTCTCTGATTGTTGTTTGCAGAAGAACTGGCAGGCCCAAAGAAAGCAGGCAGACTGTAGCAACGTGTGGAGAAGGAAGCAAAGTTTTCCCCAGAAGAGTTCATGATGCAGCAGGTTCGGATGACGATTCGCAGGAGCCAGAGATTCCAGTGGGGTGGTTGTGGTGTGATGTGGGGGTTTCTCTCTGCGTAAGTCTCAGTCTTTTTCAAAAGCATGGGGTTAATGCAGTCTTACATGAAAGGCAAGCTTATCCATATGGTATCAGGCGTAGTTTAACCAGAAGAGTCGTAGCAGTCTGCTATCATGAATCTGGACAGCGGTCAACAACGGGCCTTTTACCTCTGAGATCTCACTATGGAATTCAGCTTCATGTTTGTTTTTCATCACCTTTGGACACCAACAGGAAAAAAAAGTAGAGCCCTGTGAGAAAAAAAAAAGTGTGGAGAGACCTTTTAGACCTCAGTGGCAAGCAAAGATTCCAACAAAGATTTTCTTTATTTACGAAACTGCACGAATGGATTTGGTTTTTGGCGCTCTAATTTAACATGAAAAATCTCACCAATTATGTTGAACATCGAAGGGTAGAAGCATTACACTGTTTCAAAGACGTTCAACTTGTCTCTGTAATTGGACAGAGAGAAAGATATTAAACACTGAAATTCACTTCCTACACAGCTAGATAGATCAGTGAAGACTGGCTGGTGTGTGCAGGGTCAACAAGCTTGTTGTCATGGTTAACCATGACAGTCAGAGGCTGTCAGTGCCAATCGAATTACTGAACCAGGTAAGCCCCTAGATTTGATATTTTAAGCATGTGCTTCTTATATCCACGGCCAACCCCCTGGATAACCCTAACCCTAACCTGCTCGGGTGGCCCTGAGGCTGAAATGGGCCCTGCTGAAGGGCTACGGCTATGGTTTAGTATTCTACTATTTTGGGGGGACTCACAAAAGACAAGATACAAAAAGGATGGTCAAAATTCAAGCAGCAGAGGCCAAAGTATCCAGACTTTTGGTCCGTAGTATGGGTCAAACTCCCAAAACTCTGGATACTGAAATTCCCAAAACGTAACTGAAATGAATATTGAAATGAATATTGTCTTTCATTGGGCTGCCTATTAAATGCCCACTTTCTTTCAAACCATTGACTTCTTTTTGATGCCGCCAGGCAAAATTGAACTAAGCTAAACCTGATAATATCATCAAAAGTTATTCTTGGTATATCTTAGCTCAAGTGACTTTAATATTATAATATTTTTTCATTTTCAATGACTTTAAAGTTTGTAGAATGCACAGTGTTGTTAAGAAGCCTATGCTGCATATCTGCCATCCCAAAGATTGATTGATGCTACCAAAGAGCATCAAAAGAGACATCCACATCACAAACCTCTGATAGAAAATACTCAGATATGTCGATAAATAATATAGTTTTTCTCCTCTCATTGTGTGCAAGCCATTTTGATGTGTAAACAACTTTGCACAGGCACTTGTGAACATACAGTGAGTTACATAAAAGGCAACTGTTTCCTGTTGAAATTAACATCAACAAAAAGAGAAAATAAAGCTCACTTTTCCGATATTTCAGGATCTATTTGAGGCGCATTCCCTTCTGTTCCTGTGAAGAGTCCACCTTCTCCAGGATTCTGTTGAAGATCGTCCTCGCTCCTCCGTGATCGGACCTGTTTTGGAGTATAGGAAATAATTTTTAACACTTTTAAAGTTCACAGTTCACAGCAGCGGAAATCACCACAACACGGATCAACACAGTCTGCACAGCATCTGCAGAAAGTTGAAAGGCCGTCACTGGTTGTCATAAATTCCATGGAACAAAGCAGTATCTCCCGACAATAAAACAGGCCAACAGTCATCTCAGGAAGTTAAACAGCTTAGTGTTAGGGGTCAAAGGTCAGCTCACCTTCCACACAAGCAGGAATACCAGGGCTATGAGTGGAATGAACAGTAAGGAGAGAAGGCTTCGCTCCACCACCTCAGGCAGGATCCGCGGTTCATGAGCTGTAACAACAAAACAAAAAAACATCACTTTCACCTCGCTGACCCATTTTTAGTTTCATAGATTTTTCACTCCTGAATAAAAATAGATAATTAACTTCTCCTGAGTGTCATCAAGTGTTAACAACTTTCTTTTGATATGCTGCTTTTCATTAAGCACAGTCTACAGATTATGTTCACAAGAAGAAACAATAAAATGATAAGCCACCTTCAGTTGTTGATTATTAACATCAATTTCACCTGCACACGGAAAAACCTTTCCCTTCAGCATCTTCACCTTCACCTTCTTTTCTTTAAAGCTATATTCAGTTACCATGTTCTTGTAATCCATCCATGCTGACATAAATAGGTGACACCAGACGGCTGCAAAAAACTAGAAAGACTATATCTTTTATCTGTTCTTCTCCATGCGAGACAAAGAGCCTTCAGGAAACTCATTTCACTGTTGTGCTACTACAACCAGTTCATAAAGTAGTGGAAAGCTGATCACATTTTATGAAGTACTTTGACATCGTATATATTGTATACAATATAAAATGTAGCTCTGTGTAAGGGTCTCAAAGAGGGGGGCAGGCAGACAAGACAAGACATGAAGACACGGAATGTCATGTGGAATTTGCCCCACAGTGGGCCATTAATCAAGTAAGTGGGGTGACTTGGTCTAGAATGTGACAAAATACTGTATCTGGCAAAAGCTGTCATTTTGACACACCAGTTGGGCTGATTTTACAACCCAAATCACAGATCTGACACTTGTTTTCTCAGAAATTTCTCAGAATTGCAGACGTGGTTTGCAGCCTGTTGTACACTCGTGTTTACTGGTGGACGTGGACGCTAGTGGAGAGGGAGGGGAGAAAAAAAGAAGAGACGGGTTGGTGAGTTTGGGGTTACGAGAGGAGACATGCAAAAATTGAGAGGAGGGATGAAAAAGGGCGGAGTGTTAGTGCAGTACGATGAAAACATTTCATTGTCAGGTGCTAAAAAGTCAACTCAACGCTGCCTTTTTAAACCCCCCCCCACACACATAAAAGATCTGATCTGACCACTCTGGCAAAGAAAAGCCAAGCGCTTGGGAAGATTGGAAGATTGCTCTGTAATCAACACGTATACAATCAGGTTTCGGCCCTTTTCTTCCTTTTCACATACGCTGCCTGGGGACATCTTCCCTCAGTCCTGTGACTCAGCCGTGTCTCAATGGGCCGTCTAAGCACTGAGACCGTTTTTGAGTTTTTATCTTGCAAAGTTCTTGTGAAGAAATAATGGTTCCTGGATTAAAAGCTTCTCGAAATGGCCACAAGAGATCTGTCCTAAATAGCGCTTCGTTCACAATAGTCCAAAGAGAAGTGAGCTTGTGACTGGAATGTTGCTGGTTTGAATCTGTAGACCGGCTTAGAAAATGTGTGTGGGAAGTGTGACCTAAATCGCCGACCGCTGCTAATGTTCTCCACAATAAAACGCTTAGAGGTGGTGAACCCCAAATCATGAAACACACACATGTTCTCACTCATCGTTGATGGTATCAGGCGATGCAGATAGTTTGGATTTATATGTTGAGGTTTAGAGATAGCCACATCTGAGATTTCACAACTAAAAAAGAAAATGTAAGAAAACCCTGACAAATCACACACAAAGTCTGGTTGGCAGACTGATCTTATCTTTCTCCTGACAGAATTATGGAGCTTTATTACAAATCATTCCTTAAAAACCTTTTAAACATCAGCTTTCCTGACATCTGTATTTCAACCCATTGTGAAGACATAGTCTGGAGAGTGTGGATTGTTAATGTTCGGAGCAGTGAGATTATTTATGTGGGAAAAAAATTCAGCAGTTCTATAACAAAAATTGGGCTCCATCCCATCATGCTTATAAACATAAACTGCACTTTGCCAAATAAAATGTTAGTGTTCGGACTTGACCCTTCCAATGGCACGTAAAGAGACAAATCTAAACTGAGAGGAGTCTTTAAAACATCAGCTCTGTCCAGAGTAAGCTGAACTGTGAGATCTTTAGCCATTTTTGTAATTTTATTGTAGGATCCCCTGGCTTCAAGTGTCACACACCAGATGTGATGAGCATGAGTGTTCAGTGGTTTAGCACAGTTCATTGTGGGTATTTTACAACTGAACCATTTCAAATCATTTTACATCCGCTTAATGCTTGAGAAACGTCAGTTCAAACAATTAACGTCAGAGATTTTCCCTAGAAGATGCAAATCATTTCTTTTTCTTGTTTTTCTCTCCACAGGCTTGTCTCAGCCAGTGCTATCAGTCCAGGGAATGTTCACATCGTGTATGCCATGCTCAAAGATAATAAACAACAAATGCCTTGCTCAAAGACAACAAATCTCTACCCAGTTTTATAGCTGATTTCAAATATGCAAAAGTTATCATAGAATCTAGTCACAACTTGATGGTTTTAGAGTGAAGTTTTAAAACTTAATAACAGCACTGTATAAGTACAATTAAGCCTGTTAAACATTAGGCTAATATTTAGGCGGAAATAATCTACATCTGATTCTGAGAGAAGCCATGGATGAGTGATGTAGGGCCACAGCTAAAGATTATTATCATTGTCAGTAAAAATCAAGCATTTGCAGAAAAACAAAACATCCCAAACCCAGAGGTGGTAAATTGCTTGCTTTGACTAACCAACAGTGCAAAACCCAGACATGCCCAGTTTACGCTGGTTTAAAACTGAAGAAAGCAGCAAATTCTCACAGTTGAGAAGCAGCTTTCTGTTGTTTCAGCACAAATGTACAGAATTATTAACAAAACAATGGCATGTTTTAGAAGATCTTGTGAATTTCCCAACTCCTAATTAGCCAAAATCCATCTTCAAATAATCACCTTTAATAGTTACTTCTGTTGTTACTGTGAGTGGAGTGGTGGGACAGGGAGGAGGATCACAGTCATCTTTATCTTCTCTGTTCTGTACAGCTATAAGGAAGTCTTTGACAAAGTCAAAGTATCGCGCTGTCTGCCACCTCTCTTTCCTGTAGTGGCACTCAAAATCATACATGATCGGATCCTGAAAAGACACAAAACACAGTTTTAGTTCATTCCAAGGGTGTAGATTAAAGGATTAACATGACTTTAACACTGGAATCCATGACTGAAGAAGCAGCAACACATACACCGACATAAAGCCTTGGAGCGACTCTAATTGATGCACTAAAATTTCATTACAACGTTACAAGTACAAATTTGGATGATTCTGTCATCTTTTTTGTAGTTTAAACAATTTACAGCACCTCTTGCTGCCATAAAGTTTATCGTTATTGATTAAATTAAATTATTATTATTTATTTACAACTTATACATTTAATCTTTAAATATTTAAATCAAGGTGACAAACCGCGACTTTCCAACACTATGAACTTACCACAGTTCTTGAGTTGAGCCGCAGTTCTTGGAGCATTTGGATGAATATGCTGATATCTTTTCTGTTGGATGAAATGTTTCCAAACTTATGTGCTAAATCTTTTAAACTCTCCTCCAAGTAGAAGACATTTAATTTTACCCAACACATCCCACCCTAGAAGAAAAAAAGGAGCAGAGATACGGCATAAAATGAGCAATAGCATGTACTTTATAATGATTAAGTGCATAGTGTGCTAATCCAAGTCTAAGTCTAATAATCCTTCCAGTCAGTAGTTGCTTTCGTTTAAGACCTGCATTCAGCAGAAGACACAATAGTGTCACTGTACAATAGTTAAAAGGTCAGCCAAATTTAGCAACAAGGTGTAGCTCAGGAAACAGTTATGAAAGTCAATGGGTTTCTTCCTGTTCCGAGTTTCAGCGTTTACACAGTGTGTCTGTATAAGTCATGGTAAGAAGGGGTGTGTGGGCAAATATCACAATGTCTTACCTCTTCTTTTGGAACGTAATGTACAGGAATTTTGTAATCTTTAGGAATATTTTGTCTCTGTAAAAAGAAAAAAAAAAACAACAGAAACATTGTTAATTTTGGGAATTCCTAAAAAGTGGGAATACAGCACATGACCTTGAATTTAAACCTGTTAGTACATAGCAAGTTTGCCCTCCATTCTCTTTTTGTGTCTGCTTATGTGTTTTGTTTTTTTCAGTCCTATCATTAAGTGGATTTTTTTCTCTTTGCTTACAAGATGTTTCATTGACCTCCTTCCCTTTTTGACCTTTGTACATATTAACTTTGCCGGTAAAGTAGGTGGTACCAGGCCGCTGAAAAGAATATGAATTATAACATGACATATCTTTCGAGAACCAGAATTGGTTCAGTAGTGGCAGACCTGATGTGTGATGTGTCCCTATAGGTCTCATTTAAAAAAATTCTCTAGTGTGTTGTTGTATTTTTTAGCCTAAATGAAATTAATTTCAGTTTCGTATGGTGATGTGAGAGTCCAGCATGAATACAAAACCATAACTAGACTGAACCTTCAGCTTCAAATATCTGAGTTGAAGTTAAAATGCAGTGTTGTCCTTACCAAAATAGAGAGTCTCGAGATGTCATCTGTCACTGGGTTGACGTCAAATTTACTCGAATGCACCCCAAGCGTGATGAACAGCAGTAAATGGACACAAATGCGTATCCAAATCTGCAAGTCAAGCACAAGACATTTTGACAATTAGTCACACCTTCTTCATACAACAAAACAAATGTATTAAGATCATTTTTGGTCTATAGATGATAAACACACAGAAAGTAACAGATTTTCCAGGTGCCGGCAGCTCACTAACAGGTTCACAAGATGAGCTTGAGTCATCGGTGAAATAAAATAACAAAAATCTAAAACATAAAAACATAATAAAGTTAAAAAATAAAAATGTTGACTGGATCATTGTTTCAGTACTGCAAAGATAAGGCGGGTGAATTATTGTTATCTTGGTTTTTGACTGATCACGTTTCAAGTCTGGACTTAATGGAACCAATCAGAGGATACAAGAAAGAGTCTGATAGCATGAGAAACACATGCAGGATTCTTAGTCACAAGCAAAATGCACCAAGTTACTAACTAGGACCAGTGCGGATCACTGAAATACTTCTCCAGTTGAATATGTAAATTTGTGTTTGTGCTCCTTTCACTTGCACTGATGCCACTGGCTGTTCCAAGATAGAAACGTTAGACTCCTGTAATGTTGAAGTCAACCATGGGGACCTTTGAATGTACCAGTTAAGACATAATAGGCCTTTTTCACAGCAGACATTTTGACTTGTCATAGCAGAAAGAGGCAAAGTGTTACTAACAATATTAACAATAGCTTCATTCCATTCATGTGTCCCAGTAAGCTGTGCCAGTGTGACAATGAGCCAGCATGCACAATACCCAGACACTGAAACTGAAGCATCTAAATGGCATTCAGCCATCATTCATTTTATCATTTAAACCTGTACTTTTCCCACGTGACATGTCAAAATGTCTTCTTGTATAAGAGCCTGAATAGCTGGCTAACAAAGAGTGTTAACTGCTTTTCTGGATTTCGTCTGTTCAGGCTTGGGGCTCATTTGTGTGGCTGTAGTTTTTGGTCATGTGTAATCACAATGCTCTGTACCTAAGAACCACTAAAGGAAGACTGAGTAAATGATTGCGTGAATGCATAAAAATCTAAATCAAACACCCCCGCATCAAGTCTTGGCAGCACTCCATCTCCCCACACCCTCATTCACCCCGTCAAGTTATCTATGTCCTACAAAATCCTCCTCCTCACCTACAAATCCCTCCTTGCTCTTGCCCAATGAGACCTCCCCTAAACACCCACCCCGGATCCTGCGGTCCTCAGGCACAGGCCTGCTCACCATCCCCCAAACCAGCCTGGGGTCTTTTGGGGACAGAGCATTCTGTGTGGCAGCCCCCACCCATTGGAATTCTCTCCCTGCAGGGATTCGCAACGTTGCATCCATGGACGCTTGCGAAGAAACCACTTAAAACTTGCTCACCAAGGCCTTATGATCTTAACTATGCTCCTACAGTTGACAGAAACTACCTGAAACTGACAAACAACGTTACTCTGTTCTAATTGGTCAGACTGACATTTTTTAGACCACCAGTGGTATCTTCAGGTGCTGCCGTGCAGCTGGCTCTCAGCCGATCTTTAGTGCTGGGAGAAAGGTAGATTTCAGATAACTGACAATTGAGAAATGTCACAATAATATTAACTATCACACATCATCCTGTATGTTTACACTGGTGAAGCTGAGTTGCAGCCTTCTGTTTGTTATTCTAAGATAGTATCATAATGCGGATGTCAGAATACGCACGTAAAATGTCTTGGAATATGACCTTTACTCTGAAAAGTAGAGTCTGTCAACAGCATTGCTCAAATGATTTAGTTTGTGGTCTTAGTGCCGGTGGTATTAGTTTGAAAACAGCAACATGACACCTTTTTTGCCTGGTCTAAATGTGGTTAATAGGCAAATGAGCATTGATGAGAATTTAGTTGGCAAGTCTATGCAGCTACAACTACAAAATTTCAATGAGAACTAATGAGCAGGTAGGTAGTATCCTGTCATCTAAGAGCATCTTTGGTAGAAAAATGCATAAGATTGGTTTTGCAGTTATGAATGAATCCTTCATTGTGCTCTGTGGAACAGAAGCACTATGGAGCAATGTTTTTATGACGCATTTGTTAGGGGAACCTGTTGTATGAACACGAGAGTGGCATAATTCCAGCTGTTGGTTGTTGCACTGATCTGTAAATTGACAGTTGGTGAAACATGCCAACAAATGTAGCATTGTGATAACAAAAGGCGTTGAGATGCAAGCAAGCTTTAAACACTCCCCAGATTAACAGGAAGAATATGTGCTCAACAAATTTGTTACACCTAAAAAATACAAAGAATGTCTTTAAGCAAGGAACAATGAATGTAAGCATAAGTTTGTTTGTTTAAAAAGAGGGTCCACAAGGCACCTTTAAGGTTTAAGGAAATAAGGAACTAATGTCTCTTTTCCAATGGATGCAGGCCTGTGACCTGTCTCTCCCTCCATGTATTTTACTGCCTACTGCAGCTGCATTGGCTTACTGTATAATAACAGTTGCCATTCACTTGGCTGACCTTCTACCTCGACTTTGTGCCGGTCTGACCATATTATGCAATGGACTCACAATTCTTCTCTTAATAGGGATTAAGGCCATTCAGAGCCCAACCTAAAACAACCCAATTCAACAATTCAGTAACCTTAAAAGTGAACTTCCTCTTTGATGAATAAAGCTCACAAATGGGAATCAGTGTGAGGGATAAAAAGATCATAGTGAGTCGAGCCTTGCTTAATCTTAAACTAGTACAACAGGATTTTGTTGTTTAGTTTATTTAAGCATGGGTTCGATGACTTGCTTGCTCGTTTGCAGTAACTTGTTTCTCATTCACAGTTGCACACATTCATACTTTCACCGTCTATATTTTCTCTGCCAGTTTTGAGATTTAGATCTACCATTTTCAAATCTTCAAGGCAGAGTCCGCCACCCACGTTCCTCCTGTTACAGTGTCTATTTGTCAAACAGAGCCACAACAGGAAGAGAATAGAACAATGATCCATCAACAGCAGGAAAGGCCGACGGAAAAGAGGCATGTATAGGGCAGACTGGCTGTAATTCAATTCTGTCGAGCTTCTAGTCCGAAACAAAACTAATCATCTTTCGATGGTAAAATACGGGTGATAAGCAAGCAATGTTTTAGGAGAGATTAGCAAAAGACAATATGTAAATCATCAGTTAAGCCTCAACCTCTGGATGTCCTGAATGAAAATAATGAAGTCAGAGATGGCCCCTTCAGTACATAAGGTTGGGGATATTGCAAGTAGCCATGTTATACAAGTTGTTCAGCAAAGCAAAGCCTGATGTTTGCCGCCAACAATCTTATTAATAAATACCACTCCATTCTTTGTTTTTAAAGGAAAGGAAATGATGCGCATACTGCAAATATTTCAAAATCAGATCTTTGTTGTTCTTCTAAATATGTTTTAACTTATAAACATGGCAAAAGTCACAAACAATCTGAAGTGATATCCTAACTCACTGACAGCTCTTGGGTTATATTCAACCCATGCACCTACTTTTTATATTATCTCTACTTCAAACGTGCATTGGTGTTCCAAACCTGAACTGACTGAACGAGAAACAGCATATTGACTTGTTTTTCTCTAGTCTGAGCTGACACGTGGTGGCCTGGCTGCCTCTCTGACTGAGCAATATAAAAAATAAATTACATAGTGAATCAGATGCACTGATATGAATGATGAATCCATGAGGAATTTTGTTTCTGAGTTCAGCAGATCATAATCCTTGTTTTAGTTTTGAGGGGAAGAAGACCACCAGATAGTACAGCTCTTAAAATTTCACTTCAAGTTGCAAAAAAAAAAAAAAAGCAGCAGCAGGCTGACTGTTTACATTGATTTCATAGCTCCATGGGCACTTTCACTGTATTGAATTTCAATGAATGGGAACTTCACTCAGCACTTTCGCAGACACTACCCTCTTTATCCATCTAAGTTTGTTTAAATGATGAGTCAGTAGGTGGTGGCCTCTATTGCTCATGTTAAACAAACATCAAACAAAAAATTCTACAGTATGACATCCTTCCTGCATGTCATTGAAAACCTTATAAAATTTGAATCTGTACCAAATAATAAATAAAAAACGATCAGTTTGTTTTGGATTGCATCCTGCGCAGAAAACCTTCTGTTGAACACAAACTTTATACCAGCAAGCTAGAGCTGTCACTCAAAAATCCTGGTCTAAGTTGTTAAGCGCTGCCACTCCCAAACTAGAAGCTTGCTATAACATTAGACATGTTGATCCTACACCGTCAGACGTTTGTTTTCTTTGCCGATGAATTTCACTTTGAAGATTACAAATTACACGCAAAAATTTACAGAAAATGACGGATGTTTGGCTCTACAGTATATGTGCATTGTAGTATTTATATTAAAGGCAGTAAAGAGGTCAAAATGTTCTGAACACATCTGCACTCCTCATGCTGAAAGCAGAGCAGCTGTTACTGGCAAGCAGAGCTCATAGTTACCATTCACCATCATCATTCACTTTAAAGCGTATGGTCATCCCCGTGGGTTTTTTGTGAGAGAGCAAGTACAGTGAAGTAAATACGGCAGTATACGCAGCATGATGTGAGGCGTGAGCGATGACAACAATATCAGCCGCCATTCCCTGGGTCTTTATGAGGCAGATTCACAGCCCATGAAACAAGCCAGCTGAAAGCTACTAATGTTAGAGGAGCTGCAAGTTCTGACGGCAAGCCGGCGGTTGAAATCTCACAGGAGCTCTCTGTGTTGACAAGTTGTTAAGTGGCTTTCTGAAACACTTGTGAACAGATTTTACATAAAATTTGGTGGACAGATGGGCCTCGGGGAGTGATTTTGATGTTGTCCAGATCTGACACTTAAGTATTCAGATTAACTTTTAATCTCGACTGTGTGCAGCATTAGTGCAGGTTTGTACTCTCCCAGAGGGCTTCTAGTTTTCAGGCCTGAATTAAAATGTGGTAAAGGAAACAGTCCTTTTGTGTAATTTAATATTTTTTTCAACCATCAAAATATAGTTAATTGTTTCTTTGCTCCATTGCTAGTCTGTCCTCGAGGTTTTATGGAAATCCACTCACATCTCTGGGATACGGACAGATGACCTAAGGGCCTCCCTCCATTAGTGAATGTAAAAAATTTGCATTCACATTCATTGTAATATGTAACCCTGACCAGAGGTTCAGACCTACCAACAAGAATTTCACACAAAAACTCCTGCTGTCTCAGCACCTCTTTGCAAATCTTTGACTTCCACAGTATGGATCTGTCTAGACTGGTCCTGTTGGACTTTGTAAAACTTTCTTCTACCATGTAAAACATCATGTTCTCACGCTTGCATGCTGTCATCTGCAGCACTATTGATTGGTCCTGGGGGTTTACTCTTGACTCTACTGCTGATAAAGATGTGAGACTGAAAGTAAAGCAAATTCTAGAGGCAAAGTGACTTCATACAAAGTCAATGGATAGACATGAGTAAAAGCAAAGACATCACCACCCAAGAAACATGCATCCAGAACGCCTTCATGAACTCATAGAGAAGCCCTCCTCTGAATTAGAAAAAATTGACTTGCTTGTAAGTTTTCTGCACGCACCAACTGTCAGGTCAGCTAGCTACAGCTAACATCTGTACCACTGGTGAACTGGCTGTTTGTTGCAAATACACAGGGACTACAACAACAGACATCTTTGTGTGAATAACAAGCTCCACGGGAAGCTTTCTGTGAAGATGTAGCTATGGACCAAGTGCAGACCTAGACAAAAAAGTTAGTGCCTATGGTAACTCACTATTCAAATCAAAAAATCAAAATGGTAGCAATAAGAGTGGTTCAGTGGTTTTTGCCAATAAATTGAATGGGTTGGACAACCCAGGTTAGATTCATTTGTACAAGAAACACTGTAAAACAAGTTATTTGAACAACCTAACTTTTGACCTACCTATATGAATCATACTGGTATTGTGTTTCACATGAATTATCGACCTATACAACTTTTGGCTGGTTGCCATTAAACCCATACATACTGCACCTGGCCATCGAACAGGTGAATACATGTTTTACCTGATATATTACTGCCACCTATTCACATGACAGACAGAACACTGGTGTTAGACACTGGGGAAATTCACTGATAGTTTAACCACAGAGCTTCAAGCTACGACAAGACCCCCGGCCCATGAGTGAGCTGCATGTGACGGTATGGGTTAAGCATTATTTTGGCAAATAAACATGTTATTGACACATATTTGACTTGATACTGAGGTTTTGCTGGCCTTTAAAAAAAAAATCTGTTTTATTGTTATCAAAACTTGTTTTACACACCTTTTCAAATTGTTTTGGTTGTTAAAATGTAAAATGATCCCCTTTATAAAAGACACATTCAGTGTGAAGGTGTGGAAACAGTTAAAGCATCACTTGTTCTCATCAACGCTGGTGATGGGAACACTCGGACTCTGTTTTCTGTACTTAACAACTCCCTACACCCTCCGGACAACTTCCCCCAACACTTCTACTCTGCTGAACAATGTAATTTTCTCATGAACTTTTTCAGTGGTAAAATTGAAACTATCCATCAGCAACTGGTCTCTCACATCTCTTACAATGCATTCCCTCCTGTTCCCCCCCGACCCCCTTCCTTTCAACCATTCTCTAATTTCCACCTTCCCTCTGTTGCTGATGTATCGGAACTTATCAGAAAATCGAAACCATCCACCTGTCAACTCGACCCCTTTCCGACACCCCTGGTCAAAGCCTGTCTCCCCCACCTGTCTTCTCTGATCACCACCATCATCCACTCCTCCCTCACCTCTGGTTCTGTCCCACCATCTCTCAAATGTGCTGCAGTTACTCCGATTCTCAAGAAACCTGGTTCAGACCCCAGCAATTTCAATAACCTCCGGCCTATTTCCAATCTGCCATTCCTTTCCAAAATCCTGGAAAAAACAGTTGCATCCCAACTCCACTCTCATCTCTCCGACAATAACCTCTATGAACAGTTCCAATCCGGTTTTCGTCCCCATCACAGCACTGAAACAGCTCTACTCAAAATAACCAACGACCTCCTCCTGGCAGCAGACTCTGGACTCCTATCCATTCTCATCCTCCTTGACCTGACAGCAGCTTTTGACACTATTTCCCACCCCATCCTTCTCCATAGACTGGCTTCCATTGGACTATCTGGCACACCCCTGGACTGGTTTCGCTCTTATCTCACTGGCCGAACTCAATTCATTCAACTAAAAACTTTTGCATCCCAGCCATCTCCCATCTCCTCTGGTGTACCACAAGGTTCTGTCCTCGGCCCAGTCCTCTTCATCATTTACCTCCTCCCCCTTGGTCACATATTCCATAAATACAATATCCACTTTCACTGCTATGCGGACGACACCCAGCTCTACCTTTCCTCTAACCCCACCTCCATCCTCCCTCCCACCTCCCTCTGTGACTGTCTCCAAGAAATCAAGACTTGGTTCTCCTCCAACTTTCTCAAACTGAACAGTGACAAAACTGAGGTTCTTCTCGTTGGTTCTAAATCCACCCTCTCCAAAGCTAACAGTTTCACCATCACCATTGACAACTTCTCTGTCTCCCCCTCCCCTCAAGTCAAGAGTCTGGGTGTCGTCCTGGACAGCACTCTGTCTTACCACTCACACATTAATAACATTACCCGGTCTGCATATTTCCATCTCCGCAATATTAACCGTCTCCGCCCGTCCCTTACCGCCGACAATACCGCCATCCTGGTCCACTCCCTCGTCACCTCCCGCCTGGATTACTGCAACTCACTTCTCACTGGTCTCCCCCCTCAAGTCCCTCCGTAAACTACAGCTTGTGCAAAATGCTGCTGCCCGGATTATCACCAGGACCCCTTCTTCTCATCACATCACCCCTGTTCTCCAGCAGCTTCACTGGCTTCCCATCACCCACCGCATCACCTATAAAATCCTGCTCTTAACATTCAAAGCCCTCCACAACCTCGCCCCTCCTTATCTGACAGAACTTCTCCATGTCAACACACCCAGCCGGACTCTTAGATCATCTTCATCCATCAGCCTCACCATCCCTCCTGCCCGCATGACCACCATGGGGTCCAGAGCCTTCAGCCGTTCCGCCCCCCGCCTCTGGAATTCCCTTCCACCCAACATCCGCAACATTGACACTTTGGCAATTTTCAAATCCCATCTCAAAACCCACCTTTTTCTCCAATCATACCCTCCTTGACTGTCACTCTCTCCAGATTTTTTTTTTTTAATTTTTTTTTTTTTAATTTTTAAACCGAATCTTTTTTCTTTTTATTGTATCTTTTAGTGTATTACAGTTTGTTAAATGTTTTGATGTCTGTTATGTATTTTAAACCCTGTTTTACCTGTACGGTGACCTTGGGTGTTTTGAAAGGCGCCTATAAATAAAATGTATTATTATTATTATTATTATTATTGTTATGTTAGAGCGGCTCACATTGCAACTATGTTTGTAAGAGTTGGCTTCCAGGTGAACGAATGCTAGGCAAGTTGAAGTTGGAGTAAACAATGTGTGCACCATTGGCCATGCATGGGATAACAAATAAATTAAGTGCTCCACAAGTATGACTCTCTGTGGTCAGAGTACTACAACCTTTACATCAGGCTGATACCAGGTCATGTCAGATTTATATAGTACATGAAAGTGGACATATTATAGATATGGATGTAGTTTGTCACCTATACAAAATATAGCTTATACCCAAAAGATGCATTATTGTAATAAATGTATTTCTTGAGGTTAAACCATATTCACACAAATGTTTTATAACGTAATCTAAAAGTTCTTTGAAGCATATACAACATACTTTACACATCATAAAAACCAAGATGCTCAACTGAGAATTAATTCCCATCGTATCGTTAGCTGTTTTCTTTTAACAAGATGGGAAAACATCTCGGTAAATAATACCCATGCAAAAACAAATAGGTCTTGTTTCTACAAGTTCCAAAAATGCTCACTGACTTCCAACACACAGCTTGTGCCAAACATATCAACAAACAACTAGGCTTCAGTGAGAAAAACGAGATGACTTCAATTCACTCATTTCAATGTTTGGCTGACACTCTCTGAGTGACCTTATGAGACTGAAGTCACAGCAGCACTGATAGGGAATGAAATTATTTCCCATGCTGAAAATGGACCCCTTTTATATCTGAAAAACTGTCACTGTGTTCTTAATAAAGCAAATAAACCACTTTCATTCTTTCAACAGCAGAACCAGCTGACATCAAACCAAAAAGAGCTGAACGGTCAGACGCAACCCTCCAAACTAAAGCCCACTTGTCCGTCACTGTCAGGTGCATTAGGGCTCTCGAGGCCTGCCTGCCCGCCTGCTCTCCCTCATCATATTGATGCTGAGGATGATTACCCCCTGTCTCATTTTCCACCACCACTTTGAACCCGAGGCATCATTAGCTGAACAGGCTCTCCAGACCGCCGGCCTCGTGGCCCTCTTAACCACGTAATCTCATAAAAGCGGTACACAGGACCTTGCATGACATTAGTCCGCCATGGCAACGTGCAGCCTGTTTTGTCACAGAGATGGATATTTTATCCTAATCTTTTGCCTGGATCATTGTTTTGAATTTTGCCATGTGATATTAGTTCCCATGTTTCATAATAGAGATTAAAATGGGGGCAGATGATTGAGGCTTTGCAAAGAAAAATACCAGGATGCTGTTGTTGACTTGATGTTCTGGAGTTGATCCAGGCTAAGGTTAACCAATGCTTTCAAATTAATCTGTCATGCATGGGTGGTATTTTTTGCTGTCTTTGTGGGGATTTTGCAAAAAAACAAAATAATAATATCAAACACTTACTTTGCATTGTGTAATGAAAGAAAAACCATCAGTGTTTATCATTCCTACTCTGTTCCCAGCAGCAATCTTTCTCCCCTGATTATTGAAATGTTTACAATATTTGTTGTTCATGACTGTGTTTATATCAGTCAGTACTTTGTACACGGTGCCAACTTTTTCTAGTGTGCTTCATGCTGTCTGCTGACTCTGAAAAAAAAAATCACGTTCCTCTCCCACACACAGGCCATCAGCAAAGACCTCAGTCACATGTCAATATTTAACATCTTGCAATGAATAATAAACTAGATAGATAGATAGATAGATAGATAGATAGATAGATAGATAGATAGATAGATAGATAGATAGATAGCTTCTCTAAGGAAATTTTCAGAGGCATAAACCTCACCATGCTGCTTAAGTGTTTCTTATCTTATCAAATGTCTTGACTTTTGTGTTGAACTTGTAATGACTTAAAGAGTACCGGAAGCATAGTATTTTCAGTGCAACAAACAGCAGAAGAAACAGGCTGAAACAACAAAGCCTTGACATGAAAAGTGGAGATGTGCTAGATTTTCAAGCGACTACAGCTCACTTACTTCAGGTGCAAATTGAATTAGCCTCTAAGAACATTCAGTCTGCCGCTGCTGTCTGCTGAGGTGCACTTACAGCTGCTGGCACTAACAAATAGACCTCAAGATAATGGAGAGGAGGCCGGGCGATTACACTGAGCCGCACAGAATCGGACTGGTTAAGCTTAAGAGGGGCTTCTTGGCGGCACTGATTGTTGCACAATTGATGAACATGGTGTATTAGAAAAAACACAACTCAGTGCAAGTGTACGTTTCAGAACCTCTGAATGTCTAAAGTTTCAAACTGAGCAACGAAAGCTTCTTACAGACAAAAGAAGTCTGTCAACATCAAAAGCAATGCATGGCTTGAGACAGCAACCACAATACGGGGATATTTCCTACAGGGAAAGCCCTAACCCAATACCAATACCTAAAATCTGGGTATTGAGTATTGATTTGACACCATTGGTCTCTTTTCTCCAAATAAATAACCCTGAATAACAACTGCACGCAATTCTGAATTTGACAATTTCATGCACTAGGGGTTCTGTGGTGTGAGAAAATGTTACAGTAATGAATGAATTAATGTAACTTATCGTAGAAACAGTAATGACATTGACGAAGAAACTGTGTTTTATAGGGATCTGGCTGATACGCGATCCACTTAATAAGCTTAGAATCTAGCCGGATTTGATTGGATCAGTGTGTCCCAACATGCAAAGGTCAAATAAAGATGATGAGCATCTTGGGCGGGCAACTTGAAAAACATGATTTCACACAGAAAAATGCACCGATGTCTTTGCCCTCTGAGTAAAACTATGCAGATGTGAAGGAATATATAACCAACACCTGGACAGACAGACAGACAGACAGAGGCAGAGACCCTGTGGGCTGAGATCAATTACACCACTTAATGGCACACAGAGCTATAGCTAATGATAGATTTTAAATGAGGTGCTCTAAACAACAGAGAAATGGCTCATTTAATACAACATGAAAACAATTTGTTTTGTAGTGTGTGTGACTAAACATATGTTGTCGAGAAAAACAGGAAACAAACAAACCTTTTCAAATGTCTAATGAGGGCAGACCTCACCATGGCTTTGGTGGAAATTAGACAGGACACCCGTTGTGTTAAACAATGGGTCTCAAGGATAGTGTGTACCAAATGTTGCAGCCTTTTAACCAAATATTAGTGTCAGTGATCTGGAGAGGATTAGGAGGTTTTAATGGTGAAAACACAAACAAAAAAAATGTGGCCGAGCAAACAATGGAAACAGGGAGGAAAAACAACCCAGAGGTGCTATTTTCAGGGACATGCATTTCAAACTTGGAAGCAGTAAGTGTGCTTTGGCCCCACGTTTTCCTGAGAAGAACTTCTCCTGACATTTGTTGCTAGAGATGAAGCAGAGGCTTAATGAGTTTACTGTGTCCCAAAGAAATTACGACCCCTCATTATGTCAACTTACAGGACAGATATCACCTTTTCACTGCAAAATCTACTGTGTGACCTCAGCCATAATTTACCCAAATAATGTAAATTGCTGCCTCTTTAAAGGATGTGCTAACTTGAACAACATATGCTTTGACTGCAATCAAGTTGTCCCAATGGATTCTAGCAGGAAATCTGATCTCGCTACTGACAGCAGATCTGAAAGAAGGACGATCAAGATAAAATGCACTTTATGACTGTATGCTCTCTGTTGTTTTTCTTGGAAAGGAGAGGCGTAATTTTATGTTCCCCTTACAGTCTCTATATAGCCGCATGACTTACTATGTCAACAACTGCAAGGACAGCTCTAGTTAACATGCACTGACTGCATAAGGGGAATTTGGCTCAAAAACCAAGGAAGAACGTGGAGTTGTGCAACTGTGCTTTTTTATCAGATTGACTTACGGGTCCTTGCCAAGTTTTTACCGTCACACTATCTCACCCACAGCTAAGACAGTTCAGCTAAATCTCTATATTGTCTTCCAAGTGTGAAAAAAAAAAGCTTTGACGTCTTGTGTGATTCATCACTGGGCTGTGACTGGTAATCGCTTCCCCTGATAACCAGGTTATTGTGACCCAGTTCTTTAAATCCAATTAATCTATTATGCTGTTTACCCTCCTAAAGGTGAATGGTGCTGCTGATGTGCCACATACCATTGTTGTTTTTGTAATGAATTCAACCATGACACAGATGGGGGTAAAACAAGAAGAGAAAGAATGTGCAACCTACTTAAAAAAATGTAATTAAAATTTTATCTTATTTTTAAAAACTTAACTTCACAAGCTTCCTTTTTGTTTCTGCTGCATGCTCAATTGAGACAGAAATGCTTTGACAGCTGGCTGGGTGTTGACCCTCTGGCAGGGAATGCTTCCTCAAATTTATCCTCTTCTCTACTGATTCTTTAATCAAACAGCTCCTGATTTAAAGCACAATTTGTCCAATTACGGCTGCTTGCTCTTATCTAAAAATTTTAAATCTGAGGACTTTGACTTCTTTTGTTAAAAATGGGGGTATTCTGTAAAAAAAAAACAAAAAGAGAGAATTGTGCACTGTATGGAAGTTAGGATTAAGAATAAAATCCAGAAAAAGAATGAAGTCCAACCATGCTAAAACTTACAACTGCTTTTACAGTAACATCCCTTAAAACTACAAGAGTTTTTAGTTGACTGTACAACATTGCTGTATTCATAGAGCAATGTCGTTAAAAACCACATTACACTTCTCTAGTATTTCTTGAAAAGCAGGGATGACTCACACAAGTTCTAACCCCTGTATCATTTGCCTTTCTTGGCTTCTCATCATAACTTAAGGAAGAAACGGAAACTGTAAATGTGAAAACGGAACTTCCCAAGCAGATGAATTACTTGGCGTGAAGATTTCTACAAACATGAGTCAAATTAAACCCCTCTAAATGCTCTCCAGCAGCAACTGCTCTGAGTCAGATGTGTGCGGTGACAGCTCATTGCTTAAGTTAACTTTGCGCTTGTAAAAATATCCAGAGATCCTGGCTGTCCAAGAGACTTCTGTTAATTATTTGAGTTTGAGGCTACATGCCAATCACACAGACCTGACTCATATAAAAAGAGCCTGAATACACACTTGTACCCACAACATGGTGTGTGGACTAATAAAATTTCCTGTTTTGCATAAAGCATGGGACTAATCCAACAATAATGTCAGAGTTTGCCACTTCAGACGAGACTGCTGTAAAGACGTGAAACCAAATCAAGTGATAATCCCTCCATATGCAACAGACCACATAAAGTCACTAAATCTTGTTCAAGTAAATATAATTAGGTTTCTAGGGGGATATTAAATTCAGATTTGTCAGGTCTCAGCTTTTAATGTAACATTATATCCTGACGTAGCCTAGCGTTGCCAAATGACTCACATTTCTGGTAATTTTTCAACAGAAAGGGTGTAAAGGTTTATATCCAGAGCTCCCTGAAAGATGTCATAGCTAAGGTTGTCAAAAGTATCGACTGTTTTTTGATACCATGTCTTTAAAACGATACGATACTACCACTCGATAGTATCTATGAAACAAAAACTGATCTGCAGATCAGATCCAACCCCAGGCTGCACAGATGAAACATTATTATTACATTATTTTATCACAACAAGAAGAAAAATATTCCATTTTGTGTGGGGGATTTATTTTTATACTAGCATTGTGTCAAAGTTACAAATTCTGGCATTGTGACACCTTAGTTGTAGCTGCTCTGCAAAAACTTGTCTCATAAATGTCAACTCTTCAAGGCCCAACAAAAACAGACTTGTTCGACTTTGCCATGAATTTTTAGAGTTTATCCAGTGGGTGAGTTTTAAAAAGTTTCGCAAGAGTGTGAAGGAATTTTCCCAGCCCCATAGCAAAGCAACAAACTCATTTAACTAAAATGAAAATGACTCAAAACGTGACTTGATGTTTTCTAAATAATGATCAAATGAGACAGAGAGGACACAAAGGAGAGAGGTTTATGTTAAAGAAGCGCTGTGGATACACGGCTGCTTTCACACTGTGCCATTATGTCTCAGAAATCACAAAATGCACTTTAATATTCTGCTTTGTGCCAGAGAGAAAACTGCAGAGGAGAGTATTTGAATGAACCTTTGATGCACCTGCTGAAGTGGTTGCCAGGTTTCTAACATTAGTGGCTGCAGTCCCTGCACTCTCACTGAGTCAATCAAATTGTGTTTAAGAGAAGCACTTTGAGAGCCACTGAAAAGAAGACACACATAACACAGATAGATAAAGCAAATGCAACAAATTGGAGCTGATTTTACCCACTGTATTTAAGACACGTGTCCTTCAGAGCAGCTGAAGCAAACAGAGAAAGGAATCAACAGTATTATGAAAGAACTACTGGCAGCAAACCCATTTTTTTAATTATTTGTGCATCTGCCTATTTTTATGAGTAACTGAATAGTGATCTAGTCTATAAATTGCGGAAAAAAGCCCAGAGCCTACAGTAATCATTAGACCAATGCACCAAAACTCATAGGTATTTAAACAAAAAACAAACAAAAAAAAATAAATGTATGAATCTCTGGACATAAAAATCTCTCTGTTGTTCAGTATTCATGACGTTTAGCAATAAACAATTTAAAGGGCACTCCATAAAGAGACCTTAATTGAGATTTAGGACGCTCATAAATCGTGCAAGGCCACAAGTAGGATCTAAATTCTAATCTTGGACTCAAATATGATGTTCGAAATCTAATATGATGAACAAATCTAATCTAAGTCGAAGGGGCAGACTATCTGAGAGTGATCTGAGACAGTCTTAAGACTTCAGACCAAAGAAAATAACAAGTTTCCGTGTTAAGCTCTGGTAACTGCCTCTGACAAACACGTCACTGTGGCTTCTGGTTCATACCTCCTGCAAACCGTGTGTGTGTGATTTGACCATTAATTTGAATGTCATGTATTCACTGCGGCTTCTCAGCTGCCACATCTCAGCGTGTGGCAGTTAATCTGGCAGCATTGTTTTTAAATTCTCAGAGTTCTTTTGGTATGTTTTCGATCTCCTCGCTGGTTTTATGGGTGTATTCTGAAGCTTCTGCCACTCCCTCGTACAAAGACAAACATTCACGTGACCTCATCTGACACATTTATCACGATGACTTCTTGATGGTATTATATTCCAGACATTACAGAAGTTGACTGCAGCTAAACACCAGGATTTCCAGGTAGGCGTATCTGCTGATAGCATGTTTCCTGCAAAATATTTTACCACAAAGACACACCTCCATTAAGCCAGGTTATGGTTAGACTGGGAACAAAGTCTAATATCTTCAAAATGGGCCTGGATCTCTGGATCTGGGACAGCACACTGAATGTCTTGTTGCTGCAGAAATAAGACATCAAATGCTCGGACACGAGGCCCGGGCTGTGTGACAAAAGAAAATCCTCTAACTCAAACCATGTTGCCTTTATGGATTCTGCATGCTTTACAGTTCCGAAGAAAAAAAAAAGTTTTTTGTTTTTTTTTCCACAAGGAGAAAATGACTTTTAAGACTGATGCTTGTGAATTAATTATGGCACTGAGACTGTATTTTCTATAATGTGGTAATAAAATCATCTTAAACATAGCTCTAAGAAGCAATGTTGTATCACCAGAGATCACCTAGCGAATCACACGGCAAACCTGTAAACCTCACTGACAGGCTGAGGTGGAGAAATTCCTTTTGAAAGGTGCATATTATTATTTCATAAATCTGCAGTACAGCTGTGGCTCTGGCACTTTACTATGTCCATAAAAAGAGAATTCTCCCAGTTTGTCTTGTTTGGACCTGGATGGTGCAAATGAGGTGAGAGTCGTGCATCTAAGATCAAACATCAGCTTTGCGTGCAAAGGACAAAGAAGCTGTTAATTAGCTTTTCCATGACCGTACTGAACTGTGTAGGCTTTGTCATTTAACATATCAATGCTACTCTCCCTTAACTTGATGTTGTGTTTGTTGAGGATATCTGCTGCCAAAGGTTTGATCTGAGTCTTTGGTTGAAATCAAAACTACCATTGTGTTAATAAATCCATTTAATTTATACTCAACGTCCATTAAGTATACAGACTTTCCAGCGTGAATGATAACAGGTCACACAGCCAAACCAAATTAATTTAGGTTTAGCAAAAACATGTGACCCTGGAGATCAATGTGACTGAACCTCTTCAACCCTACACAACCTCCAGTGTGGGTCGATCATCACAGAGACGCACAGCGTAACTGATGAGTGTGCATTGTTCAATACTGCAAGACTTGAACTGTAAAAAAATATGATCCAAAAAAAAAAAGAAAAGCAGAACAAAAACAACATCGCGTCTGTGAAAACAAATTTAAGTGGAGTATTTTGAACGTTGAGTGAAGGTTACAAGTCAGGTAGTTACAATGACTTCACACATTAACGTGCCATTGATGGATCTCATTTAAGACAAAGTGAAAAAAGATGTGCAGCCAGGCGTAAGCTGTGATTACAACATGAGTTATGAGGTCTATTTAATATGCATAACTGTCAAATGAGCATTCATCACTGATGAGCTGTTGATATATCTGCTGACAGTGAGAGAATGGATGTTTACTGGCTTCACTTTTGGTCATAAATCACCGCTACAGTTTACGGATGTGACAGAAATTATTAACAATGGCAGCTCAAAGCAGATCAACCAGTTTTAATGTGGCTTTTATACGAGTAGATCAACTTCAGAAGCAGTCATTACTTTCTGCAACATCACTGCTCGCCTCTGTACTTACACCACACAGCATGGTGGCTCTTACTCAGTGTTTTCTGTTTCTGTGATCTCATTGAACTATTAACACAAATCATTAACCTGACACTTTATTAGCAGATTTAAGTCTTTATTACATCTGCTTTTCATAATCAAATCTGCCTTAACCGATTCATTCGGCTGCGATTACTGCAGAGTGTAATTCTGACACATCAACACCGTCCTTGCCACAACGCCTACCCATGTATGCTTCCTGAAACATGTGACATAAATCTAATGATGCAGAGCAGTCTGTTTTTTCCCTTCTCATGCATTGCCTTCTGCTATGCCTCTCTGCATATTTCTAACTCTGAAAATAATGAATATTAACTGAATAATGAATGGGGGTTTGGATTTAAGGTGCTAGTCCTCAGCAGGTCAGATCCGACAACAGTAAGGCAGAGGCAAACTGAGCCTACATGATGGATTTGCAGCATGCATTTTGTACTTATCTCCTCCAACTGAACCATGGATGTGTCTAAATCATCCTGGTAGTTAAATACCCCACCTGGATGTAAAACCTGTAAAGCCAGTCAAACAGCACGCTGTAACCATCACTCAGGGCCGAAGGGAAATATGCAAATGTTCTTCAGTCCTGTTCAGACAGATTTGTGTTGCAACTACAAGATTCCTCTCAAAAACCTCCCACGAACACCAAAGACCTCAGCGACAGAAAACAGCGCTCCCTACTGGTGTCAAATGTTCTGTGAAGGTGTGAAGGACTGGATGTGATCTCTCACTTTCTCTCAAGCGTGCACCTCGTGTGTTATAGCTTCTCAGTCACCTTCATTCAAATGGAATCCAAGCCAACTTATTCACAGTTAGAACATATTATAAACACAAATGATACAACTGTTATTACTATAAATTAGTTTAATCCTCTGCGGAAATATAAGAGGAATACATAAATCAGTGAATCTTTTAGAAATTTAGCATTTTTTACAACAAATTCCTGACAACTTACATAAAAACTGGGACACACCCTCTACATATGAATAATATGTAGAGAATGTGCCGCAGTTCTGATGATTTGTGATTTATGTGACAGTGGGAAGCACCAGGAGCTGTGGCAAAGACAGTAAATAAAAGATGAAAGGTGTCCGTTAATGCAGCCAGTCACACAAGCACAACTTACTGTATAACTTCATTAAAAAAGCATAAAGGAAAAACTCTGCTCGGAATATGATTACCAGCAGCAGGGATGGACAAATGCCCACCCTTCCTCCAGGAAACTTCAAAGACTTTGATTCCCAGACACACACACACACACACACACACACACTCCTTTCATATAAATATTAATATCTTTCATGTCCTTTTAATCTGATATAGTTATTAAAATGAGCTTGTCGGGCAAGTATTAGTCAAACACCTGATATACAAGGTTCAGACAGCCTGAGGGATGTAGTGCAGGTTAAACCCTTCCTATGGGCACTCACACACACACATACATTAATTTTCACACTGTACATTTTTGTCAGATTGAGCTTGTCCAAAGACATCAGAAACAGCTGTTTCTGATGAATGTTAGATAGTTGCCTTAAGGTGATCACCTGCTGGTACAGATGGAGGGTCCAACCTTTCATGTCAGTAAAACTGACAGAAATGTGCGTAATTCATTAGTTTTCTTTGCAAAAACAAACAATTTATTTCATTGAAAGACGTCTTTAGTAGTTCATTCAAACATGTTATGGCTCTTGCATGTCAGAATTAGACCGTCAAGGCTGCCGCTGTTCTCGCTGGAATAGTAAGCCGACGAAGAGGCTGACGAGCTTCCGGACCGGTAAACACATGATGACTGGAAAGGTAGTTAAAATCTTTGGATGGAATTATTACTAGGATAATTAGTTTCCCCATTTAATACAAATATTCAGAAAAGCAGAGGCTTGCATCCTGAGCGCTAATATCTGATTAAGAGCAGTTTAAAATGGACCGATTTGCATGAAAAAGTGGATACATTTCGGCTTGAATGTGAAACAACATTAAAAGCAATCAACTGCATGTTCAGCAAAACAGATTTGGAGATCGCGTCCTCATTAAAAGGCGAGCAGTGAGTTGCTTTGGCTTTACGGATGTGTGCGTAAAGAAATAAACTCTGTCCTGCAGGTAAAAAGGTGAAAAGTTAGTTTGTCTGAATGTTCTACCTCCACGATTATGTGAATTATGAATGCAATAACATCAAAAATAAAACGTAATAAGTGACAGTTACGCAAGGTTCGAACCGAACGCAGGAGTGAAGTGCCAGACTGGCGCCGTAAATATAACTTATTGATTGGTGAGGCATTAGGAGCGCTGCACTTCCAGCGAGATCAGGGGGACGTGGATGTGACACAATGTGAGTAAACTGTGAACATGCAGAAGAAGAGTGTTCTGGTAAACGTTGCGTTAAGGAGATAAGCTGGTTTAACACCTTGCCACCACGAGCAAAGCTCCGAAATGAAACCACACCGCAGAAAAAGGAGCGCTTACGAGGGCAATTATTCAGTTAATTGTTACAGACCAGTTTGTGTGTCTTTTTAAACTGCATTTAAAATATGAGAATTTATTTGTTTTTGGAATAAAGGGTTTCTGATTAAGTTTGACCATCCGAGAGCAGCGGGAACGTGTCCAACTGCCCTGCCTCGCGCCGCAAGCCAAACCAGTTCTACCGTCAAGTATATAACAAACAAAATCAGCCACTTACTTTTGACTTCTTCATATGGAACGGCAGGAGTAAATCCAGTGTGTGCGAAAGCCTATTTTATTTTACTTCTACGGGGAGGAAAGGGGTTGTCATCATCCTGTGTGCACATATCCAATACCTAAGTCAGCAGTATCCAAGCAAAGGAGAAAAAAAGCCCCAAAAAGAGAAGGAAAATATAAAAATAACGTCAGAAAAAAAAAGATTAAATCAAACTTTTAACCTTTGCAACCCTGTATAGGCTAATGGCGTGTGGCATCTAGCCCATCTATCTACAACACAGATCCAGACACTGAGGGCTCGTAGCGGAGGAACGGGACAGCGCGCAGAGGGAGGGAGTTAAGCCTTTATAATGATGCGTAAAGAGCAGTCAAAGAGCCGCCCTCTGACGAGCCGCAGTATGAAGAGGGTCACTCCAACAGCACTACTGCCAATATAAACAGATCAAACTAGAAAACAGGTTGGGAGCTTCACATTGAGCTGGTTGCTCAATAGCGCCTTTATTACCTATACAAAATGCTTTTACGAGGCCCATAAACACACGCAGTTAAAGTCTGAGGTTATAGTTTGCATTCTTAAATTATTATAGTAATAACAAAATACCCTATAATAACATGATCAATGAAGAAAACGTATTATAAATTACTTCTTTATTGTGTAATATGGAGCAATATATAAGAAAATACAGTTAACTTCTGTTTTTAATGCTCTTAACTTAAAAAGATCTCCATCTCCATTCAAATGAAACGGAAACACATATAGCAAGTGTCAAAATGATCTAACATGGAAAACCTTTGAACTGCAAAAATCCCTTCCCTTCACCCACCCACCCCTGTGTGTGTGTGTGTGTGTGTGTGTGTGTGTCACTTGTGTGTAACTTATGAATGAGTGACTCAGTAACTTAATGAGTCAATGTGTATTCCTCAGCATCTATGGAATGATGGGTATTTTCACAAGAGCCTGTAAAAATTCAGTTAATTGTGACTAAAACAGTGAGAAATGAAAAACCTTCACCAAGTTATCTTCCATGATGATTCAGTTTCTTTCATATGAATGCAACTTTGTGAATACAGAATGATAGATGTACACACGTACCTGTACCTCTTAGCGCAATAAACAAAATACATTTGAAAGATTCCAAAGCTTATAAGTGGACCTTTAAGCTTAGATTATTTAATCATATATGACGTTTTTCTTTTACAGGAATAAAACTATGTCTGTAATAATATAATAGTGGGATGTTGGGGGGCTTTTTATGTTGTTTTTATGTTGTGTTAAAGGACCAGTGTGTAGGATTTAGTGGCATCTAGCAGTGAGGTTACAGATTGCAAGCAACCTCAACCTCCTCTTTCAAGCGTGAAGGAGAAACTACAAGCGGCTGCAAAACTCGCGAAGAACGCGAAAGGCCATATCTGGAACCAGTGTTTGATTTGTCCCTTCTGGGCTACCGTAGAAACATGGCAGCTCAACATGGCAGACTCCGTGGAAGAAGACCAGCTCTCTCTGTAGCTATAAAAGTTCTATTCATTCTAAGGTTACAGAAGAACAGTTCTTATTTTCAGGTGATTATACACTCATGAAAACATACTAACGAATATATTCTAAATAAATTTCCCTAAATCTTACACACTGGTCCTTTAATGCCCATTTGCAGTGACTTAAAGGTGTTTCCTGTTAGTGTCCTCTGGTTATTTGTGGATTATTTAATCTGTGGTCACTGTGAACAATGTTAGTAATGTGATATTTGTATCCAGGCCATGTTTTGCACGTGGCGTTAGTCAAACCATTGAGGGATTAGTCTTCATTTAAGCATACTTCCATCTGCAGTGTTAGAAGAGGTATGTTGCCCGACGAAAGAAAGTTAAAATTTTCTCCTTAATTGTCCAATGGTCTTAGGACAATTAAGAGGACAAAGGCCATTTTTGGTTTCAGGACACCTGGATGAATCATCATCAAAGCTTCTCCTCTGGGCCATTGACTCAAGGTGAAATGTAAGAACACGTTTCTCAGGCTTGTCTGAGTGAAAGCTCTCGCTCGAGGTGCTTCAGATGAGAGAAACATAGAAGCTTGCTGAGCAAAGGGCCAAATATTCAACTTTTTTTTTCTAATTGCTGAGCACATGATAACACTGCCAGCATCATATAATTTTAATGAGATCTGCATGTTGATGGATGGCATTTATTGACGGAAAAGAGTATTGGAAAAGTTGGAACCAGCTGAAGTAAAGACAAATTGTAAGGACGCGCCATGTGCTAATGGGCTTATTCTGCCAATGAAATGTGTACAGACTGATTTAAAAGGTTTGGAGACATGCAGTCTGGGAAGTCTCATTAGTTAAAAAAGATGAATGTGATGGATGTCAAAGGTTCCATGTATACATGGTATCAGGCCTCAGGCGTCCTTCATTTTACAAAATTGTAAAAATATGTGTTAAAGTTTTAATCCTCTGCCGTATAGCATTGCCTTCTTCTTTGGTTGTTTTTGGTGACACTTTAACAAGCCTGGCACAACCTTTTTTTTATTGCAAATATAAATACATCATCTACTATCAATATTTCCATAATATAAGCTCAGTCATACATATAATAAATTTTGTAGGCATATAAACAAAAGCCAAAATTAAGATAAAAGCTTCTTTAATGAGTTGAGTGCCTGATATTTCTGTAACATCTTTATGAAGGCAGGTTCTATTTAATGTGCCTGGGGAACAGCTTCTAATTTCTGGCACAAGCATTGGCGGAGGAGCATTCAGTGCCTTTAGGGTGAAAACAAACAGGTTCGGTGTTCAGTAGTTTTTGTGACTCTAAGTCCTTCAAGCATTGTCCTGTCACCACACTCATCAGAGAAGAATGAGGTGTGTAAGCGCCTCCATGTGTGGTGGTTGTTTGAGTGCGGGTGATCTACACGTATTTCATGTCTGGCTTTGAAAAGCTTTTTGTGGTGTGGATGAAGAATTTGCAGTTTGGACTAATTGCAGAGAAATAATAGGATTAACTACCAGACACGCAGCTGTTTCATGAATGACCACCGACTCCAACTAAATACACAGCCTACCTGCCTCACATGTAGATCTGCTGTCTGAGAGGCATAATTACATAACGGGATTAATTTGCACACTGCTCTGTAAAATTCTACCCCGCCACTGATATTTATCAATGAATTTAATCCCGTCTTGCAATAAACAGGATTTCCTGTACTTACAATGCGAAAAAATGAACGAGATATATTTTTGATAGCATGCAGTCAAGAGATAGACAGGACATGTAGGGAGAAAAGGAAGATGATGAGAGATGATGGTCCCCTGCCAGATTTAAAGATGTGTGTTTTAGACAACCAGGCTAGGTTATCACAGCTACGGAAGTCGATAACAGCCATGCTTGCAATATTTTTTCTTGCTCAGCAAAACTAGCTTTGTTAACTGGAGATAATGGCACAATCGACCTGTTATCGTAGGAAAACAAGAAATCTTACTTATTTGCTATAATATTCATCAGATTCAGGAGTGCCATGCCAGCATGCAAAGATGGCCTCTTGACAACAGAATAACTAAACTGATTAAAGCTGTAAATGTCAACCCCTAACCCCTAACCCTAACCAACAGGCAAAAATTGCATTGTCTCACATGACAGTTATATTTAAAGCTCAAAGGAAGCAGACACTCATTTTTGAGTTGTCCATAATTATCCTGTGATCTTGAGAAAACAAAAATCGTTTTCTCGTGATAAATTATCTTGTTATGTCAACTTTGTTTACTCGAGATAACAAGATGAATAAAAATCACGAGAAAATGAGCTTTGTTATCACCAATTGTAATCCTGTTGTAAAGTAAGGCTACACTCCATGACTGCACACTACCTTTTATTTCCATTACCGCCATCAGTCTGCAATTAAATACACAACTGAAGCAATGTTTACAGTTTTGAGTAATAAATGGGCCCCCGAAGTTGTGCACATTCCTTCATATTAGTGCTTGAAAACAGCAAATGTCAGATTTAATAGCAAGCTTCAGTGCACCTGCTCTACAGTAAATATCTTCACACACTTGAAAGTTTTTGTATTTGGTTTATTTTTTTTACAATATAAAATGAAACTGAATACTCAGTCAGATTGTTTTGCTCGATTCTATTGGCCCTAAATTAGTTGAAGCAAGTTGATTTGTATTTGATAAAGTCTGACAGCTACTTCTTCGCCTATGCATCAAGAGTACCAGAGACACAAAATTAATGTGTAGGAGCTGCTCACTGATAAGACACATCTGCTGGATTAAGCAAGATTCTTTGAATGCTAACCGAGCATCCACATTTATTAAAGGGGGGTCACAAAATGCATTCCTGAGTCCCTAGCCTGCCAAACCTGACAGCTTGTAAAGTGTAAATGCTCACTATATTTATCACCAAAGTCTCCTTACAGTCAGTGATGAATTGCATAATTGTAGGTAGCAGAATATGTTAAACGTGTGTACTACTAAGACTTTGAGTTTGGAAAGAAAATATACTGAATTTGTAACATAACTTCTGCTTTAACTGTCCAAGAAATGCCGTGTTTAATGTTGAGTAATACCATTATTTGTTAGGTTTATGTGGAGAGTATCAATAGATTTGGTCAGATAAATGAGAAATGTCCAAATAAAATTAATAATTGTCTAATATAAGAGGTTTAACTGTACAAGATTTGACAAAAGCTAGTGAAACATAACTATATTTTTTATCTGGAACTCAAAAAAGTAAACCCCAGATGATAAATTCAAGACTGATGCATTTCTTGGACTTTATCTCTATTTCATGGAATATTGTGAAATTTGCCAAAGCATTTATCCATATATGTTCTGAAGTGCATCTTGCTCAGGACTGTAAGGGGTTGGAGCCTATCATGCATCAATCTCAGAACCCATCGGCTATCGTCTGATGGCGATTTAGCCTCTAGAGGCAACGGCCGGAAAACGGATAATGGATATCCAGGCCAAGATTTCCTCTGCAGTCCGATTAGCAACTTGATACAGGAATGACAAGAAACACACATTTCTGCTAATCTCTATAAACAGATCTCTGCATATGAATGCAGAAAAAATGTAAAAAGCTTAACTGTCATCAGGCGATAGCTGATGGGGTTTTGAGATGGACTGTTTACCTGCATGTAACCAAAGGCTGCTGGGCTGAGGGTCAGTACTACTCGGACTACAAAAAGGAAACCAAAACACTTCTGATACCAAAATCTTGTCTCTTGCCTATCTGCATATGAATGCAAACAGCAACTTTCTCTCAAGTTTTTTTTTTTTTTTTTTCTTCATTCAACCACTTCAGTCACTGCAACATCATGAATGCCCTCAAAAAAAGATTGTCTGAAATTGTGCACATTTGCTGAGACTGCATCGACATGCAAAAGTGCTACAGTTCTTGGAGAGAAATTCGGGAGGCAGTGTTATGGTGCAGAGATGGAGGTTATAACAGCAAGCTTTTGGCTCCACCTTTCATTGTGGCCATTTAAAACACATATAAACACATTTACCTTTTGACATGGTCAAACAACTCGTGCACCCTGGTTCATCTGAAGCATGTTGAACTTGATTATGCGATTAGACCTGATGTAGCACCATTTGCTGAATGAAAACTGTGAGAGGTGGACTTTGATCTTCACACCAGGAGTCACAAAATTAACTTCCATGCAAATTCACACACACACATTTCACCAGAACAGAAAAAAGGCCAATAACCTGACGCCCAATAAAGGCAATACCTGGAGGATTAGGAACCTCTGCTAGATTATCCTGTGGTTCTGTGTCTACACTAAATCTGCTGCAGCAGGGAGGGTTAAAAACTCTCTGAGTGTACATCTGTGTGAAAATCAGCACATAATGGAAACCTCCCTGACCAGTTATCACTCAGGGGGGGTTCACACCAGCCTTGTTTAGTCCAGTTGAACTGAACCCGGCAGCGTTTATTCCTTAGCTGCAGTTCATCTGGGTTGGTCTGAACACTGGATTTGAACTTTGGTGTGGATCAACAAATGCTCCTTGGCCCGCCTCAAAGTGGTTGCCTTGGACCGGTGTCAACACTGAAACAAATGACACACACAACATGAAGCGTCATTTCATTGGTTAAAAAAACATTTTCTCCTCCTGTTTTGCTGACTAGTGAACTATCATGTGTGTTATCAGAGCCAGACTTATCAGAGCCAGGCGTCTTCTGTGATAAGACCGTTTGATTGCAGAGCATTTTCCTCAGAATACCTGCATGATTTAATTATTTACTCACTGCGGAGCCATGCGGTCAAACGGTTAACTACTTATTTAAGCATAGCGGCTACTTTTATTCTTGGAAAAATGTTGTATTACGTTACTGTTAATGCAAAGTGATCATTTCTGCAGCTTCATGGAAGCAGGGCCAGCCCTAGACATTTTGTGGCCCACACCACACACACACACACACACACACACACACACACACACACACACACACACACACACACACACACACACAATAGAGATGGACAAATCATTCAACATCAAATCTCTTGCTGTATTTGAGGGTTGGCAAGTAGCTACAAACAGAACCATGATGTGAAAAGTAAATGATGGAGAAAACAAAACAAACTGTTCAAAAAAAAGTTCAAATAACTAAACAAGACTAAGTTATTAAAAGACTACATGGGCACTTCATCTTCTGACATGTTAACGAAGATATTAACCAGAGGACCTGTCTGATCAATAAGAGCGAGGATAAATACCAAAGCATGATGATGATTTGCACACAGGACAACTTAACATACATAACATTTTCATGAGGGAGGGGCTTTGAGGCTTCCCTTTTTATTTGGCTTCAGATTTCTCACGTACACTTATGTTATGATCCAAGATTTCAGCATTGAGGAACTATCAGGCTACATTCATGATTTATATTGGGCTTCATTAGGAAGTTTCAGGGCATTCCCGCAACCATAGTAACTCATGGTGCCAGAAGAGAGGTAGAGACACTGGGCTGCTGCAAAAAGAGTGGCAGAATGAAGTCATTTTGTGTGTTTTCACAAAACTTGACAAACCGCGTCTCAAAATGAGCTAGTCAATCAAAAACTTTTGATAACTGACAGACAAGTGGCATGAGAGCATGTGGAAAGGGTTAATTGCATGAGTGTTGGCAGTCAGTCAACTTAACACCGTAAAAAGTGAGGAGTGTCAGGAACGTGACCTGGGTGTAAACTCACCCTCAGAGTGGTTTTGATTGAACACCTGTAGAGGATTCTTTATATTAAAATAGTATTATCTTTCAGTACAATTCAATCCAGGACAACTACACCATACTCCAAAGATTTAGTGAGAGATAGTCTCAACTAAAGCAAACTATTTTAAGTATTTAGTGGTTATCGCTGTCACCTCACAACAAGAAAGTTCTGGGTTCAATCCCGCCAGTTTACTGGGGCCTTTCTGTGGCCGGGGAGTTTGTGGATTAACATGTTCTCACACATGTTCATGTCTGCTTGGTTCTCTTCGGACTGTTTGTATCATGTTTATATAACTGCATGGTGAAATGATCCTCCTCCTCCTCCTCCTCCTCCTCCTCCTCTGCTGCTTGGCTGCACTGAGTGCAAGAACAGTCACAGATGTTAATGACAGTAAAGTGAGTGAAGAAGCTGTATAATTTACAACTATATGGAATGATGTGAGCATTCTAGCCTACTAGCTCCTGCAGTTTATGCTTACAATCCTAACTATGCTATTTCCTGTCCTGCCTGCTTTCCTGCCACACAACTGGTTCTGTGCTGCACAAGCCATCGGAGCCATTGTGTCCAAAAAGGGCAATGATGCTTATAAGGCTTAACAGGTGATCTGGCAGAGGACAATGGCTAAATGGTAGAGCTGATGATGGAATTCAGAGCAGGTGTGCAGGTGAGTGTGGAGATCAGGCATAGGCGTAGCTAGGAGCGGGCTTATGGCACTTAAGCTCCAAATATTTTTAGCAAAGCCCCAGAGCTGTTCATCACGCGTGGCTCATCATCATACTGTTGCAGACGTGTTTAACAGTTAATTATGTGTTTTAAGTAAGGCTACAACTAATATTAATTTCTTTGTAACACCAACTGACATTGCAATATTTATTGATCCATGTATGATCACTCATTCACAGATTTCAGGGCTAAGCCACAGTTTTCCATTGATCCTACAACCTAGCAGGATGTGATGAGGACTATTGAGGACAGGGATGAAATGGTTCTGATAGATATTAGTCATGACAACTGTACTGGATCACTGGATCACATTAAATAAATAAATAAGTGTTTTTGCCCAGTGGTCATATATTAAACATAACAATGAGTCATTCATCTAAACTACTTACCCATCTGTAACCACTCAGTATGTTGACACAATAAGAGTTGTCAGTTAATACATTAACTGCCTAAGTTATTTTATTGCCCTTGAAAAACGCATTGTTAATACGATGTGTTTTTCAACATTAAGATTCTGCCTGTTTTGAGGTGCAACATCACTTGTTGAAGCCCATATAAATACTGACCACCATGAGCACAGAAGAGCAGCCCTTGAGCCCCACAGCCAGTCTGTTGTGTCCGATGGAACAGATGGTCCATCTCACTTTTAAGTTTTATAACCAGTTTCAGAGCCAAATTTAATTTCATAGTGGAATTGGTTTCTGACTTCAGGAACTTAGAATATAGAATCTTTCTGAAAAAAGGTGTTACATGTTTTAACAGCCCCTCTATGGAATTCTATGAGTCAGCCCTCTAGCTGTATCACAGGAGTTTCACAAGCTGACTCGTGTCAAGAATCGGGCCAATTAGGAGTCGGGTAATCCTCAATAGCAGTTGGAAATATGATATACTCATAGACACAGCTATAGTGCTGCTTCAGGAAAACAAAGTCTTAATCTCTTCTACATTTAAGTTCATTCATAAATACAGAGTCAATGCGGAGCAGAAGAATGCAGAAGATCAAAACAGTAATGAAACCTTTTAGGCCTGAAATAGTTTTGAGCTCTCTCACTAGCAGGGGCATTATTGGACTTCATTTACTGGGACACCATCATCTCTAAAATTTGCTGTGTCCTCAAAGGTTCACCTAAAGCCCTAGTGTTTTCTTAGACTCTGCACCAATGCCAAGAAGAGATACACAGGCCAGACAGGGTTATAACCCTACAGGCTCAGGTAAAACGGTTAGCCAAGTAGGAAGTAGACTACAAACTGTCTATTACCAGTATGATCCTAAACCATGATTTAATGATCTATGCGGGTACTGTACACCTACATGTACATGTAAATAGCAAATAGATTCAATATTGTGGATATTTGCTATGTACCTGGTTTGCATGTGGTTTGCATGCGCTAAATGTCTTATCTGAACGCATTACACAAGACTTAGCACTGTTTGCGTAAGTGAATTAAGTCTGTTACTCGTATCTACTATTACCAGCAGTGAAGTCTTGCAGGACTTTTGCCTTCTGGTAAGCTCAGGTATCAATTCAATATCTTCATTCATTTTTTTCTGCAAGTGAGGCTTTTGTTTGCAAATGTCATTTTATGCATTTTTTTTTCAATGCAACCCAATAGAATTAAAAAGAAAAGATGGATTGATGCCATACAATTAAATGTCTATATTTATTCCAGATTATAATCTGCTCTTTCTTGTCAACAAGTGGAACTGCCGGTGTGGCCAGTACTAGAAAAACAACAGGATTAAATGTACAGAAATAAACCACACTACCTTCAGAGCATCCACAGGTCCTGAAATTCCAACTCAGTATCAGTGTGCAAATCTATAATTGGCCCCCAGAGGGTTAGGTGGTGCATTTAGATGATGTCTACACTAATATGTTGTCAATTAGTTTGGTTTTTGTCCATTGATTACCAATCTCAAGGCCCTGTAGATCAGGCAAGCAAGAGGTCAATTCGGGTAGACACATTGGCCATGGGGAAGTAGTCTTGCTCTAATTTGAGCTCTGTGAGTCCATTTGGGGAGGATCTCCTGCTCCTATTACTACTGTGATATCTGAGAGTATTGAGACAGACAACGTGCTCACCTGACACTGGATCGTCTTCTCTGCCGGGTGGGGACACAGTTGCGGAGGATGCCGTGTCTGCAGAGATGGTGGTGAATCGACGCCAGAGACTCGAGGTTATCTCGTGGCTACAAGAGAGAGAAACTCAAGAGAGAAGTCTCAATGGATTAAGAGGATCTGGATATTAAGAGGCAGCTAATTCAACAATTATAGGCGACCAATGTCAGGTTTGTGCAGACAATGGGCCTCCAGGAGTACAATTTATGCCTTTGCATGGCAACCACAGCAGCCCACCTGCACACAGATAAGAAACGATATCCTATCTGTAAATGACTAAAGAGCTCGTCTTCCAAGTAGATGTCTTGTTAATGCGTTACTTATTTGCACCCTTTGAATTCTGGGTTTTGCTCTTTAAGACATGTTTTTAGTTAGTTGATATTTGCACATGTATACAAAGTTTTTGTCCTATTTGTTTTTGTCATTTCTTTTCGATTGAAAACTTGGTTTTATATTTCTATAGTTATTTTTAATTTCCATTATATAGCACAATCCCAGAGAATGCCATCTTTATCGAAATACTGTGAAAATGCAAATATTATCATTGTCTTTCCATCATTGCATTTTGTGCCTTTCTAAATATAGACCACTTTTTGCAGTTTTGTGACAATGTATTTTCCAGTTAATAAGATGGTTTAAAGTAGTTTATTTGTTTTTAAGGACCAGAGTGGTGCAGTCACTGATTGCAACACCTTCGCCTCACCCTCTCCTTCCAAGAGTAAAGAAAAAATGTGAAAGGTATATCTAGAGCTATTCCTATGCTGTCCCTTTTGGGCTACTGTACTCTTTGGGACACCGTGGAAGAGGACCCATGACAGCTGATGATATAAAAGTCAAATGCGTCATTTTGCCTGTCTCAGGCCCGCTGATGATCCACGTCGTTGCTTGGAGGCAGAAGAGGCAGGACAGCCAACACTGTGGTGGCCAGAGCCACAGATATTGAGCTTCAGAATGACTCTTCAGAAACGGATGATGTCACACATACACTGTCTATTGTTTTTACTGTTAATGTCTTTGTATTAGCATTTAGCGGTGTAGCTAGGTACTGTAAAGACATGTTGTAAATTTAAGAGCAAAGGTGATCTTGCTGTTAAGCAAATACAATTCAAATTTAAAGAATAGCACAAATCAAACAGTATGTGTATGTAGGTTATAAGAATAATTTTCAAATGTCAACTTGGAGTACATGTTATGATGTTGTGGAGTATTTAAGTTTGTGCATTGACAGAATGGAGGTGTGCAGGGCTGACGATTTTTCCCAGTCTTCTAGTAGCTGTTAGCTCAATTCATGAGCAGACTATTATGATATTAATTTAATTACTTATATATATATTTTGAGGCATCATAAAATGGCAGAGGGCCGAGAAAGAATGTTATAAGCAACATTGTTACCCAGAAATACATTACCATAATGAGAAATTTTACAAGGGGCAAGAAAGGTACTGCCTGTTAACAGCAAAAAGCAGTAATGATTCTGAATGAGTCAAACTATGAGAAAATTGAACATAAGAAAACACAGGAATAAATCCATTTTCACAAAAACAAATACTGAATGTAGGAAAGTGTGTGTGTGTGTGTGTGTGTGTGTGTGTGTGTGTGTGTGTGTGTGTGTGTGTGTGTGTGCGCGTGTGTGTGCGCATGTAAATAACGGATTGGTTTTGATGCAATCAAATCAAAATCATCTTTTGAGGTTTTCTAGTTTATAGTTATTTTTACTGCCTGTTGTACTTAGTGGTAGTGGTAAGTAGTAATTTTTCAAAATTTTACAAAAGGGTAGTTTTATTTGGTTTTATACGGTGGCTGGAGAGCAACATTTATGCTTTGGTTGTTTTCTAGTTTCTTTGTGAACATTACAATAGTTGTGCTGGACAAAACAAGCACAGATACTAAAAGGAAGCTCCTCCATGTTTAATGTCAATCCTATCCAAAATTGCAAACCGTGCCTTCATTCTAATTCTAATGAACATTCACTCATTTTGGGTGTCTTGCAAAGGCAGCTCATAATACTGTTCCTGTCATGTAACCATTGGAGTATTCCTTCATGAGGTACGGCATCAAGGGATAAGCTGGATATTCAGCCTCCACCAAGAGTTCAAGGCAGTAGGGAATTATCTCATCTTTATTTTAAGTTAGCAAATATTTGTGCCTCGTGCACATTACCCAGCCATTTCACAACAATGTCTACGAAATAGTACTTGTAGACACACAATACTTGTACAGTTAAAGAATGTGTCCCCTTTCTGTTGGTGTAGTCTGTGGATTTAGCTTGAACTTTAGTCAATTGCTCCCAAGTGTTATGGAGAAATTGTTGAAGTCAATGGTCAATGGTGAGGTCAGGAGGGAAGAAAGTGTTCAGGAGCCTTTGATGTCTTACGCTGTAGTATTTATTGACGCTTGGCCAAGGAGAATTAGAGACACTCTCAAAGTACATCAGAAGTGCCTGAGTCGGTCTCACATTCTCCCGAACTCATGCTGGTGGTCAGACTTTAAACCCCAAGATAACACAACAAATACTGTATGCCCAGAATTAGTCAAGGAGAATGTTTTTACCCATGTTTGTGTTACTGTCAGCACATTCTAGTCTGGAGACACTGTTGTCTGTTCATGTTAATGAAACGTCAACGGCAAGCTATCTATTCTGTCTATGAAGACTGCATTAGGTCTCTTCGACCCTGGCCACCACAGTGTTGAGATAGACTGGCACCTACTGTTCTCAAGCAAAGCTAAACAACTACTACTGCCGAGGACCTCAAGGCCCACACGTGACCTCGTGTAACCTAAGGATAGAAAATTCCATGACACCAAGAACTGTGGAATACCATATGTTTGGTAGGTTGGAAGTTAACAACAAGATCCTTCACTTTGGGCTCTTTATCTAGCGTCTTCATGTAGTCTGGACCCAGACTACCAGACTAGTGACTAGTTGGCCACTGACTAATTTTTGTTGTGGCTGAACTAGACATTTGAAAAATGTCTTGCCATTCTGCAGGAACCACAACTACACTGATAAAACTGTTGGACAGTGTTGGATGCATGAATTGTTGTAAACTAGAGCTAAACCAGAGACAACAAAGTCAGGAATGCCTGCAACTCTAATTCTAAAACTAATGGTAGTCGATGCTGACGTAATTTATTTTCTTCCTCAAAAGGTCACATGATATGTGAATGTGGATGTCTTCATTGTCCATTGTTTTCAAAGGTTTCCGTTTCTGTCCATGCAGACTAAAACTTAATCCTGGGGTTCTTAGTGTAGATGCTAGGTGTAATCATAGCAAAAGTTATGCATTACTAAATGAAAACATATTAGTTGGAATTGTAGCCTTAGATGCATGACCAACTGCCCCAAACTGAAAAAAGATTATTCCTGCAACAGGCCAAATTAACCAGTTTTGTCTTAATATATCTGAATCAGTACACTTCTGTTGTTGGTGTGATTGGATTAACTTGCATTACAGTGACTTAGACAACCTATAATTGTCATGAATATTCAAAGAATGTGTGGCAATTCTCTATTTAGTGTGAAGCCAAAGTGGCTTAATAGTTCTGGCTCAGGGCTGCAATTGTACTTGTTTGACAACTTACTATCACAGTGACAGTTTCTCTGTATTACAGAGGTGTTGGGTAGTGTTGATTTCATCAATTCAGATTCTACTTTCCATTTTTGGTTATTATTAAGTCCTGTCTAGATTCTTTTCATCTTAGATAGAGAAGCAGTCCAAATGTTTTGAATGCAAGACATTTTATTTTCTACAGGTTTAGACAGTTATTTGTCATAGAATCAGAGGTATTTTCTAAAAAACTTAGATGTTCATGGTTTGTTTGTTTGCATTATCTGATTCTGAAATATTATACTACAACATCAAAAAACACTGAAATCTTTGCAATGCTTTGTTAGACATATTCTTCCTTTTATTTATGTATTTTTATGTAGTGATTGGATTTAGCTGTATATTACCATAGTCTTCAGCCTCAGACTCATGCTGTCTTTGTCCCATAAGTTTTCCAGAGGTTGTCATACCTCATCTGCCATCTAGATGCCCTCGGTGGATTTCTCTCTAGACATCACCTGACAGAATCACCTGGCTGCTCAGCTGGCTCCAATTCTCTTATCTGCCTCCCACAGAGCACTTTTCAACAGTAGTAATGCAGATTGCCACTGGTGACAAGCTGGCTGTAGTTTTCCAGCCGTTTCTGCTTGGTTTCTGATTTCATGAATTATTGCAGATGTGCTACTTACCACCAAGTGTAAACCTGCCATGATATCACCCATTGATTTGAGAACAAGCGTTATGAAGCCTCAAGTTTGCAGTTGTGGATGTTGCCACCTTAGTTTTGTGGAGCCAGAAGTAACTATCTTTGGATGAGACCGTGCAACTAATGGGTGACAAACTTGCAAGTTGGGCTATCTATTCCAGCGAGGAAAGATGGCAAATGTACTCATATTACAGCTAAACAGTATACTAAAATATATTTCTTAAAACATTTGAGTCGAGAAAAGTGGTTACAGAATCTTTATTCATATTTGATCAGCAGTTTGATCTAAGTTGTATGAGCTCAGTGTGTTGCGCTGGAAAGACTAACTGAGAATGACAGGGTAAAACATAACCTGCCTTATGGTCTGTTTTGCTCTGAATCTAAATCATATTTTACAAAATGAGCTTCATGCTGTTTGGAAGAAGACTTAAAACTTGTGATTGAGACCATAAGCTCATGAAGAAACTTTTCACTGAGGTAATTAATCAAATGAAAAATATTGCCATTTTCTTATTAGCTTACATACAATCAGACTTTTTGCAGCCAAGTGCACTTTCCCCTAGAAAGAATGCAGGTTTCAGACACTTGTCTTCACTTTTTAAGTGCACTTAATCTACATAGTTGTACAACTGTCTTGCTTTTTTGTGATTTGTAGGTGGAAATGCATGGCATTAACATAATGAAGTGGAACTTTGGTCATGTGATAACAGGTGGTTGTATGTGATGTATAAGATCATAACCTTGTTTTGGGTAGTGTTGTTTTTGGCGGCCTGTTTTAATTTTAGTCTTAGTCTAGTCTTTGTGTCATTTTAGTTTTTATTAGTTAGTCACGTTCATACTCTTTTTAGTCTAGTCAAGTTTCAGTCGACTAAAAGTCTGAGCATTTTAGTCTTATTTTAGTCAGAATTATCCGTGACTATTTTCGTCTAGTTTTAGTTGACGAAAACTGTATTTTAGTCTCTTTTTAGTAATGCAATTCTATTTAACCCAGTCAATATAGT